>CM043326.1:1314259-1350900 GCA_023736055.1 Quercus glauca | reverse complement strand
AAACGGTCTTTCTCAGGACCATACTTGTTATGCGTGCATCCTGAAGCAACTGAGATGCTCCTTGAGGAGCTCCATGAGGGAATCTGCGGAAGTCATACTGATGGTAAATCCCTGGCACACCGTGCTATCACTCAAGGATATTGGTGGCTGAATATGCAGAGGGAAGCCCAAGAATACGTGAAGAAGTGCAATTAGTGTCAACGGTTCGTCCTAAACATACATCAACCGGGAGGAGTCCTCAATCCACTGTCCAGTCCCTGGCCATTCGCTGGGGTTTGGACATTATGGGCCCTTTCCCCAAAGCAGCGAGAAACAGGAGGTATCTACTGGTTGGCACGGACTATTTCACCAAATGGGTAGAAGTTGAGCCCCTAGCAAACATCAGAGATGTGGATGCTAAGAGATTTGTCTGGAAAAATATCGTCACTCGGTTTGGAGTCCCTTATACCCTTATCCCGGACAATGGCCTCTAGTTTGATAGTAAGGAGTTTAGAAGATATTGTTGCGAGTTAGGAATTACGAACAGATATTCTACTCCTGCCTACCCCCAAGGGAATGGACAAGCAGAGGCTGTCATGCCCCAAACCCAATACCTGGATTTGTGACCATGACCGACATGCTAATATCAAGCATAAACCTGATATTAGCAAGAACCAGCTTAACTTTTACAAAGGTTTTACAAAAGCTTTTGTCTTTCTTTCATTCTTGTTTCTTTACTCCTTGATGTACCTTTTTAACTTGACACTCAGAGCATCTACACTGTACTAAAAAATAATATAATCCACCAATCATTCTATTTCCACATTATCACATAACACATCTTTTAATACTTTAAAGTACACGAATTTCATTAGATCCTAAATTACACAATACTACAAAGCTAAACATCAAATTGCTAATTTGGGATCTATACTTTTAAAACTAAAACCAGCTCCTTCCAAAACTCGACTAAGGCTCCCTCTGCTCTAAAATAAACCTGTTAACTGAAAGAGTGGAAGAGGTGAGCTACACAGCTCAGTAAAGGTAAGATATATAAGAATTCAATAAGGATGCATGTAAATCAAACCATTTCAGTTTCTAAACGTTCAGATAGGAGAACATTTTTCATGCATAGTATTTTATACTATTTATAATAATAATTTAACGCTCTTCGTGGAAATAATTGTTCTCTCTTTTCTTATCAAAATAATTTTACCAAACCTTTCAGATTGAATTTCTTTCATTTCTTACAAAGTCACCATATATATTTTCATTACAAAATAATCATTTTAACTTAAATAAGATAATTGGTAACTTCGTCTTAAACTAAAAACATCTTAAATAATAATAAAACTTTCATTCATAAACTTGTTCTCGTAAAATATTTTAACTTTCATAATTATAAAACTTTACATTTCATAAAGAAAAACAGATATCTAATAACTTCTTAACGTAAATTTGTACTTTCATCAGAAGCTTTATCTTTATAGCATAACAGAATTTCAGAAATTTTTATCTTTAATGAACAGCTTTCTTTTCATCAAAAACTTCTTCTTTTCATGAGAGCTTTTAACTTTCTACCATGCATTTAACAAAATAATTCTCTCATGATTAATAACATAATATAGCTGTTCATACATAACTTATTAGTTAGTCCATATCTGATAAGTCTGTACAAAGAAGGCCTCATCACATTTGAGTGACCTTGTGTGCATGATATTGTCTTCTTTGGGAGGCCTGCTGGCACATCCCCTCAAGGTTTTGTCCCTCCCCGCCGTCCATACACATTGGGGAGAAGGCCTTATTCAGATTAGAGTTACGGGTAACCCCATTTCCTCTACTTTAAATGGCCTAGAGTTACGAGCAGCTCCATTTCCTCTATTTTAAATGGCCAAACATATAACATTTTTCCATAGAAAACCAGTAATTAACTCCTACTGACCGAGTTCAGATCACCAGAGGACATAACCTGAAAACATTTCATACTTATACATCGTACTGAATTTTCTTATTTTGCATAACATTTCATAATAAAAGCATTTCCATTGTTTTCTTCATCATGTTCGTGGAATTAATAATAGCATCAATATGCTTAAATCATATACATAAGGTTTCGAAAAAGCTCACGAACATATCTTTGTCTGATAATGCTTACGTGCCATATTTCTAATAAAAAATCTTTTAATGCATAATATACTTTAAAATAACCTCATGACTTACCAAATGCTAATATAACTTATCCCTTACCTGAAAGCAGAGGAACCGAGAGCCTAAAGTCGAAGGAGCTTATTCCTGGCGACTGGTAACACCTAAACCAAATATCAAAGCTTATTTCTATCCATTACTCCTTATCATAAACTTACACATTCATCTTAAAGCCTATCTCTTAGAATCAAGGAAATCCTAACCCCACCTCAAAGAGGTTCCCACAAACATATTATGCATACATCAACAAATGACGTACCAAACTAAAGAAAACCATCATTCTTATATTTATATCATATCTCCATAGGAGCTAACTTCATTTCAAAAGGTGCTTTGAGATTAGGGCAATAATGCAAGCATAAACATAAACTCTTTTAAGCATGGTCATGTAACCATAAACACTCGCATGGCAACATACAACACGTTGAACAAAACAGAAACATGAAAAAGCAGTAGAATGATTTAGAACCTCTCCTTTAGAGTACTAAACCTTGAACCAAGTCATACAAAAATTAATCTATGATCAAGACATATCAACTGACGAGCATATTAAATTATACCTCAAATCATTCATTCTAACTTTAGAATTAAATCCACAAAATCAGGTGTAGCATATGTTGTTCACTGCTCATTCCAGCAGCATATGCCCCATTTGTAAAATACAAATGGGCTATCCACATACATCCAAATGTTATGAAATTTTACAGAACTACTCCCCTGTATGTCCATTATATACCATAAAAATTTTGTAGTCAAACCATAAAACCATGATTTATTAAAAATCATACAAGACAACATGTTCAAATCTGTCCTAGCAGAATTTCATGCAACTTGGAAATTAAACCATTATTTTTGTATTGATCCAAATTCTGTGAGACCACTTTCATAATAACTGTATTTGTCTTAGCTTTCATAATAACTACTCCTAGCATCATAATTCACTGTATACAATTTAATACATAATTTATCATGCATAAACACAGAATCTGTCACAGTGACAGCTTTGCAACATTTTCTTGTAATTTCACAAACAATTATCAAACAATGGTATTTTCATATGGGGATTTTTATGCACTCATTAACCATGTTATAAAACACTTATACATAGTCACTTAACCATTTTATAGCAAAATTTCATACAACAAAAATCTCAGCAGTAACATCAACAGTACTCATCCTAACTTTTTCTTACTTCCTTAATCATATACCATCATTAATTAATAAAAACCCTAAGCTACCTTCAACAAACCATCAACACACCCATATACAAAATCATATAAGCATCACTTAAGTTTAAAATGAACAATAACTAAAAGAATTAGATTTTCCCCTTACCCTAGGCATAGGTTCATGGAGTGATTAAGCTAGAATCACTCTAGCTTTAAATTGGGAGTAAAAGCTTGAAGAGAATTGGAAGAAATCTTTTTCCTTGCTGCTGGACCATAGGTGTGAAGGGGAGAGAGCTTAAGAGAGTTTTTTGAGTCTTCTAATTTTCTTTGAGAGAGTAGGAAGAAGAATAAGGTGGAGCTTTTGTCTTCCTTTTTGGTGTGTGTGAACTGGTGGACTTAAGAGAAGACTTAAGAGTTTCTAGCTCTTTCCTTAAGAGAAAAGAGAGCATAGTATGATGAGAATTCAGATTTTTGTGTGACCCGTAGAAATGAGAGGAAGGGAGCTTCTTGGAAGCTCCAGTTACTTTGAAAAGTCAAGGAAGGGATGAGATGGAGCTTGGTGATTGCATGGCCGGCCAATTATTGGTCCTTGAGTTTGACAACATGCATAGTACTTTGGCTTTATGTGTGTTGAACTTCCATTGGTTGCATGGGTAGAATTTCTACTATCCTATCCCATGTATCATGCTTAATTAAAACACCTACAACTATATATATATATATATATATATCATAACTTAACCACTTAATATAGTCCAACAACTATATATATATATATATCATAACTTAATCACTTAATATAGTTTTGTCCATACTTAGTATATATATACATAATAAAATTAACCATTCAATTATTAATAATCTTTACAATTCTTATTCAAAGATATTATAAAATAATATGCTGATTAAATACTCTTATATTAATTATAAAAAGAAAGTGGATTAAAATAGTAATTAACCACTTAAACACAAGTTAACTATAAAATTGGGTTAGGGTGTTACAGAGGCTGTTAACAAGGTCATAGTAAACAGACTAAAGAAGAGACTAGATGACGCAAAGGGCAAATGGGTGGAAGAATTGCCACATGTCCTTTGGACGTATCGAACTACTCCTCGTAGGTCCACTAGGGAGACCCAATTCTCAATGACTTACGGGGCAAAAGCTGTCATCCCTCTAGAAATTGGCCTTCCAACCTTAAGAACCAGTTCATTCTGTCCAGACATAAATAGCGATTTGCTAGAGAAGAGTTTAGACCTGATCGAAGAAAGAAGGGAAAGTGCGATGGTCCAACTAGCATATTATCAGCATAAGCTCAAAAAGGGTTATGACGCTAATGTTAAAGTGAGGCCATTAGCTCCTGGTGATTTGGTATTGAGGAAAGTTCTTAGCGTTGCGAAGAACCTAACATGGGGGAAACTGGGACCCAATTGGGAAGGGCCATATCGTATTACCTCGGTGGCCGGCACTGGGGCATACTTCTTAGAAGATCTAGATAAGCATGTAATACCATGGCTGTGGAATGTAAACAACCTGAAGAGGTATTACTATTAATGAATGCTTTTTTTGATCAATATGTTTTTCGTTTATAAAATTTTCATCTATCCTAAGTGTTTAAACTTAAAACTCAATCATGCCTATAGTCTTTGGACCAGATGATATGAGTTAGTTAACACTCCATGATGCCTTTCTTAAGTGTTTAAACTTAAAACTCAATCATGCCTGTAGTCCTCGAACCATATGCTATGAGTTAGTTAACACTCTATGACACCTTTCCTAAGTGTTTAAACTTAAAACTCAATTATGCCTGTAGTCCTCGGACCAGATGATATGAGTTAGTTAACATTCCATGACACCTTTCCTAAGTGTTTAAACTTAAAACTCAATCATGTCTGTAGTCCTCGGACCAGATGATATGAGTTAGTTAACACTCCATGACACCTTTCCTAAGTGTTTAAACTGATACTTAGTCAGGTCTACAGTCCTCGGACCAGCTGATGTGGGGAGGTTAACACTAGATTCCGAATTTTCATAAGTGTTTAAACTGATACTCAGTCAGGCTTGCAGTCCTCGGACCAGTTGATGTGGGAAAGTTAACACTAGATTCCAAATTTTCCTAAGTGTTTAAACTGACACTCAGTCAGGCCTATAGTCCTCAGACCAGCTGATGTGGAGAGGTTAACACTAGATTCTGAATTTTCCTAAGTGTTTAAATTGATACTCAGTCAGGCTTGTAGTCCTCGAACCAGTTGATGTGGGGAGGATAACACTAGATTCTGAATTTCCTAAGTGTTTAAACTGATACTCAGTCAGGTCTGTAGTCCTCGGACCAGCTGATGTGGGGAGGTTAACACTAGATTTCAAATTTTCCTAAGTATTTAAACTGATACTCAGTCAGGCCTGTAGTCCTCAGACTAGCTAATGTGGGGAGGTTAACACTAGATTCCGAGTTTTCTTAAGTGTTTAAACTGATTAAGTCAAGGCGCAGTTGTATGCTTCTTATATTGGATTAAGTTAAGTCGCAGTTGTATGCTCCTCCATAACACTCGTTTGTTAGCACCGCGCAATACTTATTCGCTTCTCATTAAGTACCCAGACAGGTTTACAATGAGTACTAACCCCAAAGGTATGTGCACTTAACCAAGTATGAGCTGGTTACTAAGAAATTGATGGGTTCAGCTATCTTTGCAGAAAGATTAACTGACATTATTAATGTAGAGTAGAAACTATCATTATTGACACTTAGCCTAATCATTATTGTTTGCAAAATATTCCCTTTAGTTTTTACAAGAACCAGATTAGTAACAAAGCGAATAAAGACGCATGGAATAAGGACAAGACAAATGAAAAGAAAGATCCATTCCTTAATCAAAAAGTGTGTTACATTCTGTCCCATGGCCGAGGGCCAATAAAGAGAAAACAAACAAAACCATAAACAAAATAAAATATACATATGGCGATGACAAAGAGGTCAAACTTTCGTCTTCGGAGAAGGAGGGTTCGCACTCTGGCTCGGTTGGAAGGTGATACTGTCCTTGGCCTTGGGATCAGCCTTTTTATCCATTGGCTCTACCTCTTTAACTTTGGCTTCACCTTCCTTAGCCTTGGTAGCATCTTCGGCTGGCTTCTCCTCGGCTTCCTTGTTCTTTTCAGTAGCCTGGATCTCTAAGGGTTGCTCAGATTTCTCTTGAGCAGGATCAACAGCAGAGATGATGGTATTTTGGGCATCACTGATTTCAGGATCATAGTAAATGCTCCCAGGTTGCCTCCACGCCGAGTCCGCAGGGACACCAGCCATATCAAGGGCTTTACCCCATGATATGGTGCAATAGTCCCTGCATAACTTAGCGAATTCCTCTGTGAGCCTGACCTGTGTCTCCTCCACACCGAACGAGTAGGAAGCTCATTTTTCAGCCTCCGAGGCTTCCTTTGCCAGCTGGGCTGCCTCTTTTGCCTTCCTCAACTCAGCTTTTAGGTCCATAACCTGCTGTTTTTCCGTGGCCAGTTTGATTTCACTAAGGTGCAGTTTCTTACGCTGGTCCTCGGCTTGTGTTTCAGCGTTCTTCAAGCTGGACACAGCGCTATTCCGCTCCATCTCCGAGAAGATAAACTTATTATTAACCTCGGCATGCTCCTCTTTGAGCGCACCTAAGATTTTCTCAATTTCGTTGTGGGACTGGGCCTTTGCTTCGACTTGATTGCTTTTGCTTTTAACCCATTCCTCGGCCACAAAGACCTGTTGGGCAATCTACACAAAGGAAACCAAGGAAGTCCGAATGAAAGTCAAGAAGAAGAAAACGAACACGTATTTATGGTAAATGAATCGACTAAGGATGAAATACAAAAGTGTCCTTAAGTACTTACCATGGCCAAGTCCCTCTTCAGGGACAAGAAGAAATTTGGCTACTTGAAGCGCCTATATGCTTCCATGTCCCTCGGTAGAAGGAGGGATTGCTCGAGAGCCTCAGCAATATGGCCTGCCTGCCCTCTTTGGTAACTCCGGACTGAGGTGTTCGGAAGTATAGGGGCACCATCCACTTCCAGTTTAGGGGCCTAAACTGGCGGTGGTCAGTGCACATCGGCGCCTTGAGAATTCTCTCTGCTTTCCGCGGAAGACGCTCGCTTTTCCTTCGTGCGTCTGGGCTGCTTGGCATCCTTCTGTGGGATCATTTCACCTTCTTCTACCTCTTGTACTTCTGGCTCCTTCCGTTTCCTTTTTTATATCAGCAATGGGTTATTGATTAGTCGAGGTCACCAAAAGAGGAGGGGGAGGTGGAAATTTGGTGGTGGTTTGGGCCTTGGGGGCATCTTTGGAGGTGGAGCTTTTACCCCTCGCCGCCATTAACGCCCAGGCATGTACCACCCTTGTTCGGAGCCATTTCTTCTTCTTCTTCGGAAGAGTCCTCTGGGCGGGAAATCACCAATATAGGAGCTTGAATACTGGAATGTTGGTCTGGCTCGTCCTCGGCGTCCGATAATGAAATCACTTTTTTGCCTTGGCCTTTCTCCTCTTCGAATTGGAATTTATCAATTTCCTCATCAAAAGAACGGTTTAAAGATGCGGTCCCCTCTCCAACTGTTAATGCTTCAGTAGGGATCTGATGGATCTGCTAGACGACCAAAGGAACGCCCTGGGGAACAGGATATGCAACTGGGGGAAGATCGTAATCGGCTAGGAAATTTGGTCGAGATACGTCGATGCGATTGATTTGGCGGTCTTTCGCCCTTATAGCGTTGCCGACATCTAAGAATGTGTCTGAGAGGGGTTTAAAGTCCAATATCAGGTGGATAGCCCTTAGTTGCCTGTCCTCGCTCACAAAGATCTCAGATTGCAGCAGGTAATTGAGGGCCTGGACGTTGGTTAAGCTAAGTCGAGGGGCTATGTGTCTTCTATTTGTAAACACCGCCGAGTAAAAGAAAACTGTTAGATGGCTAAAAAAAAAAAAAAGAGAGAAACAAAGCAAGGTCGGGGGTGGTGAGCTCAAATCTATCACTAAGGAGCCTAAGTCTAAGGCGTCCCACCTGGTTCCTCCACTCGGACTGGACAATGAACGCCATTGTGCCATGCTCTTGAAGCTATAAGGTAATCATCCTTCATACCCTTATTTGACTTGGGCAAACACGATATCATCCTTACCACGTACGAGCGGGATCTTAAGTAATATCCAGCGGTTTTTTGGCAGTAGCACTCGTACATATGCACCATGTCGTGCCAGGTGAGCCGCAGACCTAGATGCTTATTGAGAGCATCAACGCTACCCAAAACTCTGAATAAGTTGGGTGCGCATTGGTGGGGGCATAACCTATGGTTAAAGAGGTAGTCCCTAGTTACTGGGCCCATTGGGAGGGTCATTCCCCCTTCTATGAAGGCTATCATGGGCATAACGACCTCTCCCTCTTTTTGGTCGGTTTCTATTTGTTCTGTGGGACAGTAGTGTAGATCGACCCCCTAGGTATATGGTATTTTCTCTTAAAGGCCTCTATTTTAGCAGAGGAGTCCACTAAGTTCGCAAATCTACCCATTTTTGCAAACTAAGAGAGGGGCCACTATAGTCCACGGGTGGAGGAATAAAGATTCAAAGGCCGAGCAGGCTGGCCGACAGGAAAACAATAAATCTAAAGAAATTATGACTTACGCAAACTAAGATGTAAGGGGACCCACGAAATCCTGTAAGAGGAGTTCTAAGGTTTCTTGAGAGAAAGATAGCGAGACGTTTGGCGATTTGATCAGTTTGGCAAGTTGGAGCGCTAGTGATCGCTAGAGAGCCTGAAAGTTTCTAAGATAGGGAAGAAATGATTTCCTCTGATACTTTATATAGGAGGCGAAAAGTTGGGTGGGAGTTATCTCGCCCAAACTTAAGGAAAAATATCAACCGTTAGATTAATACCTCACCGATAGATATAAGGGACATAACGCTGTCTGGAGCAATTAATGAAGCCTCACGAATTTTGAAACAATTAATTACGATTATGACGCGCGCAGAACCGTGCCCCCCACATGTAAATTCAAAGGCTCTTAATGTTCCCATTGGTTGACTTTGAAGTAAACCAAAATCCCACCTTTTCTCCTCGGATGCGAGAGAAAAGCCGAAATTTTGAGGGGCTATTATGGGGGGTAGAAACCCATAGTCGTACGCTGGGCCTTGGTCTTATCTTGGATATAGTGCATTCGAGGGGGGAGGGGGGTGAGCAACTAGGAGAAGCCCCAGGCCCAGAATTGTAAAAGAAGAAGTGAATTAAGGTCGTCCGAGGAAAAACTCACTCTCGGATATTGTCAAATACTGGTCAGCCTTGTGCTTCAGCTATTCAGGTGATCCACCAGAAGATTTTTATGACAAGGAAGATCCTTACATGTCCAGAAAAGATAAAAGCCCAGAAATGTCTAATAAAAAAGCTGCTGCCACAATATTAAATGCCCATTAACCACTTTCCTAGCTGCATTTATGTGGAGAAGACTCCTGAACAGTGTTACATTGGCAACAGCAACTCACAGAAGGCCAAAGAATGTGGCTGATGGGACAGATACTCAAGTAGCAACCCAAATGGTTGACAAGTGTACGATTAAGATGATCTGTGAGTGAATATATAATGTAAAAGACCCCCCTTGTACAAAGGGAGGAGAAAAAAAGGAGGGAGAGGGGATCATTCTGAATTCAACTTGTAAAAACACAATAATGATAAAAAATGGACAATGACCTCCTCGGATCTGACATTGATCCGTTTGCACGTGTATTGTTTTTGCTTGATCGTCAATTAAAGATCACATTAGCCGTTGGCAATCCTGTCTAAACCTAGTTCTTCAATCCACTCTCTAGAAATTTATTGTATCGGGCTCTTTGGACCTTGACCTAATCCATTGTTGGGCTTGGGCTCCCAATTGTGACCTTACAGCAGGAATGACAAAAAAAAAAAAAAAAAAAAAAAAAAGAAGAGAGAGAGAGAGAACAATATTATATATGAGCTTCTTCTTGAAGTGATTATCCACCAACAAGTAAAAAAAGAAAATTATTATTTTTCATGCAGAGAATTAGAGATATGGACACTATATACATTTTTATTGTTATGTTTTCTTTCATTTTAGGAGAAAAAATAGTTGCAGATTTTGTGGTCAAAAGTGTTAGAGATCTTAGGTGTAAACATTTTTAAGGACTTTGGTATAATAACATATAAAATTTTTCAAGCACAATATATCAAAACCGGTGGCCTAGCCATTGGTGACACCTAACTGCCTACACCGACTACCAGACTAGCAGCCCAACCACCAAATGTGAGGGAGAACCATTATGTGCTTTTGTAAAATATTTTACCAAGTCTTTAAATGTAAACTGTTTTACAACATTTTTACAAACAATTTCGTTAGGTTCTAAGTACTTAGGAACTAATGTATTAGAACTCTAATTTGTATTGTTGGCAAACCATGATCAAAACAGGTTTTTAGTCTTGTTTTAGACTTGCTCAAAGTATATGTTTTATGTAAAATTGGAATCAAGTTACTGCAGAATTGAGTGTGCAATTCTGTCTGGCTCGATCGATTGAGAATTAGACTCGATCGATCGAAGTTCGGGCAGAATGTTTTTCTACAGAATTTTCTAACTCAGCCCAAGCCCATTAAGGATTAGGATTTCAGATCTACTTCTCCTAGTATATAAAGGAAACTCTAAACACGTTTTTATAGAGATTTTTAGAGAGATTAGAGTGCCTCTTTTGTATTTAGGGTTTTGTACCCAAAGACTCTCTAAAGGTTGCTCTATTTGCTGTGTGTGTGAATTGCTTGTGAGATCTGAGAGGTGATTGCCTTCACACATGCTTAGGATTATCAAGAAGGAGATTTATTTGAGAGCTTGATGATCATTCAGTTGCTGCACTAAAGAGATTAAAGATATACAAGCGGGTGTGCTTGTACTTGCTGAAGAATCCAAGAAAGAAGGAGTCCGTGGTCTCGGAGCTTGCACACAGTTGTGTCAATAAGTTTTCTACTAGTGGATAGCAATAGGATGTTAATGGTCTAAGTCGTTATTATAAAATTTCGATTTTTTCATAGTGGATTTAGGTTTACCTTGAGGATAGCTAGGTTAAATCCTCTCTAGGTTTTTTACCGGTTTGGTTTTTCTGGATCATCATATCTTTGTGTTCTTTATATTCCACACTTTACATTGATATGATTGTTATTGTGTTAACTTAGATCTGGAATTTGGACTAAGTAATAACTTGGCTAATTAAATAGGTTAATCCAATTGTGTTTTAAGGGGTTTAAAAACAAACAAATTTAACAGTCATCAAAAAACATTTTCAAATTTAACCAAATTTTACAATAAAACAAACACGGTAAAATGCTAAAAATATTTTTAATAAAACATTTAACAACGAAACAAACTGGTTATTGAACTAAACCAAGCTAAACAGATTGCGTTGGATAAATTTTATTGTGCTAATAATAGAAGAAAAGGAAGTTAATAAGGTTAATTGAAAGGTTTGGGTATAAAAAATGAAATGGGTTATGGGGGAGAAGATGGAAATGAGATGTAGGTTATGTTTGTCCTTAATTTTTACAAAACCCTAACTTTTAGTTAAGTTTTTTTTTTTTTTTGGAAGAAAGAAACATAAAAGGAGAGCAAAAATACATATTAATTTACCCATATTTTTAACTGAAGTGGGTTACGAAGCCTCTAATAGAGGTGAACTTGTAAGTAAAGTGTTAAGTTCTAAATTACAAGCAAACAAGGTGAAAATGGGCCCAACCATAGGTGGATTTACTGTAATTACTCCTAATAAAACTTCTTTGAGAGTTTTTCTACTTTCTGGTTGATTGTATCATCCTCATAGATTTAAAGATTGAGTCTAGTCATGACGGAATTAATTTAACATTCTCACACTTTTCATTCTACAACTATGGATACTAAAGGTTGTTAATTAGTTACTGATGATACATTCATTTTGTAGCAGATAACTGGGTATGTAACTGTGCTTTTCATGTTTTCGTTATGTATGATAATACATTTTGATCAAGGCTCCTCACTATACAATATTGTGAAATTACATGCATCCCATATTACATATGAATTATCCTAGCTAGCAAATGAATGATCTTAGCCTACCCGGAACGTAATCTCAACATAATAGTTATTTTCTTTTGGTTAGTGATTTTTTTTTTTTTTTGGGGTACTTTTGTTTCAATATAGTATAATAACTTCACTTTTATAAAATATGATAACTTAGCATCTGTTTTAGCTCTTTATTCTTTCTACTCTTCAAGTTCAAGTAAAGCACCTCAAACGAAGTTATTAATTAGGACTGTCATGAATCATCTTGTTAGAATGAAATATAATATTGTCTGCCAAGATTGTGTTCATAAGACTTGAATCTTAACTTGCTGCGTGTTCTACGTTATGTTTCGAAATTCTCATAAAGGTTTCGTCTCAAATTCTTGCAAAAAATAACTAGATATTATTACATGCATTCCATATTATATTATATGAAGATAATGAATCCTTGTCCAATGTATTAAACCTTTCTTTCGATAAACTCAAGGTGAGGTAGAAGTTCTTAGGAAAAAGAAAGTCGGTTATACCCACGTGAGCAAAGTGAAAGATCTTATTCTCCCCTTAACCTATAAACTCAAAGAAATTATTTTCTTTTGGTCAGTTTTGTATTTTTTATTCCTAAAAATTCACTTCATATGGAATAAGTCGGTAACTTAGCATATATATGATTTAGCTCTTTATTCTTCTTGCACTTCTAAGTATTTGCGCCAACAATCTTGATGTGCTGGAGAAAACATGAGAGTTTGATACAGGAGGAGAGCCGGACCCTATTTTTATAATGATACATATAAAAATATAATATTATATACAATTAAATTAAGTCCCTATATTCACGAGTTTGTTCACAAATACATTTTATGTTTAAGCTTGGCTCATTTAATAATTGAACCTATACTTAAGGTTTGAACTTGGCTTGTTTTCTAAACAAATAAACGTACATAAGATTTTTCCCAAGCCAAGCTTGAGCTGTTCATAAACAGTTTAATTCATTTATAGCCATAGTATAATTTGGCTTTTCTATTTTTAAAATTTTTGTCGTGACATTTTTTAATAGCAATTAAATAAATATTTTTTTATTTTTTTATTCACAACATGTATGCCAACTATGCATACAGGTAAGGGGCAGAGGTATGTAATATATATTAATGTTTTTAAAATTTAGCCTACAAAAATAAGAATCCCCCCCCCCCTCCCAAATATTTGAATTAGTCCAATGATACTCTTAAAAAATAATTGGTCTAATAGTTATAGCGATATAATTTTATTTTTTGCAATTCTATTTTTTATTGTAAAATGCACTCTTATATCTATTAAATATTTGATAAAGTTTGACACCAAACATGTTTGAATCTATCTTTTTCATTAACAAGTTATTGGCTCATTAAAAAAATATTATCACTAAAATTACACATGAAATGTCTCTTTAGTTGCTATATAATGGGTTAGAACAAAATAGTTTCAAATATATTCTGAGCTTAACTTATTCCTCAAAGTTTTGGATCGTTCATGTTTTTTAAAATTTCATTAGTTCAAACGAAAGATTTTTTTATTTACTTTAGTATAAAATTTGATAATTTGTATTGAAAATGAAACTTTTTAAGAATTTCACTATGAAAATGGTAAAAAATGAATTTTATTTTATGAAAGGTTGCCATCAAACATAATTTTGATTGAAAATACTAAACTTTTTTTTTGTTGGATGTGTGTATATATATAACTTATCAAATAAAAAAAATGTGTGTGTGTGTGTGTAATAAAAAAAATGTGTATATGTGTGTGTGTGTGTGTGTGTGTGTGTGTGTGTGTGTGTGTGTGGGGGGGGGGGGGGGGGGTTGTCTTTGATAAAATATTATTGCCGCAACTTGGCTTCCTAAACAAAAATTCCTAACTCCGTCCTTGCATATCATATGTAGAGACCAAATTGATTGAAAATTGAAAATAATATAATTCAATTGACTGTAACCCTAAAATATAGAAACCAAAATAGTATTTTCACTAGAGGGTTGGGGGAGGGAGAGATTTAACATAAAATATTTAATTAGTCAATTATTGAACTCATTATCTTTGGAAAGATTAAAATCTCAAATAAAAGGAAAATACGCACAAGTGCATGACACGCACAAAACACCCAAAAACAAAGTGCATCCGAAATTAATTATAAATAACTATCAACTTGTGAATCCTAAAGCATACCATCAAACTCGATAAAAAAAAATTAAAACAAAAAATAAAGTTGTATAATGTAGAAGAACCCCTAGAGTGAAACAACCTTATAGCTTGATCGAGGCACCTTCTTGTAAATAGCCCATATAATATCAAGGTAGAGCGGTAATTGTTGTATTGCAAAAAAGACTATCGGCAGACATGTTACTGCATATACTGGAAAGGCCTTGTCCTTCAGTTTATTCTTAAGCGTAAAGTAATGTCCAGCACAAAAAGAAACCAACATCGACGCAATGGATACGAAGAGGGAAGTTAAGCCAATGAGAAGTTTCATTGGCAAGTTTTTACGAAAATCTTTTTGTTCAAACCGAGAAGTTAGGATGGCAAGAAATGAGAATAAGGCAGTGATGGAGAAGCACAGGGCAATGAGTGAGGAGATAGCAAAGATGGTGACTGCCGACTGGTTTTCAAGGTTTGGTATCCCGCTTTTATCATTGATGTCACCTGGGATAGTGGTTGACGCAGCAAAGGCAACAGTGGCAATGAGTGCAGCCACCAGTGAGCAGGATTCAGAGGTTTTGTTTAGCCACTCGCCTCCCTCTTTGACTAATTTCTTGTGTGCTTCGTTGAAGATATCTTCTGGCGTCTTGCCCTCCTGGTTAACTTGATAACGGAAGTGTTGTGGTACGTTGTCTTTTACAAACTGCATTTTATATATAGACAAATTAAAGAGAGTATTGATTATACGTTCAATGGTGAAAAATTTTACATAAAGTAATTGTACGATGGTGGCATTTGCAATGGTGTGCTATTATAGATTGTGAGCTTTGGTGAAGCTGGTTTTGAGTATATACCTCATACCACTTGATTTCCCACTGCATTTGCAATGCAGCCCCAGGAATTAGCCAAGGCTTCTGTTTTCCTAGCTTCGCTGCCAGATGCAATGCATTATTGTCCCTCATATCCAGTTCATGAATAAGTTTATGTTTCACAAAATCATGCTTGAGCAGTAGCTGTAATACTCGCGTCTGCCTATTCTTCATGGCCGAACGCACAATATTTTTACCTTCGCTCTTGTCACTAATGGCTAAAAAATCGTTGAGTATTTGCTCGACCATTTCAATGATACCATTTCCCGCCGCAAGCAACATAGGTGTCTTTGTACTCATCAAGGATTTCTCTATCTTTGCCTTTTCAGGCGTTTCCCCTTTTCCTGCTCAGAGTGCCTCTCTAAATGTTAGCCACATATGATTGTAACAAAAGGATTAATTACAAGAGATTTTTCATAATTACTTGTATATATAAGCACATAGCTAAAAGATTAAAAGAGCAAAGATTTTGTTTTGGGGAGCAAGATTAAAAGACAATATTAAAAAAATAACTGAAAATATACTAATCTATATTAACAAAAAAATAAATGACAAATTGTAAATAACCGTAGGTGTCATACATAAAGTAATATAAACGTAAACTATAAAGTTAGACATCTAAGTTAATTCTTTAAAATAAATTGTGAAAATAAAATCAATTTGAAAATATTAAGAGCATAGCAATTTATTTGCAACTTGTATATATGTTTTACTGTCTTGATTGCTTTTAAAAATAAATAAAATTCAACTTTCTATATGTTTTTTAAAGTATTTAAAATTTGTGTTCATAACAAAAACCCATAAATTGAAACTGAAATGTCAAAAATTTGATGGGGAAAATTTGTGTGTATCAGTTGAAATGCCATAAAATAAATTATATATATAAAAAGGAAAAACCTAAAATGTGATTATTATTATTATTATTATTAGTTTGCTCAGTTTAAGTGCATGAATAGTACTTAGAAGCTAACAGCCAAGATAAGTCAAAGTATTAGTAGTACATATGATATGAGATATTTTAGGAGGGGTGGGGTCCAATTGCCCCTTGGCTCGGCCCTGATATAGGCCGATCCTATTCCTAGTCCACACAAGAATCCATAAAATATAGTGTTATATACGTGTGTGTGTGTGAGAGAGAGAGAGAGAATAGTAAGTGACCTTTTCCATTCTGTATATCTTCTGAATCACTTGTGCTTTTCTTGTTTCCATCTTGTTGGTCAGTTTTGAAAGCCGTGGCAGTGTAACTGTCCGCTCCAACTTCCAAAAATGATGGTACTTTATCCTCAGGGTCCCTGAAGATTGTTGGCCCAGGGTTCCTTCCGTCTGAGAAGTTGAGCGCTTTGTTGTCTTTATTTTTTATAAGCATTTTCATGATTTGAACCGAATGTACGTGCTTCTGTTTTAACTTCCTCGTTCCCTCTGATTGTTATGATCATAGAATAGAATATTTATATATATATATATATATATATTATCAAAAGCTAAATCTATATATATAATAATAGGTAAAGATGAGAGAAACTCAAATTAGAATTTCAAATTAGAGTTTCAATTTTGCGCAATGTGTTCTAAATTATTTATTTTTAAAAAGTTTTATTTCTTAATTTTAGAATCAAATGTGAGATCATATTATAAATATTCATCCAAGTGAGTTATTAAATACAAAAACCAAAGAGTTTAGAATAAATGAATCGTAAGAAGAAAAAAAGAGTGTTTTACAATAATTTTTTTTTAAAAAATGACAATTTACGTTTTATACCTAATAATATCATTACAAAATTTTTTAAAGAGTTAACAAAATATAAAAATGACTATCAATAATATTTAAATTATATATATAAGAATTGTATTATGCATCTTATTGTATATTTTTAAGCGTATTTATACATATGTATCTGGTTACAAGCTAGTTTTCTTAAAAAGAGGCAAATATATTAATTAATACATGCATAATTACTATAGTAGGTAGAAACCAACACAGTGCAATTAAATTTTTGGATAAAAACATGTTGCACACATGCCGTTAAATCATGTCTTCAATCCATGATTTAAATTTTAAAAAAATGTTAAAAAAATGTGTATAATAGTGTATGACTAACAAACACTAACCTAAATTTTTTATTGCTAGAAACCACTTATGTAACTGGCTCAAGACTAGCCCAAAAGAACAATCAGAAGATAGAGATATCAAGATCCTTCATCGTGATAGTACCTAACAAGTTAGTTGTGTTACTTTGGACTAAGTGAACCAATGTGTGTGCTAGATTTATCGAGCTTGCTTGAGTGTGCGTTACTATGGTGTGCATGGGACACGTTGAGTTAGGTTGAAAGGTTTTTTCAACTCAACCTATCATATATATAGAAACCAACTCAACCCAACCCATATGGGTCGTGTTGGGTTGGATTGGGTTAATGGGCTGTACTTACATGTTATTTTTATACGATGCTTACGTTTTTTTTTTTTAATACAAAATAGAATTTCTATTTTAGTCTAATCTAAGTGTGTATGTACGTAAAGCTCCCTCTTAGAGATTTAAATCCCGACCCTTATCCCCCACACTCCACAAGTATTTATACTTGTAGAGTGACTACCGCACCAAGGATGCATGGTGGTTACGTATTTCAAGAACGTTAAAAATTGGACTCTCATTAATTATTTAATTACATTTATAATAACCTATTGCAATTCACACAATACGCTTAAATATATTGCAAAATTTCAAATTCATCCAAACAAATTCTTAAAATACTAAATAAAGCAAAGTAAAAAAAAAAAAAAAAATTGAAAATAAGGACAACAAAATATACTTATATATATATATGGTGGGTCAAGTTGGTTAGATGGGTTGAAAAAATTATCAACCCAAACCCAACCCAACCCACCCCTTGTGGGCAAGGGATTTCACACTTGTGTAACTGTCACATAGGCATTTGTGGAGTTCGTAGAGTAGGTCAATGACCACTATGGAATGGACGTATAAGAGATAAGGCCTACTGAAGGATCTCTTGTATGTACAACTTGTCTTCTTACAATAGCCAGAATCTTGGGGTTTC
Source organism: Quercus glauca (assembly GCA_023736055.1). Classification (NCBI taxonomy): domain Eukaryota; kingdom Viridiplantae; phylum Streptophyta; class Magnoliopsida; order Fagales; family Fagaceae; genus Quercus; species Quercus glauca. The sequence goes on along the minus strand of CM043326.1, from coordinate 1,332,422 downwards.
GTTAAATTTTCTTGGCCTCTGTTTTGTCTTTAGACAACAAGTTGTGCTTCAAGTAGGCCATTAGGGAACCATCCAACTACGACTGACCTTGAGGTTAAGAACCATGCAAGGGGGACTTTAGCCGGTGAATGCTAGGACTTGCCAAGGATTTTATTCTTATGGTTCTTTGTAATTCAGCATTTACCAATGTAAATATTTTATTTTGTACCAGTTAATAACCTTTAGTCCCTAGTCCTAATGATGAACTTAACATATGTCAACTAAGGGTAATTAAAGAGTTTTTAATAGTTAAGAAGTAATTACAACTCAAAAGCGTTGCTTTGAAAATGATGCTGAAAAAACATTTGCTCATTGTTTTGACCATAACTTTTGATTCAAAAAGCGTTTTTGATCGAGATTTGTTTTATTGGAAATTAACATCCTAGGCTTCAATTTGAACTTCTTTTTTTTTTTTTTTTTTTTTTTTTTTTTTTGTAATTTGGATTTAAATTGAGTGAGTTATGGCTATTTGGAGTTGGGCTAGCAATGCCATAGAATTTAGGGTTCTGCGTGCACATGTTTTGAAGTATATGCACACATACTCAAGCCTGTGCGTGCATGCTTGATCCTAGAACCTCAGAAACTTAAGGCCTATTGGGTATGTGTTTCCAACAGTTTTTAGTATTTGAACAATAAAAACTATGGTTTTAAAAAGAAAAAGTGTGTTTGGTAAGGGTGTTTGATTAAAAGTGTTTGAATCACAGTTTTCAATTTAGAGTATTTAAACATTTTATTCAGAGAACTCATTTGAACTAGTTTTTAAGTAACATTTCTAAATGACATTATTGTAAATATATTGAAAATTGTGAGACCGAGATGATTTGACCAAACACTAAACATCACCATTAAATCCTTTTCCCCTCTCTCTCTCTCTCTTCCACAGTTTCATTTTCCCCTCTTTCTTTTTTCTTTCATGCCTACATGTCTCTATCTTCTTTATATCTTGTTGAAGCACTCTGTTATGAGCATCGCCATTAAATCCTTAGATTTTAAGATGATAACAGAAAGTCCTATATGATTTTATGAACCTGAGGAGTGAGAACCATGAAAAGGATTATGGTGCAGATAGACCATGGAGTCTTATCAGAAATCATAATAATCTGAGATTTAGAAGTAAATTACAATCATACACACTATCAATGATGCATGTTGCAATTTCCTTGGAGTTTAGAATTTTTGTACAAATTTCACAAAACCCTCACAATATTGATAGATCCAAATGTGAAATCTGTTTAAAAGGAAAAGAAAGAGGAGATATCACTAAGGGAGATGAAGACCACTGATGGAGATGAAGGAAAGAGACTCGTGGGTTTTGAGAGAGACAAAGAGCAAAGACCCATTAAGAGAGTTGAAGGAAAGAATAGAGACAAGAGTCTCTGAAGATAGAGAATAGGGGGAAGCAAAAGCTATGGTTACAAGTGGGAAAATTTCTCTCACATAAACTAAAAATATTAATAATTCTATTGTAGAGATCAGATGAGATCTCACTTTCTTTTTAACATATACACATGTCAAACACACAATTATGCTTTTTTACTTAAAAAAAATGTTATTAAAAATATGGTAATAAACATATTTTTTGCATTACGAGTACTTTAAACATATGTTTTCACAACACTTTTTAAACTACAATTTTCACATCATAATGAACACCAATACTTAAAACACTACTACCAAACAAACATCACTCCATAATTGGGGATATTGGGCTTTTGCCCTTATTTTGTAAAAAATCTAGCACAATGTCCTTGTTTTGAAACTATTTAAGTCAGTGTCCCTGTTTTAGTACTCAATTTTAAAAAAATCTAATTACAAGTGGAACTTGACATTAGCAATATCAAATTCTATGCATATTTTTCCACTTAATTTTTTTAAAAAAAATTAAGTGAAACTCGACTTAAAAATTTACATATAACTCGATTTTATTAAAATCGAGTTTCAAAAACAGGGACATATACCTAAATAATTTCAAAACATAGACATATTGTTGTTATTTTTGCAAAATAAGGGCAAAAGCCTTATATCCCCCTCCATAACTTCACATTAAAATAGTTTTTGATGAATCACATTATCTCATCATAAAATATTTAAATTTGAAAATTTGTAAACATTAAAAATTTAAACTAAACTTGACTTTGTAGATTATATAGTAAATAGTATCTAATTCACATAAAATTTGACATGCATATTGAGAACATGTGAGATTGTCAAAATATTAATTAAAGAAAAATTTTTATAGACATCGTCGCATTGCAAAGAGTTGCACCACATGTAACTTTAGTAGGAAGAGGGAGAGAGAAAAAAAAAAGGGTAAGAATAGGCTGAAAATCACTTACCAAATCCAAGACCAAGAAAAATCCGTATTAATATCGTGTATGAAATAATGGTAAACCAGATCTTGGCCAATCGTCTCCTAACAAATTGAATGCCCCTAGCTTCACTTCGAGATTGGGATCCTGTATTAAACAAAATTAATTCATTATAACGTGTAAATAACAAGGTTTAATTATTGTCAAAGACCCTTAGGTCAATTGGCACCTCTTGCCTCTGCAACGGTTTAAATTAGTAGAACTGTGCTCAAAAAAAAAAAAAAAAAAAAAGCATTAGCAATACTTGATTGCTGGTAAAGCATTCAACCCAAAAATTGAATAGATGGACACAATTAACTAACTCAGTGATATTATTTAATTCTTCTATAGAAAATTTGGTTAGAGCCCTCCTCTCCCCTACATTTGATCCAAAATCACTTTACTTATTCGTGATTTAAAAAATTTCACTTTACTTACATGAGTTAAGCTCTATTTGCTTCTCGTAACCTAATTTTTGTTAAAAACATGAGTAAATGTGTATTTTTGTTTCACTTTTATGTCTTTTTCCTCCCAAAACATAAAAAACATACAAAAACAAGAGAAATAAAGATCTAAAGTAAAAATTGTGTAGTATTGGTTCAAGAACACTCTTCCTCTTTGAAAGAAACATTCTTGACCCTTGTTTTTATTTCTCTTGTTTCTATATGTTTTTTATGTTTTGGAAGGAGAGAGACGTAAAAGCAAAGCAAAAATACTCATTTACCTATTTTTTTTGTTAATAGAGGTGAGTTACAGGAGGCAAATAGAGCTTACCTCAAGTAGGTAAAGTGATATTTTTTAAATCATGAGTAGGCAAAGTGATTTCGGGCATGTAAGTTTACTATAATTACCCTTTTTTTTAGAGGGGAAAAAAAAAAAAAAAAAAAACCCTACTTTGACTTATATATAAAATATATAAATATAAGAAGAAAAAAAAACATTAAATTCCAAACCCAACTGATTTTTGGGACTTTCTAATAATTTCAATTCACACAGCCAAAAGTATGGTAGCTCAAATGGTTAGTACTTGGCACCTTCTAGGTTTTTTTTAAGACAGTGATCAAATTTCCCCTCTCCCATTATATACTGATTTTATAAAATAACATTAAAAAAAAAAAAAAAAGCAATTTCAGCTCACCTTTTACGGTATGCATTTTTCTCAATGCTCACCTTTTTGTTTTGACGTTTGGTCAGTAACATGCTGTTCGCCGTGACTCTCTACATCTGCATTCCGGCCTTTGCAATTGTCCTTCATACTTTTAATCACTAGAAATTAAAGGAAAGTAACTCAGTCACAAAAACTCAAAGGGAAGACTGCTGAATAATTTTTTTTGATAGGAGACTGCTGAATAAAGTGAATATGTTGAAATTCTAATTATCCTGTTAATGCATTTTTGCCATAGAGCTTGAATTTCTATATCACTATATAATGTAAAAAGTATAGCTTCCAAAATTGCATTTTACTTTGCTCCGGTATTAAGAGTGCGGATTTTGATCCCAGAAGTAATTTTTAAGATTCCAAAATTTTCATTTGACTAAAGAGAGACGATCAATATCAATAAATGGAGAAGCAACTGCATGAATCTGATTAAGCTTTTTCTTTTTTCTGGGTAGTGGTCTAAACATTCTTGAGTTTTTCTGATATATGTCGTACGTATTCTGTTACTGGTTTTCCAATAACTTTTAAATAAGATAAAGAAAAAAGAATCATTTCATACCACGTTTAGCCATAATCCACGGCAATTGAAAGGACATGATGCATGATCGGTAGTTCACTGGGAAATTGTTATTATATTCATCTATGAGTCCGGAAGATTCACCCAATCCCTTAATAACAGAATCAATCAATTCTTGACGACGGACAGTTTCTTTCTTTTCTTTCTTGAGCTTTTCAACATGTATACCTTTCACAAAACAAAGAAAGATGACGACAAATTATGTTGGACAATGTACAGAAAAATCTGTAGAAATATAGGAAAGTTATATAAAGAATATGTTTGAAACAACTTATTTAACTTTTTTTTAAAAATTTTTTACTGATGCTAATATATACTTGTATCTTGAAATATTCTTAAAAAGTGAAAAAATATAAGAGAAAGTGAAATGTTAAAAAGTTGTACCGTAAAAATTAAAAGTTAAAACTAATACCAAACTCACCCAAAATATAATATTTTATTTGTTTTTTTTTTTCTAAACAAAGAATTTTTAATTCATTTAAATGTCATAATTATGGTAGTTATTAATATAAGTTATTATTATTATTATAATTATATTTGTATTTAAAGAAAATATGATTTGACAATATCCTAAATTTTTAATAGACTCATACAAGATGTAAACATAAAAGGTTTTATAAGTAATTCTCAAAAAATTTAAACTCAATTAACAAACATATATTAGGATAATGACGTAAAAAAAATGTGATCAGTATGCAAAAGCTTGTGTGTTAATATTGGAAGTAGTGTAAAGAAAAATATTAAAAGAAGTTGATAAAAAGTTAAAGACTTTAGTATTGTATACATTTTCTGTGATGCATTGTAAGCAGGTTTATCACAAAAATCATTTATGCTCCATCTGTTTTGCATAAAATATTTTATGTAAAACATTTTTATGATTTTACCATGTTTGTTTTATTGTAAAATTAGGTCAAATTTGAAAATGTTTTCTATTAATCGTAAAATCCTTTGTAAAATATTGCAAAATTTTCACATTTATAAACTTGGTAAAAAAATTTACAAAAATATTACAATGGCTTCCCCTCCCCATTTGATGGCTAGGTTGCCATTGCCGACGGTCTAATGGCCAAAGCCAGTGGTTTGGTGACTAGAGCCAATGATCAATAGTCAATGCCAGCGGTCTGGTCACTGGTGGTCCAGAGATCAAAGTCATTAGTGGTCCAGTGACCAAAGTCACCAGCTAGCAGCTAAGTCGCCAATTTTGATGGTTTGTACTTGAAAAATTTTATATATCATGCTAAACACCTGTAAATATTTTATTGAAAATGTCTTCAAATGTAAAATATTTTTAATGCATTTTAAATCTAAAAACATTTTATAGCGGATCATCAGTTGTTTCTAACAAATTCAAAGGTTATGCTTTGCTTTCTTGTGATGATATGTTCCTTTTCATTTCATGACCCTAGTTCAAATTCAAAAATTGAAGAGGCAAATTTTTATTTGTCAATTTCATAATTACAGGAATCATATTCGAAAAGTATTTGTAAAACCTGTTGCTTAACTTTTTCACTCATTTATAACTCATTAATTTTGTTTTAAGTTCGCAATATTAATTTTGACTTCAAAAAAAAAAAAAAAAAAGTTCGCATTAATTTTTATTTTTGTAATGTCCCAGATAATCCAATGTGACTAGCTCTAATTTTACACTACTCTAAACTTTTTATTGTAAGAGTGTTTAACCAATCAAATGTTGATTACATTATGGATTGAGGTGATAGAATTTTAACCTATTGTATATCTTTTGCATACGGTGCTTTACTTCTCTTTCCTTTCTCTACATGTACCTATTTTATAACATGAAGGCGAGAGAGAGAGAGAGAGGCAGGTACAGTACCACGTGTACTCTATCGTATGACTTTTGCAGCTAAATACTTACACAAATAAATGATGTTCTTCAGCCATCGACGGTGGCACCCACTTTTAAAGACCGAAGGTTTACTTGCCAGGAGATGCAGAGGGGTGAATCCTTTCTCGTTCCGACAATAAGTTAACCTAGGCTCCAGATTAAGTATCTCAAACGCCAGATCTGTCAGCCATGAAAATTAAAATAATCTTCAATATATTGCATTAGTGGCCCAATTTTAATAGTGTAGTACAAATTTTCTACAAGCTTCCTACCACAATAACTTTAGGTTCTCAAAAATTTTCACAAATATTTTACATCTGTCGAGGTGATAAATTGTGAAAAATAAATAATAAAATGATGTTAGTGGTAGATTTATATGAAAACTAATAAATATTTGTTAATTTAACTATTGTGAAAAATCTTATAAAAACCATTATGTTTGTAGTATTACTCTTATTACAAATAGACAAGATCATTCAAGATGTTAAATATAACAAATGGCAACCATTTGTTAGATATTTTGCATATCAAATTAATGGAAATTGGATTAGTATTATATTAATCTCTTCAGAAGTTCTTTTAAGTTATAATTTTTAATTGCAAATAATTATAGTTCAAACTTTAAATATGTGACTTAATTTTATGAAATTTGTGTTTAAATTTAAAATATTTTTATATTTTTGTGATCTTAATTTGTCTTATAATTAATTCATTTTGAACTAGATAATATAATCGTTTTTATAAGTATAGAAAGCCGACACTAAAGAGTTGTATTCCAAGGTTCAAGTGATAGTAGTAATGTATCACTTATAGTATTTCATGTATGTGGTTCAAACTTCACTTCGTTGTCCCTCACTTCACTTATTATTTATTAGTAAAAAAAAAAGTTTTGCTCCAAATAATAATAATAATAATAATAATAACAATAATAACTTTTTTTTTTAATCCTATACATAATCATATAACTTGTTAATAAAATTGTAGTAAAATGTATATTACTCATAACAATTTCCTCTTTTTACTTTGGATAATATAATGTCTCTTATTTTGTATTAATGTTTATTAGATAACAACCAATGAGTTTGGGGTCAAGTTTTTGAATCCGCCATTCCCCATTTGGAACGTGTTAAAGAAATAAAACATTATAAGAGAACATAATTTTTTTTCCAAAATTGAAAATCAATTCATAATTTATTTAATATATGGGTAAAGTGAAAAAGGTTAGGTAAAAATGCTTACCGAAATACTCCCACCTGATAGCACAGTGTAGGATAGTCTCACCATCAGTTCTTCTATAGAAGGGATTGATTGTTGTGGTGTCGGTGTCAGGCTTAGCGTTGAAAGCAATGTCGGAGTTGGGGGCTAAGCCGAAGAGTATATGGAGGCAAAGGAAGATTTCTTTGTGACCATGAAAAGCGGCTAAGAAGAGAGGACTCTCACCAGCTTTGTTACGAGCATCCCCTGAAAACTGGGCAAGATGAGCAATGAGGATGCATATCCGCAATTTCCCAGTCGATGCTGCCACATGCAAAGGGGTATTCCCATCATTGTTTTTTATCCATAGACCGGGTTCCCAAATGTCGGCAATTAAAAGCCCAAGTTTTTCAACAGTATCTTCTGCCGCAATGGAGATAGCTATGTGGAATGCCGTGTCCCCTGAAGTGTTGATTTTGGCAAAAATGGCTGAGATTTGGCATTCCTCATACAAATGAAGAACCTCCTCCCATTTACCCGCCAAGGTATTATTGATCAAATCCCGGGCGAGCCCATCATCACCCTGATCTTCCAGCCGATCGCCCATTTTCTTTCCTACCAAAGGATCGAACAATGCAGACAAATATTTGATTATAAGAATAAGGTTATGTACCTCGCATGCAATACTGGAAATGTGTTCCAGGTTTTGGGCTATAAATAATGATGATAAGGAGAGAGAGAATCATAATCAATGTTCAGGGAGGAATCCCTTTAATACACATTACTGCTTCTGTAATAGAAAAATTATCAAATTTTAACCAATCAAACTCAAAATTCACTTTTCCCCGGTTTGGGGGTTCTTGTCAAAAAAAAAAAAAACTCAAAATTCACTCACATTTGATTATACAAAATTATGTAAAAATACACTAGCATTATTTATTTTACATTTATTTCATTCTTTCTTTATATATCCCAAAGATGAAAGAGGAGAGTAGATATTGGTGATTCTCAAAAAAAAAAAAGAGTAGATATTGGTTGTTATGTGTAAAAAAAGAGTAACAATTAAAAAAATCAAGGAAAATTGATATTTTAATAAAATGTAGTGTGAAATAAATTAATGTGTGTTTTGAAAAATAAGTATGTAAAATAGAAAAAAAAAAAAAAAAAAAAAAAAAAAAAAAAAAGGGGGCATTATGTTAAAATAAACAAAAATTTTGCGCAAGCTAATGCAAATACTTTAAAGGGGTGTTTGGTCCATCGTCATGTTACATTACGTCATAATATTACGTTATTATAATCTTACATCAATGTAATCTCAATTTAAGAATACAACATTGCATTGTTTAGGAATGTGATAAGATTAAAATGATGTGATATATTTTGTAATTTTAAATTATGGTAATGTTTAAAAAAATAATTAAAAAAATAAAAAATTTAGTATCACATCATCATAATATACATCACATCAAATACATATTACAATAATCCAAACGCCCACTAAGAGTGAGACAAAAAGATTCTATACGCCAAAAGTGACCCAACAAACCCAAATTTGGGTAAAATGGCTTCTAACTACCTCCGCTTTTGTTAAGCTTAACAACGATGGAAGTGCACTTAGAACTTAGAAATCCAACCAGCTTGGGGAGGGTGTTTGATCTGTGACCACTAAGAGGTTGTTTTACAAAATTACAGATACATAATGTTAGAAACAGATTAATTAAACCTTTTTCACCATTGACCAAAATTGCATTCCTATTTGTTACTCAGTGGGAAGAAGAAAAAAAAAACATTCCTATTTTGCTTTTTGCATACAAAATCTATGTTTTTTTTTTTTTTTTTTTTTTTTTTTTTTCAAATAGTTAGAAATATATACATTAATATGTTGCTAACCCTATCTTTCGAACCACTTCCCTCCTGAACTCTCAAATACTTCTCATAAGGTACAATTCTATCTATAAGAATATATGAGTGATATCTATGTCCAAAATTTGTATGTTGTATTCCTGCTCTTCGCTAATAATAAATGAGGAATACGTATTTTACGTTGAGAACTTGGCACTTTAAAGTCCCTCAGAAAAGGTGGAGTAAATCTTTTATGTCAATAACTTGGTTTTTTTTTTTTTTTTTAAGTAATACTACAACAACTAACTATTTTACAATATTTTTACAAACTGTTATTGTTTACAAACTTTTACAATACTAAGCAAAATTTACATTTAATATTTAAAATACAATTTAATAATTAAAAATTTAAAACAATGAATTTTAATTATTAAATTAAGATAATTTTAATACACAATATTTTTAATATTAATTTAACAATGTGGGATCAATCGGATGTTAGAGGGGATAAAGTGTTTTTTCCCTTCAAGTTTGGGATAGAGTGTCATTTTTCCAGACCTTAAGGAAATGAATTGTAATTACCCCATATATATATATATATATATATATATATATATATATATATATAGGATTTAACTTTATTTTTTGAAAATTGTATAAAAATAGTATTTATTTTTTAAGAAACCAGTATAAAAACATTATTTTTTTATAAAAAAAATTATTTAATAGCATTAAATGTTCCTTAACCACAATTCTTAGATCATTGTTAACAGATGACAAAGGACGACAAAAAAAGAAAAAAAGAAAGAAAAAAAAGAAAAAAAAAAAAAAAGACAAATGACAAACCAAATATAAAAACACAAAGAAACAAAAAGAGCAAAGCAAACGAAGGGACCCAGCAAAGGCTCGTGTACGGCCTCAACAACTTCCATGGTACAAGCCTAGCAGGAAAGTGCCGAAAACATTACCAACGGACCCCACTTGTCACTTTTTTTTTTTCTTCTAAAATTTAATTTAATCCTATACGCGTTTGCTTCGATTATCAAATTTAGTCCTTAAAATACAAGGAGTAAATTGGATCATTACATCTAAATCTATTAACAAACAACACTGTTAAAAAAAAATTTCTGTAATTGAGTTTAATAGATGAAGTTTTCTTGAGTGTACCATTCAAAAATATTTATCTGTTTTCCATAAATAAATAAAAAAAATTATTGTTTGGTGAGTATTTTAAAAACAATGAAAAAAATGCCTTTATTTGCTACTAGATTTGAACAAAAGAGTCAATTGACCCATTTCATAAAGTTAAGTACTAAATTAATAATAAAAATAATATTGAAGGGACTAAATTGAAATAAATCTTTTTTCCCCTACAAAAATGAAAAAAAAAAGAAGCAGATTACAATTCAAGCCTATCCTCCGGAACGGTCTCAGCAACCTCCACAGGAAAAGAGCCAAAACCATTACCAGGCTGACTCCACTTGACACCTTTCTCTTATTATTATTATTATTATTATTATTATTATTATTATTATTGCTATAAGAAACACAACAAATTCCGGAACACAAAATAGAAACCAAGAATAAAATAAATGAAATAGAGAATTAAGCTACTTATATATCCAGCCAAAAACACAGAACTTTGCATTTGTTTAGGCTTAAGAAGAAAGAAAGATGTGGGTGTAAAAGTCCAACGCTACATGTTGGGCATAAGGCCCAATTTGAATATCACTATGTGTCCGAAGAGAGAAAAGGGGTTAGAAATAAGTCCGTATGGGGGAAATGCACCTGGAAATGAATGAGAGGAGATGTCCGAAGACAATCCTATTGGTTCGAAGAGGTCCCTCTCCTCGGATCACAAGAGAACTTGATCAAGCAAATATATCGAAAGCCTGAGCAACCCTCCCAATTAACTCCACGATAAGGACAAGCTCTAAGCATGCCTAGAGAAGATGAGAACAGAGAAATATCTAAAAGGAAAAACTGCTACCACCGCATTTAATGCACTGCAATAACTTTCCTGACCGCATTTATGTGGAGAAGACCCTTGAACAGTGCAACCTCAGCTACTACCACTCACGGTGAACTAAAGCAGACGTCTGATGTGACATGTACTCAAGTGAATGTTTAGATGAAGAACAAGTGTACGGTAAAGATGAGGAAGAAGAGGAATATATAAATGGAATAGGCCTTTAAATGTGGGGGGACAAAAAAATTGAGAGAAAAAGGGGAGAGAGAATTGTATTCACCTTTCCATGAATCTTAAGCCTCTTCGGATTTGAGCATTATTTATTCTGCAAGTGTTTTTACTTCAATTTATTCTCTTTTTCTAAAAATGAATCGTTGCTAAGCCCATAACCAGCCCAGTTTTTTCACCCACACTCTACAAATTTATTGTTCTGAGTTCATTGGGCTCACAATCCAGAGATTTTGGGCTTGGCCTACCAAATTTGGACCCTACAAAAGAAATTTAGGTTTTTTTAGCTTTGGTATAAGCATTTTTCTTGCCTTTAAATTGGTGTAAATTTTTGTCCGTTTTGAACCCAAATATGGGATCAATTTTCATAGCCTACCTACAAACTTTAATATATCTTTATATAATTTTAGGATTGTAGATTATAAGTTTTTATTTCTATATTTTAATTGGTTTTAGGGTTCTCCTAATCAAATTAAAGTTCTTCTAGAGTAGTATACTAGTTAGGATCAATCTAAGAGTACTTTGACATTGTAATTAATTAGGTTTTTGGAGCTTATAGATTGACATCTCAGCTTGCAAACGAAAATCATAATTTAATATTGATTAATAATTATTTTAGTTTTTTTTTTTATCCTATATTTTTTCGTGGATCCCAAAGATTTTTGCTATAGATATAAAGCTTATGTCAAGCCATGACAAGACGTAGCCCTGTTATATTCTGTTTTACATTAAGAAGCACAACGAATATTTATCACAGCTCTTTTGCAATAGAATTTGATCTCTGTCTTTTTCAAAGAAGAAGAGTGAGGTAAGGTATTTCAAAAAAAAAAAAAGAACTGGGTAGGGGATTTTACTTTAATTTGTAGAGTTTAGACTTTTTCGAGGACATATGGATTGAGATTTGGGACCAATATGAAGATAAATTTGAGATAGAGATAGGAACTGTGTGGAACAAAAAAGTTGGCAGTACTGGTTTCTATAAGAGGGAGGGAGAAGAGAGCGGGGGGAGGGAAGAGAAGAAAAGCAAAATGCTAAAGTATATGAATAACTTTTATCTACAAAAATCTATCGTGTAGTACAATGCTATTATAGGTTGTAAACTTTACACAATGTCCTTATTTAATTGTAAAGCACAAACGTGATTACTTAGAAAAAAAGAAAAAAAAAAAAAAAAAAAAAGCATATGAACGTGATTGCGAGTGGGTTGGATTAATCAGGTTGACCCATATAATAATTTTATTACTTCTAATTTATAATATCCACTTTATGATAATTACTTTTTATACTTAAATAAAAAATTGGTTTTATTTTGGTGTAAATGAGATTCAAATTCAAATCTCTTTTAAAAAAAAAATTTGTTAGTTGAATTAAATAAAACCCACAGTAAATATGCTTAAAAGTACCTGTTTTTCACGTTATGTACAAAGTTAAATTATCATCAAGCTTCCCCAAACTAAAAGTTAAAGTTACACGCATTCCACATTACATGTGAATTATGAAAATGAATTCCTACCCGTGTTGCACATAGAACTTTTCTTTTTCTAAAGTAAACGAAAGTAATGGGCTGTACCCAGATGAGCTAAGTAGAAGTATCTTGTTCTACCGTTACCCTAGCTAACATTATGGCGCCAGTCATTTTATATTTTATTAGTAATGTTCATTGTTCACTTGTTCCTGTAATAATCTCGCTTTCACGTTCTACTGGTTAGATTCGAATTAGAAATGGGTCTACCTAAATGGATTACAAACTTACAAATCTTATAGACCCTTACCGGCGTTTTGAGAGTTGGTTCAACCCAATATGACCTCTATTTTTCCAAATGCCATTTTTTTTTAAATAACTTGATTATATTGTATGTGTCATCCTTTCAATACAAGCAAGATAAAAAATAATTGAAAATACTAAAAAATAAAAGTTAAATGATACTAAATCCTTAAGATTAGATAGAAGTTCACTATACTTATTAATTTATATATTCATCATGTATAATGGGTGCAATACAAGGAGGATAGTCCTCCCAAATTGTTAATTCCCCCCTCTGGCGTCTGGAGAGCTTCCATTGCTAAAGTATGGCAAGGTTTACTACTCTTATGATTCTTATCATCACAAAATAAAACATAAAAAATAAAAATAAAAAATCTTGATGTCATGCTCATGGACCATATAGACTTATCAGCAGTACCCTCAAGTGCACTTGTCATAGGGGGTGACAATATTCAACATGACTTGCGAACATGACATAAATACAACATGATATTTTGTGGGTTAGATTTTAGTGTAAATTGGTCAATGTAAAAAATGGATTGACATGCTTTAACATGATTATTAAATGAAACAATTCTGTGTTGACTTGCTTAAATTTTAATGGTTGTATTAATAAATTTTTCTCTAAAATAAAAGTCACTGATCCTTGTGCCCAAAATAAAGGGGGGAGGGGGGAAACTCTTTTTTTACTCTATTTTGTCTATATTGGGATGAAATGAGTCACGCTATGTCTACTTGATTAATTAATGAGTTGTGTTAAGATTGAAGAGATTTGACACGATAATTAAATAAGTCAAGTTAATGTTAAATCATGTATTCAAATACCCATATCTTGACATATCATGAACACAACCTGAAGGAGGCCCTGCCTCAAACTTGCAAAGATCTAGTTGGCCACATAAAAGCATCCACATTAGTGGTGCTAAATTTTTTAGTTTTAACACCTAAAAAAGCCATTTTATCTATTTTAATTTATCATTTCACAACTCACTCCACGTCAATACTCTTATTTTCACAACAAAGTTAAACACTATTAATTTATTTATTATTTTTTTCCCTCTCTTATTCTTTGTCTCTTCTCCCTCTCTTCAAGCCAACAACCCACTGCCCCAAATCAATTAACACCACCATGGCACCACCAAACCACAGCCACCATCACGACAGCCTCAAGCTCAACCAAAAAACTAGCCAAAAAAAAAAAACCAGCAACCAACCACAAAAAAAAAATCATAGACCCACGAACCCACACCGATTCACCCACACTGATTCACTCACACCGATTCATAAAGCTACAAAGCCATTTTGGAGATGGAGGAATGGGGCTTGGGTCGACAGGAGTAGAAGAAGAGAGAACAGAAATGAGAAGAGATATGGGTCAGCTTGGGGCTTTGGGCTTATGTCGGCAGCGAGTTAAGGAAGAAGGATGAATCAGAGTGGGTAGGGGAGATGGAGGAATGGGCTTGGGTGAGATTGTGAAGAGTGTGAGTGGATCGGGAATAGGAAATAAGAAAGAGGAAAAAAAAAAAAAAAAAAGGAAATAAATATTATTTTAATTGAAGGGGGAATAAAATATATTATTTGCTTTAACATTTGAGCTACTGTGCACATCTATAAGTGGATGTGCACTGTAGCTGAGTATTTAAAATTTTTACACACATCATCACCAATGTAGCATACTTTTTATATATTGTGGTGCTAGAAATAGTATTTTAGCATTTTGACACTATCAATGTAGATGCTCTAAGTAAAGAGGTGGGACATTATCAGGCTATAAATGTTGGGTAAGATATTTAGGAGACAAATGAGAACCTTATAAAAGGGGCTGGCCACCAAATGAAGGCAACCCAGATGGCAATTGCATCTGAAGGAGAAGGGAATCCTTCAAGGGATCATGACTCATGAGATGAGCAATGTTATAGATTAAAAATAAAATTCATAACATTTTTCACAATAATTAGGTTGACAAGTTTTTACCGATTCTCATTTCGGTCCATTATTGTCATTACTTATTTAGTTATCATTAACAATCTATTACATTAGCAATTGTGAAATTCTTTATGTGTTCATAAACTTTCTCCTTCCCAAGAATATAGGGGTTGGCGCACAATTCATGAGAGGTGTTATATCCATAAAATTTTTATAACATTTTCACAACAAATCATAGTTGATTAGTTGTTATTAGTTCAAATTTGAACCTAACACTAAGATTACTTTTTTGCCCTAACAACAACAACCAGTAACAACCTACCATTTAGAATTTGTTATAAAATTGTTGTAAAAATGTTGTGCACATATCATTCCTCCTCAATTCATTAATGGTGAATTTCAAATCCCAGAAAAGGAGGGAGAGTTTTGGGCCCAATATTTGGACTCGATAACTGGTATTGAATATGAGTGAACCAGCCTGCCACAACCCAAATGGAAAAGAATTAAAAGAAACGACGAAAAAGAGGCTGATACACAGGAGAATGAACTGGACCATTCAGCCACAAGGGAACATGGTTTACTGCCGCCTGTCGGTTAAGCGAGGTTTTGAGACGTGTGAATTAGAGTCTCCTGAAGATAACATGTGTTGTGTCTGGAAATATATCTATCTCTAGCTATTTAAAGGAAAATATTTTTCTCTAAACTAATTCAGAGAAAAATTCTTTAAACTTTTTATATATTTTTTTATTGAATGTGAATTTTGAAAATCTAATAGATGAATTACATAATCTTATTATATCCTCAATGCTTGCAAAATTTCAAAAACATCAAAGATCAATAACTTTATCATCAATGACATATTTAAATTTCAAGTTTTTATGGTAAAAAATTATATATAAATTTTTTAATTGATCGAGTAGTAAATAACATCCGATTTAAATGAAATTCGATATACATATTAAGAACATAAAGATCATGCAATCCAACAGTTATATTTTTAAAATTTACATTCAATAAAAAAAAATATAAGAGGAATTTTAAAGATTTTCCATATTTAAATTGGTGCTTTTCACATTATCTACGACAATAATTCTCATCAAGGCTCCTCATTGTACAATTTTTGAGACGTGTGAATTAGAGTCTCCTGAAGATAACATGTGTTGTGTCTGGAAATATATCTATCTCTAGCGATTTAAAGGAACATATTTTTCTCTAAACTAGTTCAGAGAAAAATTCTTTAAACTTTTTATATATTTTTTTATTGGATGTGAATTTTGAAAATCTAATAGATGAATTACATAATCTTATTATATCCTCAATGCTTGCAAAATTTGAAAAACATCAAAGATCAATAACTTTATCATCAATGACATATTTAAATTTCAAGTTTTTGTGGTAAAAAATTATATATAAATTTTTTTTTTTTTATTGATCGAATAGTAAATAACATCCTATTTAAATGAAATTCGATATACATGTTAAGAACATAAAGATCATGCAATCCAACAATTATATTTTTAAAATTTACATTCAATAAAAAAAAAATATAAAAGGAATTTGAAAGATTTTCCATATTTAAGTTGATGCTTTTCACATTATCTACGACAATAATTCTCATCAAGGCTCCTCACTGTACAATTTTTATTATATGCATTCCATATTACGCCGTTTACACATGATTTATCATACAAAGTTGGGCTTTAAATTTGTTTAAAGCTATCCTTTTTTAACTTATTATATGACGATTTATTAAACTATGCATGTGTGTTTGTTAGGTCCAAAATATTGAATGTTGGCAACCCATATGACAAAAAGTTTGAGTCTAGGTTAGAAATTTATCAAAAAGGACAAATTTTTGATATGCTCAAGATGAGGAATTAATATTTTTTCGCCCATATCTTTTGCACTGGAATGAATCTCTTAGTGAAACTTGTTTCATTGGAAAGTAGACATCTAGAAATTCAAAACAAACATAAATATGACATAATTTGGATTTAAAATGATTGAGATATTGTGGTTAAAAGTTGACCTTGAATGCTGAATCTAAGAAGGGCAAAAACTGCAAGATTTTACTCCAAATCCTTGCCATTTAAAGCAAAGTTTTAACCTTACTTGGTGATCCTATATAAACCACTTATTTCACAACTTCTAGAGGCAATAAATAAAATTATAGAAGCAAAAACCTAAAGTTATTTAGAGAGAAAGCCCTAACTCTACTTGTTGAATCTGTGAATTTAGAAATAGAAGAAGAAGATTTTGTTGCAACTTTTGTGCGCTAAGGATTCTATACTAAGCAGTGTCTTTGACACCATATTGAAGACTTTTAAGGTGTTTCAAGTGAAGCTGTTGTGAAGTTAACCTTTTGCAATCAAGTTGCTATTGTTGCGATGTGTTAGACATGAAATAGATATTCATGCACTAAAGAGATTCACAAGGTAAAAGAGTTCAACTGGGTTGGAGTTGCGTTCAGATAGTGTTAGTAAGTTTTACTGTAGGTAGTAATTCCGTATTGTATAATTAACTTTCATTCTATCATATTAAGTTCTTCAAGTTGGTGGTGATCTTCAAATCACCCACTGAGGTTTTTCCTATCTAAGGCTAAGTACTATTCAAGTTGATGATCCATTCTTATCCCAAAAAAAAAAAATGTTGATGACCTATAAACTCCACCCATAATCTCCATAAATTAGTGACATGTCCATCGATATAAGATTGATGGCAATTAGGAATAATCATGCAAAATGTTGTGCTTATGACTAAGTTGCAAAAAATGTTATGCATGCAAAGATCCTTGAAATTTGAAGATGCTACTAGTATGCTACATGAGCGTCAGTGAGTGGTTTCGTTCCTTTTAATTAATAGATTAGCTACTCCTTAAAATAATAATAATAATAATTATTATTATTATTATTATTATTATTATTATTATTATTATGTCCTCCTGTCTCAAATAAGCTTGAACAAAATGCTTGAAAGAAGCAAGATTTAAAAGGGGATGATAATTCTTAGAATGTGAACCCAACTTTTTAAGAGAGTAATGATGATGTTGAACACATGATGAGTCTTTCCACAAGTTTAGCTTGAGATGAAGACAATAGTTCATAAGAAGGTTCTCAAGAGGTTAGAGAGAAATTTTAGAGTTGATTGAATGGAATTTATTTAGTGACGAAATTTTTCATCGCTAGGACTTTTAGCGATGGAGTTTCAGCGTTAAAATGAGTTTCGTCACTAATTAGTAGATTTCGTTGCTAAGGGATTTCGTTGCTAAAT
>CM043326.1:970000-1313759 GCA_023736055.1 Quercus glauca | reverse complement strand
GTGAAAACTGGTTGGTTTCATTGGTTTTCCCTAAGTCATCATATCTTGTCTTATTTATTTTTCCACTACATGATTTTGTACATGATATTGATGTTTATTTGTTTTAACAAGTTTTATTGATAATAATTCTAATTAACAACTTGGGTTTAGAATTTGTTAATTCTATTAACCGGAGTCTAAATTTTCCAACAGTTAATTTCCTCTTTGGATTTACTCATTTATAAAAAGATTAACATACACAAAGCGCTAAGCCATAATTAATGCATATTCTTATAGTTATGACTTGTTAGGTTCTAAAGACTTAAGAACTAATGTATTTAGAACTCTAATTGTATTGTTGGCAAACCATGATCAAAACAGTTTTTAGTCTTTTTTAGACTTGCTCAAAGTATGTTTTTATGTAAAGTTGGAATTGAATGGCTACAGAAGTATTAGTGACTTTCTGTCTGGCCTCGATCGATCAAAGCTTAGGCTCGATCGATCGAATCTTGGGCAGAACGTTTTTTCTGCAGAATTTCCAACTCAGCCCAAGCCCATTAAGGATTAGAGTTTCAGATCTACTTCTCCCACTATATAAAGGAAACCCTAGCGACGTTTTTAGAGTAGCTTATATTGCTCATATTTTCTGTTTTGTGTAAATCTCTTGTGAGATCTTAGAGGAGCTTTCCTTTACACAAAGCTTAGGGTTTTCAAGGAGGAGATGTTATCTACACCTTGATAATCAACTCAGTTGCTGCCATTGGAGCTTAAAGAAAACCAAGCAGGGGTGCTTGTACTTGTGGAGAATCCAAGAAAGAAGGAGTCTGTGGATTTGGAGTTTGCACGTGGTCGTGTCAGTAAGTTCTACTGGTGGGTAGCATTAGGAAGTCAAGCGGGGAGCTTGTAAGTCCTTTTGTATGAATTTCGATTCTTTCATATAGTGATTCAGGTTTATCTTGAGGATAGCTAGGTTAAATCCTCCCCAGATTTTTTACCGGTTTGATTTTCCTGGGTGATCATATCATTGTGTTCTTTATTATTTCCGCTGCTTTATATCTTGATATGATTATTTGATTGTATTAACCTAGATTTGCATAATTTGACTAAGTTAATCACTTGGCTAAATAAACTAGGTTAATTCAATTGTTGTTTTAAGGAATCTAAAACCTAACATGACTTATTTGCTATCTGCTGTGAACAAATTTTTTTTTCTTCTTGTCAGTCGAAAAAAAGAACGGGGTGAGAAAGGATGCACAGAGCCATGAAAAATCAGATATTAAATCTAACACAGAAACAAAGAGTGAATTGGCAACAGATGTGGAGAACCCTAAAGCTGAAGCAGGTAATCAAGCTGAGGTGTGACACCTCAGATATTATAAATTAAATTTTATAAAGGTATTACACGAACATGTCTAATCTCATAATGGTAAGTACAAAGTTGATCTGAAAAATTTCACCAAAATCATATAGTGGATTCAGGTTTACCTTGAGGATAGCTAGGTTAAATCCTCCCCAGATTTTTTACCGGTTTGATTTTCCTGGGTGATCATATCATTGTGTTCTTTATTATTTCCGCTGCTTTATATCTTGATATGATTATTTGATTGTATTAACCTAGATTTGCATAATTTGACTAAGTTAATCACTTGGCTAAATAAACTAGGTTAATTCAATTGTTGTTTTAAGGGATCTAAAACCTAACATGACTTATTTGCTATCTGCTAGTGAACAAACTTTTTTTTTTCTTCTTGTCAGTCGAAAAAAGAACGGGGTGAGAAAGGATGCACAGAGCCATGAAAAATCAGATATTAAATCTAACACAGAAACAAAGAGTGAATTGGCAACAGATGTGGAGAACCCTAAAGCTGAAGCAGGTAATCAAGCTGAGGTGTGACACCTCAGATATTATAAATTAAATTTTATAAAGGTATTACACGAACATGTCTAATCTCAGAATGGTAAGTACAAAGTTGATCTAAAAATTTCACCAAAATCATATAGTGGATTCAGGTTTACCTTGAGGATAGCTAGGTTAAATCCTCCCAGATTTTTTACCGTTTGATTTTCCTGGGTGATCATATCATTGTGTTCTTTATTATTTCCGTTGCTTTATATCTTGATATGATTATTTGATTGTATTAACCTAGATTTGCATAATTTGACTAAGTTAATCACTTGGCTAAATAAACTAGGTTAATTCAATTGTTGTTTTAAGGGATCTAAAACCTAACATGACTTATTTGCTATCTGCTAGTGAACAAACTTTTTTTTTCTTCTTGTCAGTCGAAAAAAAGAACGGGGGTGAGAAAGGATGCACAGAGCCATGAAAAATCAGATATTAAATCTAACACAGAAACAAAGAGTGAATTGGCAACAGATGTGGAGAACCCTAAAGCTGAAGCAGGTAATCAAGCTGAGGTGTGACACCTCAGATATTATAAATTAAATTTTATAAAGGTATTACAAGAACATGTCTAATCTCAGAATGGTAAGTACAAAGTTGATCTGAAAAATTTCACCCAAAAAAAAAGTTGATCTGAAAAATAAAAAATAGTTACGGAGAATCCCAAATATAATCAATATTTATGGGGATATCAGAGGAAAGGGTATATATGGTGTAAGGGGCAAATGTAAGGGTTATCACAATATCCCTTTCGAATTTCGATAAATGAAAAAATGACATAAATAATACTTTTTTTTTAGCAGAAGACATAAATAATACTAGTGTGTCTGTCAGCTATAGTTTTAATGCCACTATTGGTGCTACTAGGTAATTCTAACTAAGCAAATATTGTTAAAAACTTAAAAGTCTTGCAAATTATAAACACAAGTAGTTGAATTGTTTTCCATCCTAACCATAATACGGTGAAGGCTCTGTATTTATATATATATATATATATATATATATATATATTCTGTACAGATGATCAAATACAAAGTATTAAGATACAATGAGTTTGAAATACAAAGAAGTTTGAAATACAAATAACTCTTTTTATCTTATCACAGTCTATAGATTTGGTTGAGTTTGTATTTCGTATTATAGTTATCACTTATAACAAATATTTGAATGCTTGGGCTCCATAAGTTGGCTCTTATCCTTAAAACAAATCAACTGACACCTTTTGGCATTGTTAATAGAGATATTCAAGGTTCAAATGTCTCATTCTTCATTATAACTATCAACTTTATCCAAAAAAAAAAATAACTAAGCAAATATTTGTAGCAAAGAATAGAGAAAAAAAAGATTGGATTAAATATTTTTTTGAAATAGTTTTAACCTACAACGTTCGCTCCAAAAACAAATACCTTATTTTCGCATGCTACCTTTAATTCCTCCACACACACCAAAAAAAAAAAAAAAAAAAAACCCAAGTTTCGTAATTGTTAAACCAGTCATACTGGCTAGTTTTAATAAAGTGGAGAAAAAATAAATTAAATAATATGTTACCGTGAGCCAATTTTTGGGACAGATGGAATTGTTAAATCAATGAGGTCCTATATTGTCCTGATTTAATCTTTAACGCTGAGGTCCAAGCATTGTGAAGACTATATCTAATTCTTGAACCTTGTTATTTAAGCATCGCAATCATCTATCTCATTCAGGATCCAATGCTACCAATGGAGTACTGGGGCATCAACTGTTTCCAGCTAATTATGGCACCTGCTTTGAGTTTGTCAAGTTCGCATCCAAGGCAATGCTGGTTATTTTTGGACTAGGTAATGTCATTATAGAGGAATGCTATGAAGTATAAACACATTTTTTGTTCACAATCTTGTTTACAACTTACTAAAATGGCAAATTTTGATTGAAGAAACGTCTTCACTTGAATCCATCCTCATACCACTTTACTATATCAATCAAAATAGGTCATTTCAACAGTTTTTTTTCACTAGATTTTTTTAGTCATTATATAACCATATATCCTCACCTCTGCCTTTTTTTCTTTTCTTTTTTTTATAATATTTTTTTTCTTAAAATATTATGTTACAAATATTTTATTATTAAATGAGATGGTATCTACATTATCGCATTTTTCTTTCCCCACTAAAGCTATCTCATAAGATATTTTTATCCTTTCTCCTTGGTTCAAAAAATAAAAGTGCATGCACACACAAGTTAGTGACGTACTTTCATAAAAAAAAATTGAAAAAAAAAGGTAGAGACGTACTCATGCATTATGAACAATGAACATATACAAGATAATTCACATAGTCTCTAATTTACAATATAAATTGTATTATGTTAATAAGGATCAACTGGGATAAGAAAGATAGAAGAGAAGAAACAGAAGCACACATGGGCCGTTCAGATCATGAACGAACTTCTTCATTATAATTCATCATATGAATATGATGACACTGGGCGAACCCCATGGCAGCAACAATGTCCCCACAGTGGCAACAGATACAGAGGCTTATGCTGTTATCGAATCCGCAAATGCTGGTACTTTGAAAACTAACCAAGAAGACAAAAACAAGAAACTGGCGATACCAATAACACAAAACAAGGTATATATAATCCGCTATATATCCTTCTCACTTGTGAACTTTCTGATTAGCTTAAAAAACTCATAGAAGGAATTCATATGTGTGAAACTCCTCCCTTTTTGAGACTTGAATCCCGGACCTTGTCCCCTCACACTCCACATGGGCGGCGCCACCTTAAGGCTAGGGTGGTCTCAAGACTACCTTGACCTGAATCTTATATATATATATATATATATATAATAATTTAAAAAATTTTATTTGTCTACCCTTCAAAAAAAATTTGGAAACACCCTCATTTTTTTTTTTATGCCAATAAAATTAAAGTTTGCTCCATAATTTGTTCTACATTCAGTAGATGAATAATTGTTTGGTTGTGTACATTGAAAGAGATGTAGCTTGTAGCATTGATAGTGAGACTATTATGCACGATTTCAAAATATAAAAACTCGTAGAATGAAATTATAAACTTTATGTATTTGCATGTTTTTTTATTGTTATTGTTGTTGTCAATATATGAATTTCTCTTTTTATTAGATTATATAATTTATGTTTCTTAAGAAACACCCTGAGAAAAATTTCTAGAGTCGTCACTGACTCTACAAACACTTATATTTATAGAGTAACCATCGTATCAAGGGTGTACAATGAATAAAAAAAAAATGTTTAAGAGGCAGGAGTTCATAAGATTTTTTCCCCTTAAGGAAAGTGAAAAATTTTCAAGAAAAAATAA
Source organism: Quercus glauca (assembly GCA_023736055.1). NCBI lineage: Eukaryota > Viridiplantae > Streptophyta > Magnoliopsida > Fagales > Fagaceae > Quercus > Quercus glauca. The sequence continues at coordinate 1,308,559 of CM043326.1, read as the reverse complement.
ATAAGTATAATATTTGGGCGAGTCCCAGCATCCGACTTTGTCACTTGTGAGCCTACTTACCAAATAAGAAAATAGCAAATCTAAGAGACACTTAACATCAATTTTGTTGTTAGCTCAAAAAAAAAAAAAAAAAAAAAAAAAACATCAATTTTGTTGTTGTTGTTGTACATCTATCAAACATGACACCTTAATACTTGTAAAAAAAAAATTATAAAATTTCCTGGGCCTTCAGACTTTTTGAAAGAAATGGCCACTTGTGAGTAAAGGCCAACAAATACAAATTGCAAAAGGAGTAGTGTTTATTGCGCATACCTTAATGCACATACTTTTACACATAATTGAAATTGTGACTTCTGCCTTGAAAAATTAAAGTCACAATTTCAAAGTTAGAAGTCATGATTTCAATTGCTTTTTTAATTGTGTATAGGTGTGTATGCAACTGTATTTATCCTTTCAAAAGGCATTATTTGGCTGGGTGATTCAGGTCTCAATAAGACTCGTCTCCAAAAAACACAGCATAACTTTTCCATGCCTTCCTCTCCATTTTTTTTTCCCTTTTTACTTTTGTTTTTTTTTTTATTAGCAATATTTCAATAATTCATGAGTCATTGACTATTTTGCTCCTCTCAACTTAAAATTATCCCCTTTTGTTTTGTTTTATTTTTTAAAAAATTTGATAATTACAATAAGAGGTGTTTTTGTTGAAAATACAAGAAAATATCAATTGAACTATAAGATTCTTATACATTAATTTAATTAAAACAATGTAAATCTTACATTAATTGTACAACATAACTAAGAATATTTCTAACCAAATTATTGAAATGAACTAAAAAGTTAGAGGGACGATAATAGAAAGCTACCCAACTGGGGAAAAATTAAAGATTTATTTGCTTCACTTACCTATTGCCACTTTAGCAATATATATATATATATATATATATATGTTGCAAACAGTTTAAACAAAGACCAAACATTTGTTAAGTGCCCCTTGTGTTATTGGCAGTGAAGGAGAAACCCGCTGAAAAGGTAAAGGTAAAGAGGGAGACTCCTGTATTAATTGCAGCTAAGAATGGTATCACTGAAATTGTGGAGAAGATCCTGGAACGTTTTCCCGTTGCCATACATGACATGAATGAACACAAGAAAAATATAGTATTGTTGGCGGTGGAGAACAGGCAACCACATGTATATCAGCTTCTGCTACAAAAAAATATAATGAAAGAAAGCGTGTTTCGGAGAGTCGATGACGAAGGTAATAGTGCCTTGCATCTCGCGGCAAAGCTTGGAGAGCATAAACCTTGGCTAATTCCTGGAGCAGCATTGCAAATGCAATGGGAAATCAAGTGGCATGAGGTATTATTCTTCGGTAAAATTGGTGAACTCATGAGCTCTCTAGTTCATTACCAGAATCCTTTTGCGGGGGGGGGGGGGGGGGGGGGGGGATCTAGATTAATCTATTTAGTTTTTTTTTTTTAGAAACAGATTAATCTATTTAGTTTAGTTTGCCATATCAATTTTATTCTTCTACTCATGTTTTGCATCACAACCCTAGTTAAATCAATGAGTTAAAATATCCTAAAACGAGTAAATTAATTATTCGAAAATTAAGATTACCTTAGAAAATATATGTTAGAATTATAGTTAAATAATTAAATTCATTATTCTCTAATATCTTATGTTTTTTTTTTAACAATCAGTAATCTATCATGTTGTAAGAGCAAGTTGCCAAGAGCCTCTTAAGCTTGTTGTTCAATTAGTTAGCATCTACTGATATTTTCAATATAGACATTCAAAATTCAAATCCTCATTTTCTCATTGTAACTATTGAATTTTAAAAAAACAAAAAAAGTGCATACTTGTAATTCAATTAGTTAGCAATTACCTGCAAACTAATCAAACTTTTTATCCAATTCCACTCAACATTAATTTGTTGAGTTTAGTGTTGACTCATTAGGTTGTAAAACTCCTATAGTAAAGCTAGCTGACATGTGCACAATGCATACATATATATATATATATATATATATATATATATTTTAGAAAACAACGCATACATATATAGTTACATACAATTACTTAAATAATCTAATAATTAAACACGCATCATCTTTCTATTGTTGGTTGTACCCAAATTTATAGCCAAACATGATCACAAATAATGTATCCAAGAGTAACAATATCATTTATTTTTGTTAAGAAAATGCTAAAGTTGTAACAAAATCAGTATAATAAATTAATAAATCTTTGAATAAATTATTGTAATTAATGATACAGAATTGTGTGTTAGAATTAGTACCATAATCACTCTTTTTTAACCTTTTGTTATTTCAGTTTGTCAAAGAGTCCATGCCCTTCCACTTCTTCCAACGCTACAACAACAAGGGCGAGACCTCAAGAGAGATATTCACCGAAACCCACAAGGAACTCGTCAAAGATGGCAGCGAATGGCTAATTAGCACCTCTGAATCTTGCTCCGTAGTCGCTGCACTTATAGCCACCGTGGCCTTTGCCAGCGCTACCACAGTCCCCGGAGGCGTTAAGCAGGATATTGGCACTCCAACACTTGAAAACCATCCTGCATTCGACGCCTTTGCCATCTCATCACTCGTTGCGCTCTGCTTCTCCGTCACGGCTTTGGTCATGTTCCTCTCCATCTTAACATCTCGGTACCAAGAGAAGGATTTTGGTAGTGACCTGCCAAAGAAACTTCTGCTGGGTTTGACATCACTGTTCGTTTCCATAGCTTCCATGTTGATTGCCTTCTGTGCGGGACATTTCTTTGTGCTAAAGGATAAACTGAAATATGCAGCGTTTCCAGTGTATGTAGTGACCTGCCTGCCCATAACATTTTTTGCAGTAGCGCAGTTTCCACTGTACTTTGATCTTATATGGGCTACCTTTGTGAAGGTGCCACAACGTAGCTACAAGGTGGTTCCTCTTTAATGCGTGAGTTTATTTCATTATTATAATTTTTTTTTTTTTTTTCCTTTTATGGAATTTGATGTTTAAGAGTGTTTCAAAGATATTACAAATTTTATTATTTGAGCTTTACAAACATGTATTAATTTTTAAATACACAAGAAAAAAATAATAAAAATTTAATATTTAGTGTTATATCGGTTTGTAAGTTTAAAAAAAAAAATTTAATTGGTAATAATTTTAACTTTCTTCATTAATTATTTATGATTACATCATTTTTGTTATTTAAACATATTACAATAATTCAAATAAGCCATAGTACTTGATTTTATAACATGGTGGCTCTAAATTATATCCCAAAAGAACGGGGTGAGGACGTGCACACTTGATCCAATCTTGTCCCACCATATTACCATCACTAGGCTTTGCTTATTTGGATGATATATATATATATATATATATATATATATATATATATATATATATATATATTTTTTTTATGTTGATTTTTTTAGAATCTCATCATTTCTAGAAAGCATCTCTTATAAAAGATGTACCTAACAAAAATAATTCTTGAATGAAGTATTTAACTCTAGGGATGAATTGAAAAAGAAATATTTATTGGCTCTACTTCGAAGGTAATAGGAGATAAAATTGTATCTCCTATTTTAATTAGTATTTATGTAATAACACAATAAGTGAATTTTATATAAATTTTTTTATTAAAAAAAAAAAATCAATGTTGGTTCCACCAATCTTTCACATGAATAACTTGATATATATAATTGTTACAAGAGATATATTCTCAATTTTTTCTAATTATAATTTATTTATACCCAACTCATTTTTTTGACAACATAAACCTACAAAATAAGCTCCCATAAACACAGAGAATCATAACTTGTGATGAATTATGATTGTTAGGTTCTAAAGACTTAGGATTTTATGTATTTAGAACTCTAATGTGTAATGTTGGCAAACCATGATCAAAACAATATGTTTAGTCTTAGTTAGGCTTGCTCAAAGTTGTGTATTTCATGTAAAGTTGGAATCGAGAGGCTGCAGATGTATTAGTGCATTTTGGCCTGGCTGGATCGATCGAAGATTAGACTCGATTAATCGAAAGTCGGCCAAAATGTTTTTCTGCAGAATTTCCAACTCAGCCCTATCTCATTAAACGTTTAGGGTTTTATGTTTTTGCCCTAGGTATATAAGGAAAAACCCTAGCCACGTTTTTTAGGGTTGCTCTGGTTGTATTGTTGCTCATACTTTGCAGTTTGTGTGAATCTCTTGTGAGATCCTTGAGGAGCTTTCCTTCACATAAACTTCAGGTTTTCAAGGTAGAGATATTATCAACACCTTGATGATCAACTCAATTGCGGCCATTGGAGTTTAAAGAAACACAAGTGGAAGTGCTTGTATCTTGTGGAGAATCCAAGAAAGAAGAAGTCCATGGATTCGGAGTTTGTACGTAGTCGTGTCAGTAAGTTCTACTGGTGGGTAATATTAGGAAATCAAGCGTGGGTGCTTGTAAGTCCTTTTGTATGAACTTCGATTCTTTCTTAGTGGATTCAGGTTTACCTTGAGGATAGCTAGGTTAAAATCCTCTCCAGGTTTTTACCGTGTGGTTTCCTAGGTCATCATATCATTGTGTTATTTATATTTCCGCTGCTATATATTCTTAATATGATTGTTTGATTGTGATAACCTAAATTTGCATAATTTGACTAAATTAATCACTTGGCTAATCAACTAAATTAATACAATTGTTGTTTTAAGGGGTCTAAAAACCTAACAAGTGGTATCAGAGCGAGTTGCTCTCTTGTTGTTAATCTTTTGATCTCTGAGCTGATCCTTGACCCTTGTTGTCATGGAACACGGACACTCTCTTATTATTCCTCCTCATTTTGATGGGAATAACTATGCATATTGGAAAGTAAGAATGATGAAAACATTCCTGAAATCTATTGATGAGAAGATTTGGAATTCTGTTGAGTACGGATGGGAGAAGCCCACTACTTCTATGAGTGAATGGCAAACTTCTCAAAAAGAAGCAACTGCGTTCAATAGCAAAACTATGAATGCTATCTTTAACGCTGTTTCTATAGAGGAATTTAAGAGAATCTCTAACGTTGAGGTTGCTCACACTATTTGGAATATCCTCCAAACTGTGCATGAAAGCACAAAGGCAGTTAAGATTAATAAACTGCAGCAATTAACTTCTAAATTTGAAAGCATTAGGATGTCTGATGATGAAACTTTTGATGAATTCTATGCTAAGCTGAATGATATTGTTAATTCTGCATATAATTTGGGTGAAATCTATGATCAACCTAAAATTGTTAGGAAGATTCTTAGATCTTTAATTGAAGACTTTAGACCCAAAGTGACTGCTATTATAAGAGCAAGGATGTGGACTCCATCCCTGTTGATGAACTTGTAGGATCTCTTTAGTCCTATGAGTTGGACCTACCCAAAGCTAGCAAATCCAAATCAATGGCTCTTAAGTCTGTTGATGATATTGAGGTTGGTGGATTTGATGATGAACTCTCTGCTACAGAAATTGCTTACCTTGCCAAGAATTTTAGAAACTTTCTTAGGAATAGTAACAGAAGGGCAAGAAATACAAACACTGCTGAACCTAGAAATTTTAGGAAGAATAATCCCACTAAGGTTAACAACACAGAAAAACCTAGAGAAAAAGTAGGTCAATCTTCTAATAATTATTTGGGTTCTCAATGCTTTGGTTGTCAAAGGTATGGTCATATTAAATCTGAATGTCCTACATTCTTGAGGTCTAAGGGCAAAGCTATATTTGTAACCCTTAGTGATAATGAGGTTTCTGATGATAAGTTTGGATGTGACGAGAATGGAAACTTCATTGCTTTCACTGCTACTGCTGTAGTCAATGAAAGCGTGTCTATTGAAGAGAACCCTTCTGATGAAGAACTCTCTGAGGATGCAGATCTTCAAGAGGCCTATAATAAACTTTGCAAAGTTGTTGCAAATAATGCTATGAATGTTGAACTTGGCCTGAAGAAAATTGAATCTCTTGAACTTGATAAGAAGAATTTGCTTATTAAACTGTTTGATGGTAATGAACTTTTGAATAATGTGAAAATTGAGAATATATTTTTGCTTGATAAACTTAAATATTTAAAACTTGATTTATCTGTTGCTAGATCTGTTAGTTCTAAATTTGATCAAATGTTGAGTGTTCAAAAGTATCCTTCTGACAAGTTTGGATTAGGTTTTGTTGAAAGCATCTTTGTGTCTGCACCCTATTCCACAAACTTTGTTCCTTCTTCTTCTTCTGAACCTTCCGTGAGTGAGGTTGTGAGTGAAACTGTCAAACCCCCTGTGAGTGAGGTTGTCAAACCTGTAGAAGTTTCACCATCTAAAAAGATTATGGTTGATCTGAAAGAGTCTAAACCTAAGGAGTCTACCCTTTCTAAGGACAAGATGCATAGTAAACCTGCTTGGGTTTGTCATTTTTGTGGAAAGTCTGGACACATACGTCCTAACTATTACAAGCTTCAAGCTGCTAAGAGAGCAAACAAACCAAAAATGCTTGTACCTCAAGCACAAGATCCTATGACACTAATTGGTGAATTGGTAAAGGTTTTAAACCTTTATTCCAATACTGGAGTTGGAAATCACTCGAATGTGAATAGAAACTCCAATGCTCATGGTGCATCTAAAAGGTTTTGGATGCAAAAGACTCGATTTAATTGAGTCTTTCTGACATGGTCCTTGTGCTTCATTGCTCTACCTTTTGTAACCATTGTTCTTTGGTTTTTGTTTTTTTCTAAGATTTACATTGCATTACATTCATGCATTTTATTCTAGGACTTATTTCTGTTTTCTCTTTTAATAAAAAATAATAAAATAAAATAAAAAGGAAGGAGAGGAAAGCAAAACTGTGTTTGGCATTATTTTTTCTTAGTTTTTGAAAACAAAGTTGGTCAATTTATTTACACATAACATGTCTTGTGTACCTTGTTTAGCTTTGATGAGCTTATTTCTTGCATTTTACTAGTTTAACCTTTGTAGTGAATGTTATGTGAGAAAGATATTTATGGTGTTGATCACTTTGTCTTAATCTTGAAGTCACATGTTATTTGACTGTCAGATTTAATTATTTTGAGAAAGGCATAAATAATCATCTCACCACTGTTCACTAGCCAATCATGAACACCTTAGTGCATTATTGTAAGATTTTGTGCTCAAGAAAGTATAGCACATGCACAAAAAGAACATAAGGTGTAGCATCGGTTTAATTGCTTAATGCTTAAAATTGGTGTATACTATTAGACTTGATGCTAAATCACATAATTAAAATTGGTGTGTACATTATTCCGGCTATTTTAATAAGTTTCTGAACAGTTAAAAACTAGTGTGTATATTATGAGGCAAAATTCAAGAAAATTACATGATTGTAAGTTTTTGTTCTAGGAGATGTGGGAGTTATATGATGTAACTTTTTAGGTAATAGTCTCTTTTAAATTCTATGTGATGAATTTTGTAGACTTTGTGATTGATTGCTATTCACATATCACCTCACATGTATCTCAAGTTTTTACTAGTAGCACACACTACACAAGTTACTCTTTGCTAAACACTGTACATGTTATTGTGTGTGTTTTTGGTCTGACCAACCAAGTTTGAAAATACATTGAGTTATTATGCATAACATATTTGTTGCTTGAAGAATTTAAAGGGAGAATGATTGAAATTTTTTTAGGGAAAACTAGGTTCAAAACATGAGTTGTTGGAAAAGCATTCTCATCTCATATTCATCCATTTTTTTCATCAATTTTAATGCTTTGAGGAGTTGTTTGCCCAACTTGTGTCGTTTTTTTTCAAAACTGTGTTTTTTTTCTCAAAATTTTGTAAGCCTCTACTTGTTTCGATCAATCCATTCTATTTTTTGATCGATCGAAAATGTGCTTAAAATGTTTTATGAGTCTCGGGTTGTCATGCCCCAAACCCCAAGGGTTCAAAGCATGAGAAAGATGTCTCAAGTACTTGTAGATTTTTCCTTTTTGGCAAATCAGACTATAGGAGATCTTTATTTTCCTTTCAAGTGCATAAGATAATAATATATAACCATACTAAAATCTCCGCATTACAAGTCAGAACTCTATAACACATTTACAAACAAAACTAAAAATCATTTTTCTCCACATAATACATGAATATATATTACAAAACTTTGATGATTTAAATGGAAAGTCCCAAAGTTCTCTAAAATATACAATCCCAACAAAACTCTTAGGATAACAAGCCTCAAGAGCCCAACTTCTAATAAAATTAACTACTGCAAGCTCCCTTAAAAACAACTAGATAGAATCACCAACTATTAGTAATGTAAGTCTCCCAATTCAACATAAAACTCCAATCACTACCGATAAGGCAAGCTCCATTCTCGTGATATAGCTAATCAATCTGGAAGACTGTGAAAAATTGGGATTAGCTAAAGCCCAGTAAGTAGCATACTTAATGGGGGTGGGGGAAATGCAAGTTTCATTTTCAATAATAATAATATGACAAGAATGATTTAATAATGAAACACAAAGTTTCTCAAAATAAATAACTTGAAACTATATGCTATAATCTGTGAGCACTAACAATATAATTTCCAGAGCCATAAAATCTAACATACAGTAATTTATCACAAATATACTATACTACCACATAGACCGGTTAGGGGATCCACCCATTCACAACTGGCATGATATTGTCCTCTCTGGTATGCAGACTCTTGGCCCCATGGAGAGCAGCCTCACCCATACTTTCAAGGTTTTTCTCTCCCCCCATGGGCAGCAGAGAGAGCGCGTCAAATAGGACCTCTCTTGCATGTGGTCTCTTGGCCCCATGGGCAACAGCCTCACCCACACACAATCAAAAAATATCTTCCCCACATGGACAGCAGGGAAGAACGCGTCATCCAAAGTGAAATGGCACTGACCTAGATTTAATTCCGCTGTCACAAAGACTACGGAAACCAAATCGGGTGATCACCGGAAAATCACACATGGCATGGTGATAAAACCAAATAAACTCACAAGTTACATTACTTTGAAACACATAGTTCATATCCAGATAATTTCAGAAAAACCTTAAATAATCTAACTTCCACAAAGTTTGTAAGGTTTTCAGCTTCATTCTTGTCAAAAGATTTTCTATCAATTTCTCAAATAATACAATACAAGATAAGCATCTTTAAATTCTCTAATATACCATAAAATCTAAGATTTCTTTATCTAAGATTAAATAAAAAAATGCTCATTTTTCCACATCAACAATTCATACATTTCCCCAAATGCAATACCAAATATGATGCATTTTCATATATAATCACACACACACACACACACACACACACACACATATATATATATATATATATATATTAAGGTTACGACACAGTAATTTTTAAGAAAATATAGTTTCCATCGGTAATTTCCAAAAAACGTGTCTAACCCAAAAACAACATTTATGTTATTTTTCAAAAATCCCATTAAAAAGCTACTTACCTCGCAACCGCAAAAGCCTAATTCTCCAAGTTCCAAAGGAGATTAGCTAGAACCTCAACAATATCAAGCAAACCTAACACAATAAGCATAAAGCTTAAAATTATATCTAACTACAATTTAGGAATTGCCAAATAAGCACTTAATTAGGCAAGCCTAATATTTAACCTCATCAATAATAATATATTCCACTTTCAAAGTTTCTCAACAAATTGATTCACAAGACATAAACTCCAATTTATAAAGTTAACCCATTTAATATCATCTCCAACATTATGACCATAGTTCTCAGAACCGGACCGGACCGGGAGGTCGGACCGTGAAAACCGTGAACCGGGATGGAAACCGGTTTTTTAAGCTCAAGAACCGGGCATATGTGACAATTCCGTGAACCCCTAAAACCGGGGTTGGACCGGGTTGGACCGCAAGAACCGTGAGGTCCAACCCCTTAGCAAATTTTTTTTTTTTTTTTATAAAAACAAATTAACACAATTTTATTCTACTTAATTAAATTATCCATTTCTTACAAGGAATAAAAAAAAATATATTATAATTAAAATCCTTCAAAGATATTCAACTTTACTTCAAAAATTAATCATAAATTTTAATGTTTTCATAGTTATTATTTTATTTTATTAACTTTCTTATTTAATTATTAAATATATGCTTGAAAATCATTAAATTTCCCTCACATATAGATGTATTAGTCAATTTTGCTAGTTTTATAAATTTAATATCTATATTTAGGCTTTAATTAATTATTAAATTAATTATGACGTCATCACGGTTCGACCCCGGTTCAACCTCGGTTCGACCTCAAAAACCTTGAACCTCTCCCTTTTACGGTTCAGTGAACGGTCCGGGTCTGAAAACCTTGATTATGACTAGCTTCCATAAAATTTACACTACATCATTAAGAAACCCATGAAAGCAAAATCAAAATATCCTCCAAGACAAGAACTTTAGGACTTCAACTAATTCCAAATAAACTCAATAGCAATGGAAAAACTGGATTTACCAACCATCACATGTTATAACTCAAAACCCCTAAATTTTCCACCATACAAAAACCTTAGGTAGTCATTATTTGCACAAACCATAAACCCACTCATCAAATAATTCCACCAATACAAAACCCATACATATAAACATATAAATATCACTTGCAATGCTCATTAATCACATGGATATCAAAATCAAAGCTTAGACTAAAGAACCTCAAGCAAAAACATATAAACCCACCAAAAAGATTAGAAATATTTACCTCAAATAAAAGATGTGAAGGTGCTTAAAAGTTCATAAGGATTTTCTGGTGATCTTGCCGGAAAAATGATGGTGAAAGATGTGATATGGAGGTACCGGTGGGAGAGTGTGAGGTAGTGGAGAAGAGTGTTGACAGAAATGAAAAACAAGAAAAAGAAAGAAATGTGAGGTGAGGAGCTTTGGCCGGTCAAAGAGATAAAGAGATAGAGTGAAAAAAAAAAAAAAGAGTGGTGGGGAAGGGTGGAGTAGGTGGGAGCACATGAAACCCATCAAAATCTGACTTTTCTACTTTTTTTTTTTTTTTTTGACTGGGACGTTACACGGGTTGATTCGATCGATTGAATGTAATTTTCGATCAATCAAATATCGCAAATCAGGTTTTTTTAAACTTAGACTTTGACTTGTTCAAATCACTTTTCAAAAAGTTTTTCAAACCTTTTTCTCTCTCTCTGACTCGGCAAGCTTACTCATCAATTTTTTGTCATTTTCTGGCGAATTTCTTGCAAGGTTTCTCTCTCCAAGGGCCGGTATGTCCATTATACCCTTTGTTTTTCATTTATTTTCAGTTTTTTCATGCATTCTTCATGCATTGAAGGGTAATTTTTGGACTTAACAAATTTTGGGATTTTTGATGATTCAAACCTTTTTCTATGAAATTGATCATTGGATTTTTGTTCTAGGATGTTATAAACTTGATCTTGAAGGTTTAATTTGATCAATTCTGTGATTTGTGAAAAATTGAAATTTCTAGGGTTTGTTTTAATCCGAATCGGGGATTTGTTCAAATTGGGTTCAATTAATGCAATTGGCTTGTTGATTTGATGTAATTGATCATTATAATGTGTATTCTATCTTGTGTGATGATCAATTTCTCGAATTTTTTCTCAAAATCTTAACAAGTGGTTTTAAATTTTGGGTTTTTGTTAAGGAACTCTTTGCTCAAGCCAATTTTGTGAAATTGAACTTAAATTGAACTTAGTTTTACTGCATTAGTACATGCATCATCGCATTTTGATTATTCATGCATCATATAGATTTTTGTTCTATATTTTTTTGTGCTAACTTGCAGTTTGCCCTCGGTTTATAATTTGTTTTTGTTCTTTTGGTTCTTTTCGTGTGTTTCTGTCCTTTCCTTAGCATCATGCCTAGGAAGACTAGAGCTCGTAGGTTGTTCCCTCACCTTCTCCTCCCCCACCTTCCTTTGATCGTGAGAGATTTCCTAGTGAGAAAAACCAAGAGATTTTTGAGAAGCTGAACCTTAAGAAAAAAATTTGGTCTGAGCGTTCTGTTGTGTTAGATGAGCTTGATCCTGCCATTATGGTAAATTTTGAGCGTAGGGGCTAGTTACCTCTATTGGATATTTCTGATCCTCCTCCTCCAGTTACCTTGATTAGAGAGTTATTTTCGAACATCTCTATCCGCATCTATAATTCCAACACTTTAGTAAAGAGTTGGATATGAGGTGTAGAGTTAGTCATTACTCCTACGGTAGTGGCTGATGCTCTAAGCGTACCTTTGGTCCAGCATCCTGTTTACCCATATGATGAGTCTCCACTCTTGGATGATGTCATGTCATACATCACTGGGTCTTCTATCCAGTGGGGTTCTGATCCTTAGATCACTTCTGCTGAGCTTCTTGAGACTACTTATCTTTTTCTTAGGATAGCCTGTCATTCTATTTGGCATATCTCTCATCTTCACACCATTCCTCTTGAGCGGTGTGTCTTTTTGTACGCTCTAGTTACTGATGCTCCAATGAGTTTTCCTCACTTGTTTCTTCATTCTTTGAACGAAGTTTATAGGAGTTCATCTTTCTCTCATGCTCTTGTTCATCCTATTTTTATTCATAGGATTTTGTTATATCTTGGTCTAGATGATTTCCCTTCTTCTGAGCCCGTACATGTTATTGGTCCCATAGGTGCGTCTTTTCTTAGACAAAGGGATGCTCATCTTCGAGCTGGCTCTAAACACCCTAGGTCTGAGCCTTCTGGTACCGCACCTCCTTCTTCTTCTACAGGTCTTGCTGGTAAGGATGTTCCTGATCCTACTGGTGATGCTGCTGCTATTACTGTTCCTCCACCTCCTTCGGATGACTTCGATATTCGTCGTACCTTGGAGACTGTCATGACCATTCAGGCGGCTCATGGTCAAATTTTGGTGGACTTGCTTGATGAGCTACGTGCTTTGAGAGCTGACTTGGTGCATCTTCGTTCACCCTTACCACCTCCTTTTAATGATGGCATGTGATTGTCCTTTGGCATTCTATCACAAAAAGGGGGAGTAGAGTTTTGAGACTTGTAGAGGAGATTTTGTAGTTAGGGGGGGTTTTTGTTTTATTTGTGGAGCTAGTGGTGGTATTAGATTGTATCTAGGTGCTTCACCGTGTATACTTTCTTTTGATATCATTCTTTTTGGGGCTGCTCATGCTAAGGGAGATACATTTATTCTTATATGATTCTTGTTTCTTGTGTTCACTGATTATTGATTTATATTCATGAGTTATTCATTGATATATATCTTTATTTTGTGTTGTGTGAAACATACAAGAATGCTTTATGCTTGTTGTATCTAATTTAGGGGGAGAGTTAGTTTACATACTTGTTGATTTACTGTTTTTCTGTCACACATGCGTTTATGCGTTTGTTGAGTGTTTCAGGAATATACAGGTTGATTTAATTGAGCTACTGTCTACACTTGCAACTGATGGATAGTAGTTAGGATTGGATTTATGTTTATGAGCATTATTTTTGTAAAGGGCTTTTATTTGTAAATTTTGAGTTTTTAATTTGTGTTTTGTCATGGATTACCAAAGGGGGAGTTTGTTAGGTTCAAAAACTTCAGATTTTATGTATTTAGAACTCTAATGTGTAATGTTGGTAAACCATGATCAAAACAATATGTTTAATCTTATTTAGACTTGCTCAAAGTTGTGTATTTCAAGTAAAGTTAGAATCGAGAGGCTGTAGATGTATTAGTGCATTTCGACCTAACTCGATCAATCGAAAGTCGGCCAAAATGTTTTTCTGCAGAATTTCCAACTCAGCCCTATCTCATTAAACGTTTAGGGTTTTATGTTTTTGCCCTAGGTATATAAGGAAAAACCCTAGCCATGTTTTTTAGGGTTACTCTGGTTGTATTGTTACTCATACTTTGCAGTTTGTATGAATCTCTTGTGAGATCCTTGAGGAGCTTTCCTTCACATAAACTTAGGGTTTTCAAGGTAGAGATATTATCAACACCTTGATGATCAACTCAGTTGCTGCCATTGGAGCTTAAAGAAACACAAGCGGGAGTGCTTGAATCTTGTAGAGAATCTAAGAAAGAAGAAGTCCGTGGATTCGGAGCTTGCACGTGGTCGTGTCAATAAGTTCTACTAGTGGTTAACATTAGGAAGTCAAGCGTGGGTGCTTGTAAGTCCTTTTGTATGAATTTCGATTCTTTCATAGTGGATTCAGGTTTACCTTGAGAATAACTAGGTTAAATCCTCTCCAGGTTTTTACCGTGTGGTTTCCTGGGTCATCATATCATTGTGTTATTTATATTTCCGCTGTTATATATTCTTGATATGATTGTTTGATTGTGATAACCTAAATTTACATAATTTGACTAAGTTAATCACTCGGCTAATCAACTAGGTTAATACAATTGTTGTTTTAAAGGGTCTAAAAACCTAACAATGATTATCATCATTCCTTGTCTTCTCTCTCAGCTCTCTTCTTTTTCTTTTATTAGTATCAATGCCACCTCTTTAAGGATATAGCAAAATATATCCTCCCAACAACGATCTGCTGATCCAATATTCCCAATTTATGTGAGTTCTCGCACTAAAGAGAGGGCTTGATAGAGACGATACGCCCATTATCCAACCACATCATGCACGCTAATCATTGTACAGTGAAATATCTAAGGATAAAATGATCTAAAACTCAATTACCATTTCAAGATTATAGATAAATTTTAGCCGACATTAATGTCTACCTCGTGATTTATTTATTTATTTTTCTTTTTTTTTTTGGGTACTCTTTAAAAGTCTCTCTATGAATTCACAAATTAACAAGACTTCTCTGCAAATATTGCATCTTATCCTCCAATTGACTTCAAAATCTGGTCTGTATGATCCCATAAAGGAACCAAATCATGAAAATATGAAATTGATCTCGATGGTGATCATTAATCATTATCCTAAAATGTTATCACAGTCCGAGTGAAACCTGTTGAGATACACCTAAATCAATGACTAGCTCGAATCTCTGTGCGTCCTTTCTTGATCTGACCCAGCTCTATATATTAAAAATAATGAAGTATAATGACACAAAGTTTTCATAACCTTTTTGAGTGCTCCATAGTCCATTCTAAAATGTAAACCTTAATAGTAAAAATTTGGCCATCAAAGGTTTTTCATTGTTAATGCATCTTAATAGCAAAAATAAATATAATCTTAGAGGCTCACATATATGAGCCTTTAAGATTATATCTATTTTCTTCTACATATTTTGTTTATATACTTTTTCATTGTACTAAAGCCTTGTCTCTCCTTTTCTAATGTTAAATATTAGCATTAATACACCATGTTGAATATGTTAATATGGATGCAGAGGCGAAAGTATAAAGTATAGAACACAATAACATACGAGGGTTACGTGGTTCAGTATAACGGCCTACATCTACGGAGGAAACCCTAAAGAACTACATTAATAATATATTAGAGTGTAGTACAAATCTTATATTACAATGAACCATAACATGTGTATATATAGTAGACCAAACCCTAAACTAATAGACTTCTAGTACAAGTAGGGAACTTGGCTTGCACACAAAGTAGAATTAGGCTTGGGCTTATACTAATGGACTAATATATCTTTAACACCATCTCTTAAATTCAAGATGGAAGCTTGATGAAACCTTGAGATTTGATAAGGTTGAGAAGATCCCTTGAATGAAGTTTAGCTCTGTGATGGTGGTTTGAGGAAGGCAATAGTCTTGCAGTGTTAATGCAACTTTTAACAGTAGCTTGATTATATCAGAGAGTTTTGACGGCAGTAGTGAGAAGCTAAAGAAGATGAACGCAGCAAAGAAACACCGAGGAAAACAAAGATTGCTTTTAATACATCGTAAGGACAGAAAACCATAGTCACATGAAGGTGGCTCTAATATCATGTTAAATATTAGCATTGATACACCATGTTGAATATGTTATTATAGATGCAAAAGAGAAAGCATAAAGTGTAGAACACAATAACACATGAAGGTTACGTGGTTCAGCCTAATGGCCTACATCCATGGAGGAAACCCTAAAGAGCTACATTAATAATATATTAGAGTGTAGTACAAATTCTGTGTTATAATGAACCATGACATGTGTATATGTAGTAGACCAAACTATAAACTAATAGACTTCTAGTACAAGTAGGGAACTTGGCTTGCACACAAAGTAGAATTAAGTTTGGGCTTCTGCTAATGGGCTAATATATCTCTAACATCTAACATGTATCAAAGTTTCCTTTTTATCTTCTGTAATAACCATGCATTTAAAATTAGGATTAAAAATCTTTTTAATCTCATTCCAACCCTAGCTCAAATGAAGTTTTGTCAGAATTCTCCAACCACCCCTACCCTAATTAAAAAAAAAAAGGGGGGGGGGGGGGGGGGGGGTGTTGATGAGATGAATGTAGACATATTATGTAAAATTGTGTGACATTTCAGTAAAATTTGCTATTAACAATATGCAAGATATGATTATGGGCTGGCATTTAGTCTTTTCCCCTAATGATTATATATCAGGGTTTCCGCTGTACTTTCATTTGACATGGGCTATCTTCAAGAAAGTACCACATCATCACCACATGATAACTCCGACTAGTTTTCATATTAAACATTAAGTAAAAATTAATGTTCCTTCCTATCTTATTCAAGACCCAGTACTGATGAGTCAGATATTTAATTAATATCGATAAAGTCATTTATTTATTTCCTATGACAATCAACTTGTACCGTGTGTGTGATCTATTGAATATTAAGTTTCTTCTTAATTAAAACTAGTGAGATGTTTTGCAACTGCCCAAGGAGTTATAAGACTAGAATTTTATCATTGGGAGTCTCAATAATTTATCTAGAACTATCATGATTCTTGACTGCCTACTCCTGCATTACTTTCTACCTTACAAATAGCACCCTTAACACTTTTGCAACAGAAATGGTACAGCTTCTCGTGCCAAAAAGAAAAAATTGCACCCCACTTACAATTTCATGGTTAAAGAAGGGGCAGCAAATAAAGACGGGGAACATATTCCTTTTTCCCTACCTTAGGAGAGTCGTGCTTAACACCCTTTGATGAACTGGTTTCAAGTTTATGAGAGAGAGTGGCTTCCTAGTTCCAGGGCCGACCCAACCTAATTTGGGGTCTAAGGTGAAATATATATGTGAGGCCTTTTATATATAAATATTAATTAAATAAAATTATTTAATGTTAATCAAATTGAGGTTAATTTGATGTATTAAATACATAATTTAATGAATAATACTAACTAAAATTAAGGTTAATTTTATATAGAGAATTGAATATCATAGTTGAAAAATTAATTTAACAAAAAGAATTTTTTTTAAAAGAAAATTAATTTATCTTGGATATATAACGATATATAGTTAATTACGTTTATAATCTATGATATTAATTGATGTGTGGTTTGTAGTAGATTAGTTTACTAATATTAAAGTTTCAAACTATTAGGGGAGATTAATCATCATTGATGATCTAACACATTTGCAAATCTTCTTTTAAAGCCTTGTTAGAAATATAAAAAGAAAATGCTAAAAGTACTACAAAATGTTTACAATATAATGTGACAATAATAGTGAAGGATGAGCTTCAATAATGTAATTAATGAATATTTAAAATACTTTTTTATGATTGATAACATGTTAGTTTGTAAATCTATAATAAAATTTGTGATATCCCTAACATCACTAATAATAAAAAGTGCACAACAATTTGAAAAAATTCATATTTTTGATAAAATTTCTTGCCTTTTACAATGAGATGGAGCCTTTTTTGTAAATGGTAAATTTTTTTTTATGGTGGGGCCTTAGGCCTAGGCCTTGGCCGGCCCTGCCCAATTCCAACACAAAAGAGAGCCATACCTTGTTAGCACCTAATTAGTCAAAAAAAAAAAAAAAAAAAAAAAAGAGAGACCAGTACAGGTAAAGTAGAACCATTTTGCTTTTAGCTTGCTGATTTCAATCTGAACATCCTTTTTTAGATTTGGAAAACCAGGGAGGCGACATACTGTGGAACAAGGGTTAGGGTTCTGTTTGGCTTAGTCGAAAGAAAGGAGAAGAGAATTGTGGGGCTTGATGGGAATAAAGGGCAGTTTTCATTCTGAAGCAAGTTAACGTTAAAACTTAAAACACAAGGCAAATGACCCACGATCGCATTTTTGTTTGGATGACAAGTCAAACAGCCCAAGGCCCACCGACAAAATCAAGCTTAGATTATAGACAGGCCCCGTGCAAGGTTTTTATGAGATTGACTCAAAATGGGCCCATAAAAAGCCCAACCCCTGACCAAAAAAGTTTGGCCAACATGCATGCCTAGCCAAGTCAACATACAACAACATCTCTCGGCCGCTTTGTGTGGCGGTCATTTGAAATATTAAATAAAAAATAAAAAAAAAAAAAAAAATAGAAGAACAATGTGGTTCAAAATTGGTTTGACTGTAGGCTTTGTAAATGTAAATAACAATTATGGGGTTGGGTAATGTTTTGGAGTGGGCCTATTCTAAAAGAGTAATAGCAGCTTTTGGATTTTGGAATGGTGTGGACTGTCTTCTAGCTAAAACCTAAAAGGCCGAATGTGTAGGGTGTGGAAATTAATATTCAGGTATTTTTTTTAAAATATAAGAGAAATTATTTTAGTGGCCAAATCAAAACGAACCTTGAAATGGAATTCCAGGATTTCAATTGATCATACACCATATCCACCATGTACAGCAATATTGATCATTTGTGGCATCAATATATATATATATATTGGTCATTTGTTTTATGTTGTATATGAATTTTTTTTGGGTACTGTACATGATATTAATTTTACTCTTTTTCTATCTACTTGTTTTGTTGAGCCCATCTTATTCTTGTTTTTACTGTTTTTCTTTTCAATAACTTTAGGGTCACAATATTTTTTATAAAATTATTAAGACTGCAAATTGTTATTAATTAATAATAAAGTAATATAAGTGATAAACCAAATAAGAATCAATACATGCAAATAAGTCAATTCACTTTTGTAAAAATTTATTATATCTATAACATTACTATTTTCTTTTACCTTTTCTTTTGCATGCATTCCCTATCCTTTTCTTTTACTTTTTCTTTGAATACATTCTTAAAAGAAGAACCGAAACGCATGCTAAATGAACAAATGCTTTTTTTTTTTAAAGGACAATGCATCTTTCAAGAAAGAGTAGCTGTTTCCTTTTCTTTTTTCTTTTTTTTTCTTTTCTTTTCTTTTTTTTTTTTTTTTTTTTTGAGAAGGAAAAAAGAGTAGTAGTTGTTTAGATAGAGGAAGAAGTTCTAGGGAAGAATAAATTTTAATCTATGTTGTATGGTATATAAATCCAATATAGGGTGTTTGAATGTAGCTTTTTACAGAAAAAATCTATTTGCTTGTTGAAAATTGATTGAAATATAATCGCGTATCGAAAATATATAGCTTTGAAAACCGTATAAAGTGAGGTAAGAATCTTTTTTATTCAAAAGGAAAAGCTTGGATTCTGTTGTGAAAAACAGGGGGTCGAATCATCATCATTTGGAACATACTTCGCTTGAGGTCCAAGTCTAGTGGGATAATCAATTGTTTTTTAACTTGACAATCTATTCAACGTTATATTTCTTAAACTTATTTGGTAGAAATTCCCCCAAACTATTTTCACTGTCGCTAATTTCATCAAAAGCCAAATTGGCTCCTATATATGTTTCACAATTAATTGCACTGTTTGCTTATTTTCGTTCCAGTTTCTATTAGTTTCTGTCTTTCTGATTGGCAGGCGGCGGCAAAAGTTTTTTTTTCCTGATCCTTTTTTTAAATACTAACACAAACAAACACATAAACTTCAAGACGAGGTAGTCTCAATCTACAAGCTACAAATATGCTAGTAAAATCTACTGCATGTGGAACAAGCTTTCCTTAAAAGTGTTAGTGTGTTTATTTATGGCACTAGCACAGACTCGGTCTCTAGTATTATCAATACACAAGTCCCAGTTTCACCCATCTTCTACTCATCTAACCCCACTCATTTCCTGTCCTCCTTTGTTACTGTTAGAAAAAATGGCTTCCACCATGGACCAACTGAATCCAGACATGGAGAGCGTCAAAAAAGATTTGTTCAAAATGGCCATGAAAGGCGAATGGGATAACGTGGTTGCAATATATAGGACAAATTCAACGGCCCACACGGCCAAGCTCACCAGGTCAGGGGACACAGCATTACACATTGCTGTCTCCGATAGCCAAGAAGGCATAGTCCAAGAACTTGTAGAATGTATTTCCACTCACCGAAAAGGCAAAGAGAACGAGGTTCTAGAAATTGGAAACGAGCAAGGGAATACTCCTCTCCATATTGCTGCATCGATAGGGAGTGTGGCTATGTGTCAGTGCATTGCAGGAGTTGATAAATCATTGGTGGGTGCTCGTAATCACGACAAAGAGACCCCTTTTTTCTTGGCAGTTCTCTATGGTAAAAAAGAAGCCTTTCTTTGTCTTCACCGGCTCTGTGGTACCAAGAATGGCTATGCATATTCAAGGAGGATGGATGGTGACACTATTCTTCATTGCGCTATCTCTGGAGACTATTTTGGTGAGTATTTTAACTATTTATATATATGTATGCTTCTTTACTAATTCAGTAATTTGCGACAAATGTTACGTATTAAAGAGGTTGAGGAAGCAGCAAAATACTTGTTATTTAGAGAATTTGGGCTATTGATTTTTTATTTGGGTACTAAGACATGTTTCAAATTATTGTTGCTTTTTTGACAGATTTGGCATTTAGAATAATTCACTTGTATGACAAACTAGTTAACTCTTTCAATGAGCAAGGATGGACCCCTCTTCATTTATTAGCGAGCAAGCCTTCTGCTTTCAGAAGTGGTAGCCACCTTGGACGATGGTATAAAATGATTTATCATTGTAAGTAACAGTACTGTATAGTATATAGTCACATTGAACAAAATGTTTGCAAATTTCATCCTCCTTTTTAATTGCATTAATTTACAACAACTTATTACTTCCCGAACTCCTTTCCCCAAAAAAATAAAAAAATAAAAAAAAATATTCCCGAATTCAAATAGAACTTTTTAAGTGTAGTACATTTATATATTTTAATATAAACTAAATCTATTTTATAAATTGATACATTTAATATTCAAATTTTTAATCAATATATATATGGCTATGAGGTACATAATCAATCATTTTTCCTTCCTTCTTCCCCATTTTTTTTTTAAAATTTTTTGGCATCCACGATGTGTGGATGTAAATCTAGTTGTCAGTCATGGCGTAAAATCATAGAGTATAAAATAAAATAAGAGAATTAGTCCTAAAAATAATCGTGGTTGCATGCATGATTACATTAAGAATCTAGCTATCTTTCAGTTAGAATCTCTTTCCCTTTCCCTTATATGTGTTTTGTTTCTTAAAAAAAAAAAAAAAAATCTAGCTATCTTCTATTTGTGCTAACTGTTAAGGGCTCTCTTTAATTATTGAGATAGTTTACTTAATTTTTAAAATACTTTATTTTAGGTTAAAAGTTTATTACCTAAGTTTCAAGAATTTAAAATTCTACTCCAGATAAAATTATATATCAAATTCAAATAATTTAAAAATAAAATTGTATGTTTTTCTTAATTATTTAGATTATACGATAATTTTGTTTTTTAATATACATGGAAAAGCTTGTACATTATATATCGTAAATTCGTAAGATAACAAGCAACTCAATTCACATGTATTATACGTTGTAATGTGTTTGTCACATGGCTCAATAATTCTTAATCTATTTTCAGTGATATTCGTAAAAAAAAAAAAAAAAAAAAAAAAAGAACTATTTTATTTACATATAGTTAATATTTTTTATTTATGTATTATTTTTAACTACAGCACACTGCAGGCTACTAATAATAATTTAATAATAAAAAATTGAATAAGAAAAGATGAAATGGGACTTTTCCTACTATATAGACACTTTAACTTTAACCTCTTTTTCAGTCAAAAATAGAAAACTTTAATTTTCTTTTATTTCTCTAATTGGCACTTTAACTTTAATTTATTATTTTATTTTTTATTAATATAATCAATATTCAATATCCGATCTATCACGGATCATTGATTTACCATCCTCTATTGTTATTTGGAAGGTATCTTTGTTGATGAGCTCAAGAAGGAACCATCTGATGATCATCCAACGGGACTTTAACTTTCTTTTATTTCTCTAAGTGGCACTTTAACTTTAATTTATTATTTTATTTTTTATTAATATAATCAATATTCAATATCCGATCTATCACGGATCATTGATTTGTTAAATATATTAATTATTAGCAAACGCAATGTATTATATCATGTTGTGTGTATGCTAGAGTGAATGCGGAAGAGGAAGTATAGAATAGGAACATCGAGAACACGAGGGTTATGTGGTTCAGCCTTGTCGGCCTACATCCACGGAGGAATCCCTTAAGGGCTACATCTTTATTATATGAGAGTGTAGTACAATAACCTGTGTTACAATGAACCATAACATAAGTATATATAGGCGACTAAACCCTAGACTACTAGTACAAGAAGGAATGGGCTTGGGCCTATTACGTTGGGCTAATATGTCTAATATATATCTCTAACACCCTCCCTCAAACTTAAGGTGGAAGCTTGATGAAGGCTTGAGGTTGGATAAGCATGAGAAGATCACTTGGAGATGTCTTGAAGAATGCCTTTGAAGAAACCACAATGAAGAATGTGCCAATTGACCAATTTAGGAGCTTCCAATGAAGAAACGAAGCCCAAAATTTGAATCTACGCGAAAAACTGAGCAAGATAGGCCCTTTTGGAAATTTTTGATTTTGGTCAAAAGTCAACGCAAAAGTCAAAGTCAACTGGTCCATGGTCAAAGTCAACGGTCAGTGCTTCACGGGTCAGATCCGGGTGGTCCGGGTCGGGTCAGTCCTGTCAATAATCAGCTAGGTGACGTGGTGCTGACGAGGCGACACTGCTGACGTGGCTGATGACGTGGTGATGACTTGGATTAGGGCTGACGTGGCAAAGATGACGCCAACAGCAGTCTTCCGACGCGTGTGGCGCATGCATGTATTCCACCGGCGCGTGCTGAAACTCCGAAAGGCGCGTGCGAGCGCGTACGAGGGAGATTGATGCTCGGACTTTGGGGGTTTGGCAGATCGACAAGCTACGAGGCTGTCATGGTGGCGCGTGTTGCCAGAGGAGGACTGCTCCTTAGGAATCCGAGGCAGCGCGTGGATAACTACGCCGAAACAGTGGAAGCGCGTGGGGGCGCGTGAGCTGTTTTGGTGAGATCAGCTTCCTGGGTTTTGATCGCGAGAGGTCGTGGAGCATGTCTGTATGGTTGGTTTCATCAGGTAAAGCCTCGATTTGCACAAATCTAAGATTGAAGCCACGGGTTTGCTTGAGTTTGTGGATCTTTGGACACAGTAGTTACACAACAACGATGATTTCGTGGGAGCTGTGTGATGCAGTGGGTCCTGATCTGAAAGCAAGCCTGGGCACCGTCGTGGATCTGTGCCACGCATGTATTAATCTTCTTTACTGTGTAGAGATGTTTGTTTGATGTCAAGAATGGAGTTTGGCTCTGATACCATGTTAAATATATTAATTATTAGCAAACGCAATGTATTATATCATGTTGTGTGTATGCTAGAGTGAATGCGAAAGAGGAAGCATAGAATAGGAACATCGAGAACACGAGGGTTACGTGGTTCAGCCTTGTCGGCCTACATCCACGGAGGAATCCCTTAAGGGCTGCATCTTTATTATATGAGAGTGTAGTACAATAACCTGTATTACAATGAACCATAACATGAGTATATATAGGCGACTAAACCCTAAACTACTAGTACAAACAGGAATGGGTTTGGGCCTATTACGTTGGGCTAATATGTCTAATATATATCTCTAACATGATTTACCATCCTCTATTGTTATTTGGAAAGTATCTTTGTTGATGAGCTCAAGAAGGAACCATCTGATGATCATCCAACGGGACTTTAACTTTCTTTTATTTCTCTAAGTGGCACTTTAACTTTAATTTTTTATTTTATTTTTTATTAATATAATCAATATTCAATATCCGATCTATCACGGATCATTGATTTACCATCCTCTATTGTTATTTGGAAGGTATCTTTGTTGATGAGCTCAAGAAGGAAACATCTGATGATCATCCAACGGGACAAAATAAAAATCTCAAGTATCCAGAGAACTACAGAACATGCATCAACTTCTGGAAATTAATGTATTGGAATGTGGATTTACTCATCAGCTTCCTCCAGTGGTTTTGGAATGTAGTTACAGGTGGTATGTGACTGAATCTTTGTTTTAATATTTGTTTATGTACAGTAAATATCTTAAAAACATCATACCAACGGGATCATATTGTGTCTGATTTAATTGTTTGATATAAATGGCCCTCCTTGCGCGCAGATGCCCTAAGATAAAATTATGTTCCTTCATTTTGATTTTACAATGAAATACTTATTTCTAAGATAAATAAAATTAGTATCAATTACATTAAAAAAGAAGTACAATAAACATGATAATAATGAAATGAATTCATATTATATATTAGCAGCATAATAAATATTTTTTTCAAGATTAAACTCTTATTTTATATACATTTTAATTGAGGAAAAACGATACAAACCTTAAATATCTCTATTAAAAATATTATGAAAGTGTAAATTTTCGAAATCATTGGCTTTTTTATGATGAAATAAAAAATAAATAAAAAAAGCCTCCACTTTTGGAGGGGAAAATATCATTTGAGCCCACACCAAGGAACAATCTACTAACTAGATATGACCCTACAAATGGTGGGAACCATAATTTGCTAGTAATCCATTCCAAACTGGGCTCATAAGAGCATTAGCATTCAATTTCTAAAAAATATCTCATTTTATCATCTCAAAAACTACTTTATCTATGATATCATAACATTTTACAATATACCAACATCCCAAATTTAATTTTTATATACAACACATTAAAATAGTATAAATTACACAATAACATAATATAAAAAAAATCTATCTGTCTTCTCTCTTCATCTCTGTTCTCTCTCTAACTTCTGTCTCTCTGTTTCCTTCTCTCAACCACCCACCACCAACACAAACCTAGAACAACCACCCACCACCAAACCCAAACCCAGAACAACCACCACCAAACCCAATCAGCACCACCATCAAACCCAATCAACACCGCCACCAAACCCAACCAACACCTACGATAAAAACCTAAATCCATAGCAAAAACTTACAGCAAACCCACATACAAAAACCCATGACAAATCCACAGCAAACCCAAATAAAAAAATTTGGAGACAAACCCCAACAAACCACCACCTTCAATCCACGCCGATATTTGCCGTGATCAGAGTTGCCACTGCCGTCGAACCCCAACAAACCCCTACTTCGCTTTTAGGTATTTTCTGCTTTTGCACTCTAATCTAAATTTTCGTTTGGTTCTCCCCACAAAAAAAATCCCTAAGTTGATCGGAGTTCCACCTCATACACCACTCCATGCCAATCTAAGAGTGAGGAAGGATAGAGAGACTAAGATAGAGAGGGTGGGAAGAGAGAGAGAGGTTGGGAGACTGAGATGAGATGAGAGAGACTTGGACAAGAGAGAGAGAGAGAGAGAGAGAGAGAGAGAGAGAGAGAGAGAAGTGAGTCAAGGAGAGATCAAAAGGCAAAAACAAAAAATCCTAGGGCACACATAGGGAAAATTTTGTTTTTTAGAGGGTGAAAGTTTAAAGCATATATATAGGAGAGATTTGTAACCAATTTTACCGTGTGTGTGATTAGCATATAAATTTGTACCATGTGTGTGATCTATTGAATATTAAGTTTCTTCTTAATTAATACTAGTGAGATGTTCTGCAACTGCCAAAGGAGTTATAAGACTAGAATTTTATCATTGGGAGTCTTAATAATTTGTCTAAAGCTATCATGATTCTTGACTACCTACTCCTGCATTACTTTCTACCTTACAAATAGCACCCTCAACACTTTTGCAACAAAAATGGTACAGCTTCTTGTACCAAAAAGAAAAAATTGCACCTCATGCACTTACAATTTCGTGGTTAAAGAAGGGGCGGCAAAAGACAGGCAACATATTCCTTTTTCCCTACCTTAGGAGATTTATGCTCGACACCCTTTGATGAACTGGTTTCAGGTTTATGAGATGTAAAAATGAGTGACTATATAAGAGAATAGCCACAACAAAAATTGGGCATATAATTAGAGAAGGAAGAAAAAAAAGAGAGTATACACTGTACACAGATAAACTCAATCAAATATAAGAACTTCTCATTCTCGGACTTTACTGAGGACTGTTACTCCTATCAATTTGCACACTATATCATGTTAACATGGATATTATTTGCTAAGGCCCGTAACCAATTTGCTAGGAAGTTTTCTTGTTAAGCCCACTCTCTAAAAAATATATTGTTTTGGGCTTGTTGGACCATCATCCACTGTTCTTGGTGGGTTGAAGGTCGAATCACGGTCCTTACAATAATAATAATAATAATAATAATAATAAGGAAAGTGTAAAATATATATATATATATATATATATATATCATTTGTTTATTTTTTAGCTTAGATGTAGGGTCTTTTTTTCATTTTTCATTTTTATTGATAAGTTGGCCCCACAAAAATTAGCTTAAAAAAAAAAAAAAAAAAAAAAAAACCCCAACCAAACCACCCCCCCCCCCCCCCAAAAAAAAAAAAAAAAACTCTTCAATTGGACCAATTGCTTTCTCCTTTTGCAATAAAACTAGTTTTTTTTTTTTCCCTCTCACCTTTTGCAATAAAACATGATAATAATGAAATGAATTGATATTATATATTAGCAGCATAATAAATATTTTTTTCATGATTAAATTTTTATTTTATATATAATTAATTGAAGAAAAACGATACAGACCTTAAATATCTCTATTGAAAATATTATGAAAGTGTAAATTTTAGAGATCATTGGCTTTTTTTTAATGATGAAATAAAAAATAAAAAAGCCTCCACTTTTGGAGGGCAAAATATCGTCTGAGCCCACACTAAGGAACAATCTACTAACTAGATACGGCCCCACAAACGGTGGGACCCATAATTTGCAAGTAATCCATTCTATAATTGGGCTCATAAGAGCATTAGCATTTGGTTTCTAAAAAATATTTCATTTTATCATCTCAAAAATTACTTTATCTATTATACCATACAACACATTAAAATAGTATAAATTACACAATAACATAATACAAAAAAAATATAAATTAAAAAATTTTTAAAAATCTATCTGTCTTCTCTCTTCGTCTCTGTTCTCTCTCTCTAATTTCTGTCTCTCTGTTTCCTTCTCTCAACCACCCTTCACCAACACAAATCCATAACAACCACCCACCACTAAACTCAAACCCAGAACAACCACCACCAAACCCAATCAGCACCACCATCAAACCCAATGAACACCACCACCAAACCAAACCAAACCCAATGAACACCGCCACCAAACCAACCCAAACCCAATGAACACCACCACCAAACCCAACCAGCACCCACGGCAAAAACCCAAACCCACAACAAACCCACATGTAAAAACCCACGGCAACCCACAGCAAACCCAAATACAAAATTTTGGAGAAAAACCCCCAACAAACCACCACCATCAATCCACGCCGATATTTGCCGTGATCAGAGTTGCCACTGTCGCCAAACCCCAACTTCTCTTTTAGGTATTTTCTACTTTTGCACTATGATCTAATTTTTCATTTGGTTCTCAAAAAAAAAAAAAAACCCCTAAGCCGATCTGAGTTCCACCTCATATGCCGCTCCCTGCCAATCTGAGGGTGAGGAAGGATAGAGAGATTGAGATAGAGGGTGGGAAGAGAGAGAGAGGTTGGGAGGTTGAGATGAGATGAGAGAGACTTGGACAAGAGAGAGAGAGAGAAGTGAGTCAGGGAGAGATCAAGATAGAAAGAGGAAGATACTTTTGAGGAGAATGAATAAAAAATAGTATTTAATTTTTGCAAATGAGGTACAGTACCATCATAAATTTAAAATGATATTATAGCGCAACTGTAAATTTTTTTACAATTACAAGACCAGGTAATAGGATTGTTTTGTGCTTTGATTCTAAAATATTACATATTATACCATATGCAAAACCGGATACTGATGCTCTAAATAAGATAATTAGTCCCATCGGAGGCTTGGAGCTTAAAAAAAGTAATACATATGGCTTGCTATTGACCAAACCTTCTCCTTCTTCTTCTTCAATTTTTTTTTTTAGCTATATGCGTACTTTACATCTAAATAAGATTGGCATCCACGAAGCCCAAAGCCACACGGACATAATGCCTTTGTAGTTATGACTCGTTTCCTTTGTGCTTGCTATTGACGAAACTTTGTTTTTTAGCTCTAAAAAAGATGGTGCGAACAGATGCACACAACTTTGATGAAAGATCAAAGGTTATAAACACAGCAGATAATAATAATGGAGTACCAACAGATGTAGAGAACCCTAAAGGATCAAAGATGAAACCAGCTGGAGGAGGTAATCAAGGTGAGCCTATTTTTTGCACGGCTCATTCCTTAATCTTTAATCACTGGGGTCCACGCTATCTGTAAACTTCAAATCTTGAACTATTTTATTTCTCGTTCAGTATCCGATGCTACCAATGGGACTCAGGGGCATAAACTGTTTCCAGCTAATTATGGCACCTGCTTTGAGTTTGTCAAGTTTGCATCTAAAGCAATGCTGGTCATTTTGGGACTAGGTACGTCATTGATATAGAGCAATGCCATGAAGTATGAACAAAATAATTTTTACAACTTGTTAAAATGGTAAATCATGATTAGAGTAACATCTCTCATAATTCATCACTCATACCATTTTTATCATACAATAAGAAAAACAAATTATGTCAACAGTTAAAAAAAAAAATCTTATTGCTAGATTTCTTGGTCATTATATAACCATTCCCACTTCTTATATATATATATATATATATATATATAACTTAAAAATACTGTTCCTAATTTGTCAAATAATCAAAAAGGCATTTCAATTAAAGTTTTTCTCCCTACAGAATATGGAAAACATGCAGACGCCTTGCTCAGGTGAATGTAAGATTGAATCTTAAGTCCCTATCTGATATCTCTGAGTCTCTGACGATACTAATTAACACCTTCATTATCATGCCAAGCTAGCTAGTGTGGCCTTGCACACGCATAAGCTAAGCTGTGTGTTTCTCCTTCACTTCACACAAGCATGCGTGCGTGCGTGCTTGCACATACTCATATATGTTCAAGATCATTCACACTGTTTCTATTTTATAATATGAATTCATTGAATTGTACTATGATAATAAGGATCTACTGTGATAAGAAAGATAGAAGAGAAGAAACAGAAGCACACCTGGGCTGTTCAGATCATGAACGAACTTCTACAATCTACTTCAACATACGAATATGATGACGCAGCGGGGACGAGCCCCATGGCAGTAACAGATAGTGATCCGACAAAGCCTTATGCTGTTAGTGATGGCGGCACTGTCAACTTTGCAGGCGAGGGCTCCATGTTGGATCCAGAAGCTCTGACAACTGATACTGTGGGAACTAAACCAGAAGAAAAAAACTGGGTAATTGGCGGTACCGATAATACAGACGAAGGTATAATCCGCTATCTTTCTTACTTCTGTACTAAATTTCTGATTAGGTCACGACACTCGTAGAGATCTGCATAAGACAAAAACAAAAATCCTAGGGCATACATAGGGAAAATTTTGTTTTTTAGAGGGTGGAAGTTTAAAGCATATTTATATAGGAGAGATATGTAACCATTTGTAAGGTTTTAGAATCTGTTTGGATACCTCTTATTACTGAAAATTAAAAATTTATTGCTAAAAATACTGTAACAAAATAATTTTTAAATTATAAATAGTGCCCGTGGGATCCAATTTTAAAGTTATATTTGTAGAATTCCGTACTTGCAGGTCCAGTGAACAGTGCACAGGACCCAGAAAAAAACGCAAACGCCAACCGCGTTTGTTATCCAAACTCACACTTAATTTAAAATATTAAATAAAATCTCATTTAAAATTTTAAATGATATAATATCTTGTATTGGTTTAGATTCAAAACAAAACAAAATATTAACAATGACAGATACTACTCTTGAAATGTAAAGAATCCTAAAAAGATCATTAACAAGTATATTAAGGTTAGGCATGCATCCAACTTTGCCATAATTGTACTTCAAGAAGTTCAACTGTGAGTCTACTTATACCAAATAAGAAAATAGCAATGTTAGAAACACAAAATGTCAATCTTTTTTTTTCACGAACTTATATCAAATGGCAGGTTGTTATTGATGTAACATCAATTTCACATGACCCCATTAATATTATCTTTGTTATACAACAATTAGAATATGACACCTTAATAATTATGAAAATTTTGTAAAATATGTTGCATCCCAAAACTTATTGAAAAAAAAATGGTCCACATGTGAGCCGAAACTAATAAATGCATTTTTTATACTTCTTAAGTGAGGAAGGGGGAATCAAACCATTGATGTCTCCATTGAATTGAAGCTGACAAATACATTTTTTATACTTCTTAAGTGAGGAAGTGGGATTCAAACTATTGATGTTTACATTGAATTAGCAATAGTATTAAGTTACAAAACTCTTGATAGTACATATTTCAATAGGCATTATTAGGTTTGTGTGATCCAAACCTCATTTGGGATAGTACATATTTCCATATATAAAACATACAACACTTTTCCATCTTTATTTATTTATGGGTTTGGTTAATAGATGCTCTTAAGACATTTGTTAATTGATCATTTAAAAAAATATATATACAATTTTGTAGAAAATATATAAAAAAAAATTGTCAAAAAATTTAGTTATTTTTTTCTTTTCAGATTAAATTTTTTTTAAAATATTCCCTAAATCAATGCCCCTAAAGTATCCATTAACTTTTCCATTTTTTTATTTTTATTTTTTTACTAATCTTCATTGAAAATAAAAAATAAAATCCCAATTATTGGAATGGCACCAAAGAGTGAGGGAAGATACCAGAAAAACTATCAAAATTTTAAATATAAAATATAAAATAAAAAGAAGAAAAGAAAAGAAAGATTGATTCGCTTTAGTCGATCAGGGAAAATTATTAGGTACTCCCGGAGTACCATAAATGCGTACTCCCTCCTCTCACATGAATGGTGGGTCCCACCATGAATTTAATTAGTGGGACCCACCATTCATGTGAGAGAAGGGAGTACGCATTTATGGTACTCCGGGAGTACACAATAATTTTCCGATCAGCCCATGCCACTTGATTAACTGCACCTTGTTGTTATTAGCAGCAAAGAAGGAACCCCCAGCAAAGAAGGAGTCTCCCATATTAATTGCAGCAAAGAATGGTATCACTGAAATTGTGGAGAATATCCTGGAACATTTTCCAGTTGCCATACATGACATGAATGAACACAAGAAGAATATAGTGCTGTTGGCGGTGGAGAACAGACAACCACATGTATATCAACTCCTGCTACGAAGAAATTTTCGGACAGATAGCGTGTTTCGGAGAGTGGATAACAAAGGGAATAGTGCCTTGCATCTCGCGGCAAAGCTTGGAGACCATAAACCTTGGCTAATTCCAGGAGCAGCATTGCAAATTCAATGGGAAATCAAGTGGCATGAGGTACGAAAAAGGTTAAAGATCCTATTAGTTATTGGGGCTCTCTAGGATCCTTTAGGGGGAAAAAAGGTCTAGAATATAATTTTTCCATATCAATTTTTCTTTTTCTTAAAAGGAAAAAACAATAAGGAGAGCCCCAATAACTAATAGGAATCAATACTTGTAAATCCTAGATAGCATAGGAACTGTAGATGGGAGACTGTAGGAGCTCCCTTTCCAAGCTTTGAACACAAACTTTTGTGTGCTTGAAGCTAAGGTAATTAAATCTTGCTATTTGATTAAATCATTAAATTCATTATTTTTAAAAGAATATCGTGGTGTTATAGTAAAAAGTCGCAGGTTCAAATCTTCACTTTACCTCACCTTTCTCATTTAAATTTTTTCTTATGTTGAGGCCCACTTAATAAGAATAATTTAGGCTCACACATAAATGAAAGTGTTAAATTAATTATTATATTCAACATTTCCTATCTTAACTGCTCTCTCTCTCTCTCTCTCTCTCAAACTCACAACCCACACACTACATGCCCTTCAATACCACAACCACAAACTGTGAAACTTTCTATCCAATTCCACTTGTTAATGTATTTAGATTTAGGAAGCTCTCAAGTCCACTCTTAAGCCCACCATACTATTGTACTTGGATCCATCATACTTTCACCCTTACAATTATAAAATTACTTATACTAATAATTTGTCCTAAGACTAAGAGTAACAAAGTTATCAAATTTTGTTATTTCCTTATTCGCTCTCCCTCTTTGTGTGTTTGTTTCTCAAATAATATTATGTTATTCCAGTTTGTGAAGGAATCCATGCCCTTCCACTTTTTCCCCCGCCAAAACAAGGATGGAAAGACCTCCAGAGAGATATTCACCGAAACCCACAAGAAACTTGTCGAAGATGGCAGTCAGTGGCTAACAAGCACCTCTAATTCATGCTCCGTAGTTGCTGCACTCATTGCAACCGTGGCCTTTGCCAGCTCCACCACAGTTCCCGGAGGCGTCAAGCAAGAAAGTGGCACCCCAACTCTTGAAAACCAGCCTGCATTCGATGTCTTCGCCATATCATCACTCGTCGCACTTTGCTTCTCCGTCACGGCCTTGGTCATGTTTCTCTCCATCTTAACATCTCGATACCAAGAGAAGGATTTTGGGGGAGACCTACCAAGGAAGCTTTTGCTAGGTTTAACATCATTGTTCGTTTCAATAGCTTCCATGTTGATTGCCTTTTGTGCAGGACATTTCTTTGTGCTAAAGGATAAACTGAAATATGCAGCGTTTCCAGTGTACGCAGTGACTTGCCTGCCGATAACCTTTTTTGCAGTAGCGCAGTTTCCACTGTACTTTGATCTTATATGGGCTACCTTCACGAAGGTGCCACAACGTAGCTACAAGGTGGTTCTTTAATGTGTGAGTTCTTTTTCATTTTTTTTCATTTATAAAATTTGATGTTTAAGAGTATTAAGAGGAATATTACAAATTTTATTACATAAACTTTACAAACATGTAATAGTTATTAATTTTATGACATGGTGGCTCTAACTTATATCTCAAAAGAACTCATCTACATGAGAAATCTTCCTTTATCCAACCACCTCCTGCCTTATTGTCCGTCACTAATCCTAAACGTATATTCCGAAATATTTAAGGATAAAACGTTCTAGACATAATCCATATTGTTAGATTTTATTTTACTTACGTTTCTCAAATATATACATATATATATATATATATATATATATATATATATTAAAAAAAGATTTTGTTTTACTTATACATTCAAAACTTAAACCTCAGTATTTTATTTTTTGGCTCTTTCAAAGTCTCTCTATGAATTCACAAATCAACAAGACTTATCTTCAAACATTGCATCTTAGCTTCCAATTGGCTTCAAAATCTTGTCTGCAAGATCCCGTAAAGGAACCAAATTATGAAAATATGAAATTGTCTCGATGGTGGTCATTAATCATTATCCTAAAATGTTATCACACAGTCCGAGTGAAACCTGTTGAGATACAACTAAATCAATGACTAGCTCGAATGTCCGTGAGTGCTTTCTGATTGACCTATATAGCTCTAGTAAAAATTAAAAATAAGTCTAATGATACAGTTTTCATAAAGACTGCTCCATTCTAAAATATAAACCTTAATAGCAAAATTTTGGCCATCAAAAGTTTTTATGGTAAATCATGGTTTTAAAACCCGGACCAGACAATACGGTCCAATCAGGTTAATCGGAAACCGTTCACCAACATAGTTCTTTAAACCTCAAAAATTGGCCTATGTAAAAAAGTCAGTGTCGACCACATTTGAACCTTCTGGGTTTGAAAACCATAAACAATTCTCACAGGTTAGACTGTTAGAGGTTTATTTTGGGTACTTATAGGTTTACCACCATTGTTGAAGGTTGAAGCTCTAAAGCTTCAACCAAGTGAGATGCTATTGGATGAGATCACACCGCCATCTGCATTTTTCATTTTAGACAATGTTGTTTCTGCATTTTTTCTCTGAAGTCTTTAGTCTTCTTCTTGGCCATGGCAGAAAAACTAATTTCTCTCTTAACTATTTTATTGGGTCCCATAAAATAAAAGTAAAAATAAAAATTATTGGGTACTAAAATGTGCTTTGGCATGACTTAAGATAATTTAGAAAATATCTATTTATTTTTTCTTAGAATTTAATAACTCTTATTTGTATTATGAAAGTTATGTTATAAAAAATACTATCTATATTTATTTTGAACTATTTTAGTCAAAAATAAATTAATTATGACGGCATCACAGTTCAACCTTAGTTTGACTTTTGTCCAACTTCAAAAATCTTAAATCTCTCCTTTTTTTTTCAATTCATTGAATGGTCCAAGTTTCAAAATCATATTGTAGATGTAAGCCTCTAAGATCATACTTATTTTCTTCTTCATATTTTGTTTATAAACTTATATCATTGTACAAAAGCCTCGCCTCCCCTTTTCTAACATGTATCAAAGTTTCCTTTTTTATCTCCTGTAATAACCATGCAATTAAAATTGGGGTTAATTGCATGGTTAACCATGTAATGATATTTTTTTTTATGGTGTTTTATGTCTATAGTTTGAACCCCTCTTCCTCTTTTTCTAATATCTACCTATCCAAAAACAAAAACAAAAACAAACAAATAAAGCACTAAACGTCTATTTTTTTTTTTTGAGCAATCTAGGACTTCAATTACACATGAAATACATTCACAAGACACGACTTTTGCTTACAGTTTGCTAATCTAACACTATGAATCCAACAGTACACGTCTATTAAGAGTGTTATAGGTCAGTAACATTGTTGGATTCTCCTGTAGATAAGAACTTGAGTTTTAAATCCCTCACCCACTGCCTTGATGTAAGCCAAAGAAGCCTAAAACTTGGATTCTGATGAGAAAAACATGGGGTCGAGTCATCGTCACGTAGAACGTACTTCGCTTTACCAAAGAATAAAAACATTCTTCGCTTGAGGTCCTAGTCTTGTACGGTAATCTCCTTTTCAAATTGACAATAATTCACTATGAGGCATTAAATATTTTGTAACTTTTTATGTAGAAATTACTCAAATTGATCAAATTACACCAAACTATGTTCACTGTCTATATTTATCAGAAGCTTAATGGACTCCTATGACTAATATTGGGCAATTAATTAATTGTGTTGCTGATTTTCTCTTCTTATT
This sequence comes from Quercus glauca, assembly GCA_023736055.1. NCBI lineage: Eukaryota > Viridiplantae > Streptophyta > Magnoliopsida > Fagales > Fagaceae > Quercus > Quercus glauca. Next base: position 1,273,141 of record CM043326.1, on the reverse strand, counting down.
TTTATTCGTTTGTGATTGGCAGGAGCTGCCGCAGGTAAATGTGTTTCTATTTACTTTTCTAAATAATAGCTAGAAACTTCAAGACAAGGTAGTCCTAGTCTCCAAGCTACAAATATGCTAATAAGTACGCTACAGAAAGTGGATGAAACTTTCTTTAAAGCGTGTGTGTTTCTATGTGGCAGTCGCACAGAACTCATTTTCTAGTATAAATCAATACACAAGTCCCAGTTTCTTCATCATCTACTCAACCCTAATCCTAACTACTCTCATTTCCTATCTTCCTTGTTCCTGTTTTAGAAAATGGCTTCCACCACAGACCAACCGAATCTGGACATGGAGAGCATCAAGAAAGATTTGTTCAAATTGGCCATGAAAGGCGAATGGAATAGCGTGGTTGAATTCTGTAAGAAAAATCTAATGGCCCTCAAGGTCAAGCTCACCAGGTCAGGAGACACAGCATTACACATTGCTGTCTCCGATGGCCAAGAAGACAAAGTCCAAGAACTTGTGGAATATATTTCCTCTCAACCAGGAAGAAAAGCGGTTCTAGAAATTAAAAACGAGCAAGGGAGTACCCCTCTCCATATCGCTGCATCAATGGGGAGTGTGGCTATGTGTGAGTGCATTGCACAAGTTGATAAATCATTGGTGGGTGCTCGTAATCATGACAACGAGACCCCTTTTTTCTTGGCAGCGCTCTATGGTAAAAAAGAAGCCTTTCTTTGTCTTCACCAGCTCTGTGGTATCGAGAATGGGTACAATTACTGTAGGAGGAAGGATGGTGACACTATCCTTCATTGCACCATCTCTGGAGACTATTTCAGTGAGTTTTAATGCTAGAGATATCACAATTTTATTTTATAAATTAATTTATCATCAATCATATATAAAATATTATTCATTTTTATTCATTTATGTGGTTGAAATACACCATATTTATTTATTATTATATCAATTTATAATACGTGTAACCATTTTCTTAGCTAGGAATGTTTCTTTACTAATTTTCAATGTGTCATGTAGTAAAGTGCTTGAGGAAGCAACAAAATGGTGTTGGCAGATATTTGTTATTTTTTTTTTTTTATACAATGTAAAATTTTTATTCTAACCTAATCTAAGTGTATATGTGTGAATTTGAGCTATTAATGAGTTATTCTTATATTTTCTTTTATTTTTGGATACTAAGACGTATTCCAAATGTTGCACTGTTGACAGATTTGGCATTCAGAATAATTCATATGTATGAAATACTAGTTATCTATGTCAATGACCAAGGATTGTCCCCTCTTCATATATTAGCGAGCAAGCCTTCCGCTTTCAGAAGATATATTGATTTATCACTGTAAGTATCACTAAATAGTCACATATATGGAACAAAATCTCTTCAAGTTCCATCGTCCTTTTCTATTGCCGTTATAAACGCTTATTAGTACTTCCCTATGTTCTAGGCAAAACTCAAAATTCTAGAGTTTTATATCAACTTTTTTCTTTTGGATTCAAAACGATAGTAATTTGAATAATTGTGTTAAAAATTAAATACTATTTTATTTTCACAGTTTTATTCCATAATCTGAAAACCCATTTATCATAGCATGTGTGACTTCATGTTGATACATATGTTCTAGATTTTAAAGTCGAGATTAGGTCTGTCCAGAAGACCCGACAACCCATTCAACCCAGCAAACCCACCCGCCGCCGACCTGCTGCCACCTGATCCAACAACTCCAGCGGTTAGACGCGGGTTCCGAACTCGATTACCCGACCCCACACAAGTCAGTTGTCGATTTTTCATTTCAAAACCCATCACACCCGACCTGAACCGAACCTTTATCCTTTCCAACAAAGTATTTATGAATTTCCAACCATATCCGGTGAGATCTCACCGTTATCCAACGAAATATAGGCCAGATCTTGACGAATCCGACCATATTTCTGTCCGATCTCAAAGGATTCGGCCAGATCTCGACGGATTTGGCCAAATTTCGGCTAGATCTCAATGGATCTGGCCAAAAAAACGTTCTCGGCGATGAAACCCGATATTGAACCGATACAACTCGAAACCAACAAGACCCGAACCGAAAAATCCGACCAGATCATCCAGGTCAGTTTCGGGCCATATTTTCCTCCACTTGAATAATTCGGGTCGGGTCCGGGTTGGGCACAAACCTGACCCGTGGACACCCCTAGTCAAGATAAAATTGCTTGTGGATCCACTTGTAGGCAGTAGCATAGCAAATTAATGAATGGGTGGCATGGATAAAAATTATTGGTCTCACTCTCATATATATATATATATATATATATGTGTGTGTGTTTTTTCCATTTATACTTTACCAATTATAGCCAGGTTCACGTACGCCTTTTTTTTTCATTTTTCTTATAATTTTTTTTTTAGAGAAAGAATTCTTATAAATTAACTAAATTTTGATTCTCAGCAAAAGAAAAAACTAAAGTTTAAAATGAAGAAAAAAACAAAAATAAATAAATACATGGCATATTGCAATTGATGAAAAATAAAATGTGATATTAAGAATTTTTATTCATGGGCATGTGGCTCATTATCAATATATCCTTTTTTTTTTTTTAACTCACAAGTGTGCATGACAAATATTTAGTCGCTAGTCATCATGTCATAAAATAGTTTTATAAAAATATAAAATGAAATTAATGGTAGAGTTTACAATCAAACAAATTTGAAGAAAAATCCATTCAACTCATTATGTGGCTCCCCTCCAAAAAAAAAAAAAAAGCTCATTATGCGCGCGGCAGTTAAATTGATTATTCATTTCTATACTCTATAATCTATAATCTATAATCTTTGTAAAACCGAAAGAATTTGACTTATAGTTGGCTTACATAATCTTCTAGTGAATCACAATTTTTTTTTAAGGAAAGAGGACTCACAATTTTATACATAATATAATCTATATTTCTTAATTAAATTTAAGCAACCATATATTAGAATATTGGCACATCCTATAATTTCATATAATAATAATAATAATAAAAGTTTCATATAAAAATCATATTATGTTAAAATTTTCTCATATATATTGCACTATACCAACTAATATATTTTTAGTTGCAATACATTTTTAATGAATCATTTGATTTATTTAAATAATATATGTAAATGACTTTCTAAATTGTCACCTATCAGTAGTAGGTCAAAAGAATATTTCCCCAAACTACATTGTCATGAGATGAATAATAATAATTTCCTATATGCATTTTATCACGATATATTATCTTCTATTGTTACTTCGAAGGTATCTTTATTGATGAGCTCGAGCAGGAACCATCTGATTACTTGACAAAGAGTCTCAATGGCCAAACCGTTCAGAATTTTGAAATTGTCTTTGTTGATGAGATCGAGAAGGAACTATCTGATCACCTGCCAGCGATACCAGAAATCATTGTCGGTGGCGAGATCAAAATTGAAGAGAAAGAGCCATCTGATTATCCGGCAACGGGAACAAAAAACAGTGTCCATGACCAAAAGAGGCAGAAGTATCCGGAGAACTAAAGAACGTACATGTGTCAACTTCTTGCAATTGTTTTGGACTGCGGAGTCAGTTGGTATGTAACAAAACTAAATCTTTATTTATTTGTTTATTAACTAGTAAAATATTTTATAAACATCTTAGTCTAGAGAGAAATCTTTCAAATTCCTCTTATATCTTTTTTTTTTTTTTTTGAGAAACATTCCTCTTATATCTTTGAATTTGAATAAATATGTATCTACTGTTAAGATGATAAATGAAAACATATGAGAATATAGGATTTAAAATAAGGTAATTTGCTTAAAAATATGGACAGTTTCTATGGATGAAATTATGAGGAAGAGTAGTTTGGAATGAAAACGGTCATGTTCAAAGAAAAGCAATTAATATATAGATAAAAATGAGTAAGTTGATTCAAATTGGAGAAACAAATAGAAAAAAACAAAAACAAAAATAGTACTAGTAGAAATAGTAAAAATAACATGTCCATTAAGTTATAGAGAATATATAGAACTTTGGATAAAATATAAATGTTGCAAAAATGAATATATATGACCTATCCTGACTAATTAATCAATTGAAAATTCGTAACTGACCCAAAAAAAAAATTTAAATTAAGGCTTGAATAGTTCACGTGGGAGTGCATAGTCCTTGTCTTGGAAGGACTTGTAAACCAAGTCCTTGTTGGTTTACTTTGCGGACTTAAGAAATCCAAGTCCAACTTGGATTTTGTATTGTACTCCACGACAAAAGGCACGTCTCTTTGCTTATATATACACTAGTTATGCGGCCATTGTTCCATGTGTTATGAGTGCCGCTCTACTCTGTTATTTTGATAGAGTTCTAAGGATTTTCTGTAGTCACGTACTTCTCTTTTGGGTGTATCTGGGGTTTGGGTATTGTGAGAGTATTTCAATATCATTTTTGTAATCTCTTTTATTAGTGAAACTTTCTTCTCGACACCGCCTATGAACATAGGCCAAATGCCGAATTACATAAATTTTTGTGCTCTAGTGTGATTGTTTCTTATTTGGCTACACACCCAACAAATAGATATTTTCGCTTCCGCTATTCTCAACAAATTGGTATCAAAGCTTCCGCTTTTACAACATTATCCATTGTACCATGCCTCCTCTTACAAAAGGATGCACCCCACCAATAAGTCCTATAAATAAGGTTTCAAAAACATTCTTTGAGGTTTCAATTTTTCCTTATAACTCTTTAAGGTTTCCAGGACAAAATGGGCTTTTGCCTTTTTTGGGCAAACTAAGTAGTGTTTTGCCCTATTTTTCAAACTAATTAGGAAAATGCCCTTCTTTTGAAAATCAATTTTCTTAAAATCGAGTTAGGTCCTATAGCGGCGTTTTTAAGAAGCCTATAGTAACATTTTCAGGACCTATAGTGGCGTTTTGTAACTCAATTTATACGAAATCAAGTTATAGGTAAAAAAAATTGCCTATAACTCGATTTAATGGAAGTCCAGTTACAAAACGTCACTATAGGTCCTGAAAACGTCATTATAGGTCCTTAAAAACGCCACTATAAGGCTTTAGATTTTTTTTTTTTTTATAACTCGATTTTGAGAAACTTAAGTTTCAAAAGAGGGGCATTTCCGTAATTAGTTTTAAAAATATGGCAAAATGCTGCTTTGTTTGCCCAAAAAGGGCATTTAGCAATTTTGTCCAAGGTTTCCATATCGGCCAAATAAACCATTGAAACTAACTTCTGATAGCTCTTATGGATGGAAAAATCATGTTAACATGATAGGACGAGTGGTTCAAATTAGTTGGTAAGTATTCTTAATGTGATCATAATCACATGATAATCAAGTGATTTTTCTGTCCATAAAAGCTTCCGGAATTTAAGCCTAGAAGTCAATTTGGCTGTTATGAAAACCTCAAAAAGTTAATTATAAGGAAAAATTAAAACCGCATATGGTGTTTTTGCGACTATCCCAAACCCAAAGAGGTGCTTTTGACCTATATAATATCTACAGAATACTTTCTCATATGAGCAGTGAGAAAGAGAACCGATACAGCATTGGTTAAAATTCAAGCTATTATGAACCGTTTTGAGATGATAGAAGATGTTCAAATGGTTATCTTGGGTGGCTTCTTATGTGCTGTTGGATTATTTTACGGGTATTTGCTTTTCTACTGACCAAAAATTGAAGGCTACTGGATAATAGAATAGGAGAGGATTCGATCCTTCACATAACATCATCAATTTTAGTGGTTGCTTTGGATGGTGATATTCGAAGAGTCAAGAGAAAACTTTTGCTTTTAAATTAATCTTAATTTGAATTATTTTATGAAAAGTATAATTTTATACATAAAACTAATGTGTGGGTCCTTTTTTTTGGACAATACCCAGGCCCAAGTAGAAACTAGGATCCTGAGCCCTTTACTTGTTGTTTTAAGGGATTGAACTTGGTTCATCGCAGCTAAATGGGCTAATTTCAAACCAGACGGTGCACAGAGCACGAATCCTACAACACATATATGCTAACAAACAAGAAATATATGCATTGAACAGTAAGAAACAGCAAAGGAACGAAGTGGTAAAGAAAAGAAACAAAAATAAAGCGTTAAGGATCCTTAAAACAATGTAAAATATTCCATTACTTTCTTAATCGTGTAATACATTATGCTCACTAGGACATGTTATAAGGTCCAAATGAGTTCAAAAATCACAAACTTAGATGGCTCTTCAGGCCTTTAAGATTTGCAAGGTTTGAATCCCTTTGAATCCGAGTGTGTTCACTAGTGGCTATTTGAGGATATCGGGCGGTATTTCCCTGTCTTTTTTCTCTTTTTTCTTTTTTTTTTTGAATTCTGATAGAGTTTTCTCAATGATTCTACTCTAATTCACTCTTGTTGAATGTCTTTCACTGTTGGCTGTTTCCTCTTTTATAGTGTCATCCTAGGGTTCCCGAGATACCACTAATTCCCCTCATTTGCTCCCTTGGATACTAGAACCAATGTTGTGCCAACAACATTGGTGGCTAGTCCCTTACTCATTCCTCATTATTTTCTTCTTTTGGGGTTTCTTCCTTAAAAGCCTCTTGCTAACTTTCCATTCTGGGGTGTCCTTAAAAAGCTAACCTTTGGTCCTTCTTCTTTCAAGGCCTCTAGATCCCACCTTTTCAGACTCAACTTTTGATTGTTTTTCCCTTTGTCATTTTTCCTAAGTGAGCTGATTCCTTCCTACCAGGTTGAAAGTTTCCCAGCCACCTTCTTTCATGGTTCTTCTTTCTAGGTTTCCTGAGGTACCAGCACCTTGTTCATGAATCATTGGTTCCTAAGCCTTCTGATTCTTTTTTCTGCATCATTAGATGGCTGATAGGGACTTATCTGTTCTCGTTCCTTATGTTTCTTGGCACCCCCCTTGAACTGTCTTAATCCAACCTTGGCTTTGCTGCACAACCCAAGGATCCCAAGCTCTTGCCAATCCCCAGGTATCCCAGCCCAGTTCTTACCACTGAGCTCCTCAGCAATTTATTGACCTTAGCAGGCTGGGCTTTCTTCTTCCCTTTGTTTCATGAGTTCTAAGGCTTACCCACTCGTGGGTTTGGGTTCCTCCTTAAGACCCTTAACAGATTTGGGCCGACCACCTTTTTTCTTTATTGCGGGCTCAAGTATTATTTTATTTTATTTTTTTTATGGAGTTCAATTCTCCATGCCATTTTGGGCCTTAATGCAACATTGTGACTTTTTAGACCTTAACAACTAATATATAGATTTAAGCTCTATTAATATTTGGATATAGGTTTAAGTCCTAAGTTTATGCCAAAACTTTCTTAGTAGTTTAATCACTTATAAAGTCAACTAATAGGTTTCAGTCAACTCAACTAATAAAGTCTATTATTATCGAATAAGACATGTAGAGTTCATACTCCACCGACGTTAAAATCAATTGATGTCAAACTTATAAAGTCAACCTCCAACTCCCTCTTCAAATGTCACATTTGTAAAACGATTAGGATACATGAACCCAAAGCAATAGTGACCTAACGAAAGTTTTTTTAATTTTAACTCATTACTATGTGTTATGTAGTGACCTAACTACTTTTTTCTTATCTGTCCTAGAATTGAATCTGGTGCGAAAGTTTACGGATGCACAGAACCCTAAAGGATCAAAGGATGCACATGAAGCAGGTAATCAAGATGAGCTGTGACACCTCCAGTTCTCTGAACTAAATTTTATAAAGTAATTACACGAACATTAGTTGAGTTTCACAATAATTGTGTACTTCACATAGATGAGATTGTTGCTCCCCCGTCTCTTTCAGTTTTCATGAAACTGTTGGTGCTACTAATTAAGCAAATAATTGTAGCAAATACCAAAAAAAAAAAAAAAAAAGGGGGAAAAGATTGCATGCTAATTTTACAAAAAATTACAAGTCTGCATTCGTAATCGTTAAAATAGTCATATACTGACTCATTTTAATTAAAGGGGGAAAAGATTATAGGCCAATTTTTGGGACGGATCAAATTGTTGAATCAATGAGGTCCTAGTGTCATCATGACTTATCTTTAGTCACTAGAGATATGCATTGTGTAAACTACTACTCTTGAACCTTGTTTATCTAAGCATTACAATTATTTACCTTATTCAGGATTCAGTGCTACCAAAGGAGCTCAAGGGCATCAACTGTTTCCAGCTAATTATGGCATCTGCTTTGAATTTGTCAAGCTTGCATCCAAGGTCATGCTGGTCATTTTGGGATTAGGTATGTCACTCTAGAGCAAAGTTTGAACATTTTTTTTTTCATATTCTTTTGTACTATTTGCTGATATGATAAGTTATGATTGGGGAAATATCTTTTTTTTTTTTTTTTTACAAGATAAAATTTCTACTCAAACCTAATCTAAGTATATATGTGTGTGAAACTCCCTTTTGAAAACTTGAACCCCGGCCCTTGCCACTCATACTTCTTACTATACACCAATCAAAATATATAGGTCATATCAATAGTTGTAAAAAAAATTAATCACTAAACGTGAACGGTTTTAGACCCCTTACAAACAACCAGATTGCGTAGCCTAGTTAATTAGCCAAGTTGTTACTCAGTCAAATTAAGCAATTCTAGGTTAAAGCAATCAAATAATCATATCAAAAATATAATGCAGTGGAATAATAAATAACACAGTGATATGATCACCCAGTAAACCACACGGAAAAACCTAGGGAGGATTTGACCCACCGATCCTCAAGGCAAAACGGAATCCACTAAGAAAGAATTGAAGTTCTTACAAAAGGACTTACAAGCTCCCCACTTGACTTCCTAATGCTACCCACCAGTAAAACTTCCTGACACGACCACACGCAGGCTCCGAGTCCACGTACTACTTCTTTCTTTGAATCCTTCAATCAGCTACAAGCACCCACGCTTGATATTCTTTAAGCTTCAAAGGTAGCAACCAAGTTGATCATCAAGATGTTGAAGTAATCTCAATCTTGAAAACCCTAAGCTTTGTGTAAAGGAAAGCTCATCTAGATCTCACAAGAGATTTACACAAAACAGCAATGTATGAGCAACAATACAACTTGTGCAACTCTTAAAATCATGGCTAGGGTTTGTCTTATATACCTAGGGCAAAAACATAAAACCCTAAACGTTTAAAGAGTTAGGGCTGAGTTGAAAATTCTGCAGAAAACGCATCTTGGTCGATTTTCGATTGATCGAGTCTAACCTTCGATCGATCGAGCCAGGCCGAAATGCCCCAATGCATCTGCAGTCACTCGATTCCAACTTTACAATATTTTATCAACTTTGAGCAAGCCTAAACAAGACTAAGTACATTATTTTGATCATGGTTTGCCAACATTACAAATTAGAGTTCTAAATACATAAATTCCTAAACTTTTAGAACCTAACAAACTCCCCCTTTGGCAATCCGTGACAAAACACAAATAAAAAGCTCAAAGTTTACAAGTAAAAAGCTCTTTACAAAATAATGCTCATAAACTCAAATTCAACCCTAACTACTATCCATCAGTTGCAAGTGTAGGCAGCAGCTTTGTTGAATCAACCTGTATATTCCTGAAATACTCAACAAACACATAAACGCATGTGTGACAGAAAATAGTATATAAACAGGTATAACATTCTTGTAAGATTCACACAACACAAAATAAAGATATATATTAATGAACAGCTCATAAATATAAATCAATAAGCAGTGAATCATAAGACAACAAGAATCAAATAAAAATCATGTATATCAATATATCAATCAATGTTACTCCCCCTAACATGAATATCCCTAAAAATGATATACAGAGTGAAGCACCTAGATACAATCTAATAAACTCCACAAACTAACAAAAACAATCTCATGCTAACAAAAAAGAAATATCTCCCCTTAACTACAAAAACTCCTCTACAAGTCAAAACTCCACTCCCCCTTTTTGTGACGGAATGCCAAAGGGCAATCACAAGTCGCCATCAAAAGGAGGTGGTGAGGGTGAATGTAGACGCGAAAAGTCGGCTCGCAGAGCTCGCATCTCATCTAGCAAATCCACCAAAATCTGACCATGAGCCGCCTAAACGGTCATGACAGTCTCCAGGGTACGACAAACATCTAAGTCATCCGAAGTAGGTGGAGGAACAACAGCAGCAACCACATCAGGATCAGGAATATCCTCACCAGCAGGACCTGTAGAAGATGAAGGAGGAGGAGGAGCGCTACTAGACGGCTCAGACCTAGGGTGTTTAGAACCAGCTCGAAGATGAGCGGCCCTCTGTCTAAGAAAAGACGCACCTATAGGAGCTATCACATGAACAGGCTCAGAATCAGGGAAATCCTCTAAACCAAGATAAAGTAAAATCCTATGAATGAAGATAGGATGAACAAGAGCATGAGCCGTAGATGAACTCCTATAAACTTCGTTCAAAGAACGAAGAAAAAGATGAGGAAAACTAATAAAAGCATCATTCACTAGAGTATACAAAAAGACACATCTCTCAAGAGGAATGGTGTGCAGATGAGAAATGGGCTAGAGAGAGTGACAAGCTATCCTAAAGAAGAGATAGACAGTCTCAGGAAGCTCAGCGGTGGTGATCCTAGGATCAGAACCCCACTGGATAGATGACCCAGTGATGTAAGACATGACATCACTCAATTTTGGTGACTCATCATAGGGATAGACAGGATGCCGAACCAATGGTACCCCAAGAGCATCAGCCACTACTTGAGGAGTAATGGAGTACTCTACGCCTCGTATCCAACTCCTAACTAGAATGTTGGAATCATAGATGCGGATAGAGATGTTCGAGAAGAACTCTCTAATCAAGGTAGCCGGAGGAGGAGGATCAGACACAGCTAACAAAGGTAACCATCCCCTACGCTCAAAGTTTGCCCTAATGGCAGGATCAAGCTCATCTAATATGACAGAACGCTCAACCCAAACTTTTCTCTTAAGGTTTAGAGTCTCATAAACCTCTTGGTTTTTCTTACTAGGGAACCTCTCACTATCAAAGGTAGGTAGGGGTGGAGAAGGAGAAGGAGAGGGAATAGTCCTACGAGCTCTAGTTTTCCTAGGCATGGTGCTAAGGAAAGGACAGAGACACAAGGAAAACCAAAAAGAACAAAAACAAAACCAAGGGTAGACTGCAAGTTAGCACAATAAATTATAGAATAGAAAGCTATATGATGCATGAACAATAACAATGTTATGATGCATGAACTAATGCAGTAACCAAGTTCAAATTAAGTTCAATTTCACAAAATTGGCTTGAACATAGAGTTTCTTAACAAAAACCCTAAAAATTTGAAAACCACTTGAAAAATTTTGCACCAAATTGATGAATTAAGCATTACAACACACAATACAATGATTATAATGCCTAATTATATCAATACACAAAGCCAATTTCATCAAATTTAACTCAATTTCACAAAAGCCCCAATTCGAATCAAATAGGAACCCTAGAATTTGAAATTTTTCACCAAACTCAAAATTGATCAAATTAATCCATTAAGAACATGTTTATAGTATGTCCCCACAAAAACCCATTGATCAAATACACAAAATTTGGTCTAAATCAACAACAATTCCCAAATAGAAAGGTCCAAAAAACACCCTTAGATGCATGACAAAATGCATGAAAACTTGAAAATAAGTTGAAAAGGAAGGGCAAAAAAGTCTTACCGGCTTGAGAAAAGAGAGATTTTGCAAAAAAATTCGGAGGAAAACGACAAAAAATTTGAATAGTAAAGCTTGTCAAGTCGAAGAGAGAGAAGAGACTTTGAAAAAATTTTGAAAAAGTGTTTGAAAAAGTCAGAATTGATCTTTTTAAAAAGTTTCTCCACGATCTTCGATCTATCGAAAATTACATTCGATCGATCGAATGTGACAGTCATTTTGACACATTCTAAAGCACTTTTTCAATCGATCGAAAATCAAACTGGATCGATCGAAATGGGCAGAGGCTCACTATATTTTTGAGAAAAAACACAGTTTTAAAAAAAAAACACAAACCTAATTTTGAAACCAACTCCTCAAAGCATTTGAACAATGAAATCAAAGTGCATGAGTATGTGATGGAATGCTTTTTCAAAAACCCAAATTTTTAAACCCAATTTTCTCAAAAACAAGTTTCAATCATCCTCCCATTTAATTTTCTCAAGCAACAAATATGTTGTACACAAATCTCAAGATATTTTCAAACTTGGTTGTTCAGATCAAAAACACACACACTAGCATGTACAGTATTTAACAAAGAGTAACTTGTGTAGTGTGTGAAACTAGCAAAAACTTGAGATACATGTAAGGTGATATGTGAATAGCAATCAAACACAAAGTCTACACAATTCATCACATAGATTTTAAAAGAGACTATCACCTAAAGAGTTACATCCTATAACTCCCACATCTCCTAAATCAAAAGCTTGCAATCATGTAAGTTTCTTGTATTTTTGCCTCTTATTTATGTGAAATGGCATTCAGCCTAATAGTACACACCGATTTGAATTAAGTGAATTGGCATTAAGCCTAATAGTACACACCAGTTTTAATTTAATTGAGGCTACACCTTATGTTCTTTTTGTGCATGTGCTACACTTTCTCGAACACAAAATCTTATGATATGCACTAAGGTGTTCATGATCGGCTAGTGAACAGTGGTGAGATGGTTATTTATGCCTTTCTCAAAAGGATCAAGTCCGACAGTCAAAGAACAAGTGACTTCATAATTAAGGTAAAGTGATTAAAAACCACACACATCTTTCCCACACAACATGCACTACAAAGTTTCAACTAGTCAAGTGCAGTAAATAAGCTCATCAAGGTTAAACAAGGTACACAAGACATGACATGTGTAAAAAGATTGACCAACCTTGTTTTTTTTTTTTAAATCAAGAAAAATAGTGTCCAACATAGATTTTGCTATCTCCTTTCCCCCTTTTTTTTTTATATTATTAAAAGAGAAAACAAATAAATCCTAAAATGAAATGCATGTATATAATGCAATGCAAGTCCTAGAATAAAAAAATAAAAAAATAAAAAACACAAAAACCAAAGAACAATGGTCACAACAGAATAGAGCAATGAAGCACAAAGACCATGTCAGAAAGACTCAATTAGTTCGAGTCTTTTGCATCTAAAACTTTTTAGATGCACCCCGAGCATTGGAGTTCTTATTCACATTAGAGTGATTCCCAACTCCAGAATTGGAATAAAGGTTTAACGCCTTTACCAATTCACTAATTAGTGCCATAGGATCTTGTGCTTGAGGCACAGGCACTTTTGGTCTGTTTGCTCTCTTATCAGCTTGAAGCTTGTAACAGTTAGGACGGATATGTCCAGACTTACCACAATAATGACAAACCCAAACAGGTTTACCATGCATCTTGTCCTTAGATTTGGTAGGCTCCTTAGGTTTAGAATCTCTTAAGTCTACCCTAATCTTCTTTGGTGGTGAAACTTCTACAGGTTTAACAACCTCACTCACAGAGGGTTTAATGGTTTCACTCACAACCCTACTCACAAGAGGTTCAGAAGAAGAAGAAGAAGGAACAAAATTTGTGGAATGTGGTCCAGAATCAAAGATGCTTTCAATATATCCTAATCCAGATTTATCAAAATGATACTTTTGAACATTCAGCATGTGATCAAGTTTAGCACTAGCAGATCTAGCAACAGATAAATCATGTTCCAAAGATTTAACTTTATCAAGCAAAAGCATGTTCTCAGATTTAACATTGTTCAAAAGATCATTAGCATCAAACAGTTTGACAAGCAAATTCTTCTTTTCAAGCTCAAGAGCATCAATTTTCTTCAGGCCTAGATCAATTTTCATAGCATCCTTTGCAGCAATTTTGCAAAGTTTGTTGTAGGCCTCTTGAAGATCTGCATCTTCAGAAAGTTCCCCATCAACAGGGTTCTCCTCAGCAAATATGCTTTCATTGACTACAGCAGTAGCAGTGAAAGTAATGAAGTTTCCATCCTCGTCACAACCGGACTCATCATCAGAAACCTCATTATCACTAAGGGTTACAGCCATAGCTTTACCCTTATTTCTCAAGAAAGTAGGACATTCAGATTTGACATGACCATACCCTTGACAACCAAAACACTGAGGACCCAAAGGATTATTTGAAGATTGACCTACTTGTTCTCTAGGTTTTTCAAAATTATTAACCTTAGTGGGATCATTCTTCCTAAAGTTTCTAGGTTCAACATTGTTGGTATTCCTTGCCTTCCTATTAGTGTTTCTAAGGAAATTTCTAAAGTTCTTGGCAAGGTAAGCTATCTCTATAGGAGAGAGCTCATCATCAAATCCACCAGCCTCAACATCATCAATAGACTTAAGAGCTATTGATTTGGATTTGTTTACTTTAGGTAGGTCAGACTCATAGGACTGAAGAGATCCTACAAGCTCATCAACAGGGATAGAGTCCACATCCTTGCTTTTAGTAATGGCTGTCACCTTGGGTCTAAAGTCTTCAGTTAAGGATCTAAGTATCTTCCTAACAATTTTAGGTTGATCATAGATTTCTCTCAAGTTATAAGCAGAATTAACAATATCATTAAGTTTAGCATAAAACTCATCAAAGGTTTCATCATTAGACATTCTAATGCTTTCAAACCTAGAAGTTAATTGCTGCAATTTGTTTATCTTAACAGCCTTTGTGCCTTCATGCACAGTTTGGAGGATTTTCCAAGCAGTATGAGCAACCTCAACGTTAGAGATCCTCTTAAATTCCTCCATTGAAACAGCATTGAAGATGGCATTCATAACTTTGCTATTGAAGCCTGCTGCTTCTTTTTCAGAAGTTTGCCACTCACTCACAGGAGTAGTGGGCTTCTGCCATCCATATTCAACGGAATTCCAAACCCTCTCATCAATGGATTTCAGGAATGCTTTCATCCTTACTTTCCAGTAAGCATAGTTGTTCCCATCAAAGTGAGGAGGAACAAACAGAGAGTGTCCATGCTCCATGACAATCGGGGTCAAGGATCAGCTCAGAGATAAAAAATCTCAAACAAAAGAGCAACCCGCTTTGATACCACTTGAACGGTTTTAAACCCCTTACAAACAACCAGATTGCGTAGCCTAGTTAATTAGCCAAGTTGTTACTTAATCAAATTAAGCAATTCTAGGTTAAAGCAATCAAATAATCATATCAAAAATATAATGCAGCGGAATAATAAATAACACAGTGATATGATTACCTAGGAAACTACACGGAAAAACCTGGGGAGGATTTGACCCACCGATCCTCAAGGCAAAACGGAATCCACTAAGAAAGAATTGAAGTTCTTACAAAAGGACTTACAAGCTCCCCGCTTGACTTCCTAATGCTACCCACCAGTAAAACTTCCTGACACGACCACGCGTAGGCTCCGAGTCCACGGACTACTTCTTTCTTTGAATCCCTCAATCAGCTACAAGCACCCACGCTTGATATTCTTCAAGCTTCAAAGGCAACAACCAAGTTGATCATCAAGATGTTGAAGTAATCTCAATCTTGAAAACCCTAAGCTCTGTGTAAAGGAGAGCTCCTCTAGATCTCACAAGAGATTTACACAAAACAGCAATGTATGAGCAACAATACAACTTGTGCAACTCTTAAAAACGTGGCTAGGGTTTGCCTTATATACCTAGGGCAAAAACATAAAACCCTAAACGTTTAAAGAGTTAGGGCTGAGTTGGAAATTCTACAGAAAACGCATCTGGGCCGATTTTCAATCGATCGAGTCTAACCTTCGATCGATCGAGCCAGGCCGAAATGCCCCAATGCATCTGCAGTCACTCAATTCCAACTTTACAATATTTTATCAACTTTGAGCAAACCTAAACAAGACTAAGTACATTGTTTTAATCATGGTTTGTCAACATTACAAATTAGAATTCTAAATACATAAATTCCTAAACCTTTAGAACCTAACAAAACGTATTAGTCATTATATATAACGAGTGATTTTAGGACCGCAATCTTTTACTACACTTTTTTTTCTCACAAATATCTATGTGGTAAATTGTGATCGGCCATCTATCACTTTTTCTTCACCAATCATAATCAACCATATATAACAGTTATGGCAAATGGTGTGGGAATGGGTGTGATACTAGAATTTTGTTATATAATCATTGATTACAACCTCCATTCTTTTGGATCAAATATTATTTGTCCTAAATTTTTATTATTACTAAAACATCGTAACTATATAAGGCTAGGTTCCCTTGAACTGCCTAGTAACAGTCTTCGGTCCTAAATTTTCTTTTCAAGGGGTGTTAAAACTTAAAAGTGCTTTAAGAGCAAATTTTAGAGGGTAAAAAAACACTTAACAATTCAATATTCATACTTTATAAATTCCAAACTTTAAACACACAAAATCATAAATAGCTCTTTCAATTAGAAGAACTACCTTAGGTGAAGCTTCCACATTATTTCTTTCTTTCTTTCTTTTTTTTTGGGGGGGGGGGGGGGGTTGGGTGTTGTGGGGAATTATTCACATTGTTCCTAATTTGTAAAACCATATTATGTTAATTAGGATCTACCAGTATACAGATCCTGAACGAACTTCTACATTATACTTCAATATATGAATATGAGGACACTGGGTCGAACCTCGTGACAGCAACAGTGACATCTTAGACAGATGTTGAGACAAAGCCTTATGTTCTTAGTGATGGCAGCACGGTCAATTTTTCTGGCGAGGCCTTCTTTGGGGATCATAAGCTAATACCGCCTCCTACTATTGATATTTTGAAAACTAGCAAAAAAGACAACAGTAAGGAAACTGGTAGTAACAATAAAACAAAAGAAGGTACAATAATTTAATTTTCTTCTTACTTTGTTTTTTGATAATTTGATAGTTACAATAGGGATAAGAAATTTCAACTTTAAATGTTTTAATTAGAAATACTAGAATGTGTCAACCAATTGAGTTATAAAACTCTTAGCTACTATTGATGAAGTGTAGAATCAGTAGGCTGCACAACTCGGCTTCGATGGGCTGAAAGTGGTAGCGAAGGCCTGAAAGGTAAACAGAATATCAAAGGAGATCGGGATGAACCGGCCTAAGACCCTTCGATGACTAAGTTAGTATCTTCTCTCGAATGGAGTTCTAACTGTATTGGGAGTAAAAATCTCAGTTTTTCCTACCTTTGTCTGAGTTGGACCAGTCCTTATATAGGGAACTTTAGGGCGGTTACTAGGTTTGGTAACCTCCCCAAGAATCATGGAACTCTAAGATTCCGGAGATAACTTCCCTAACGACTATAGAAATAGTAACCGTTGATGGAAGTTGTATACTTCGGAGAAATTGCTGGCGATGAACACGGATTAATTAACCAATCCAGAATTTGTCGCGTTGCATGGTCGTCCATGTGTTTTGCGCATGGACGACTCTTTGTATATATTTATACCGTGCGGTCGTCCATGAGTTTTGCTCATGGACGACTGACGTTGTCTGGTCGTCCATGAGCTTAGCATATGGACGACTGTTTCAATCTAATTACTTCAGGCTTAGTTGATTCACTGAACTCACGGACGACTTCCTTGGACGAACCACAAGTGATTTTTTAGTTATCCCATCAGTTGCCCCCTTGTCCACGAGTCGTCCAGGGAGATGTAAGACGAGTGTCAGTTGTAAATTGAAGCATGCCACGTGTCGTGAGCTTACTAGTGAATAATCACGTCGATTGATTTAATCGAGGAGTATGCCACGTGTAAGCTTTTGATTGGTCAGGTCATTTTAAATGCTCCGCTGGGTCGCCTATAAATAGTGAAATGCCTCCGTTACCTTTCTCATTTCCAAAATTTCCTTCATCATCCTTCCTCGTCCTAGATCTTCGTCTAGAAGCTTCCTGCGTCTATAGCCTTTCCTCGTCTTAGATCCAGGTATTTTTCTTTTTCTCGTCCTTAGTTTTTTTCTTTTAAGATGGCTGAAGTTGTACTTTCTTCGTCTAGCGATAGTATAGATAAGGCTATAGACGAGTACAACGACGAGAGTAGTTATTATAGTTCTAGTAACTCTAGCGGTAGTAGTGGGGGGAACACCACGGACGAGGACTATGTCTCTGGCGTCCCTGGACTTCCTTTAGAGGTGGTACAGGAACAGCTTAGGAAGGCCTCAGTGTCTTAAGCTGGTACCTCGTCCACTGCCCCTCCTTCTGGTCCTTTGGACGAGGAGGAGGTCACTGTTTACAGTTGTGCAGTAGATATCCCTTCTAGGACAGACGAGCAAAGACTTCAAAACCTTAGGGAATGGTACCAAATCCCAGATGAGTTTAACCCTAGATTGCCCGTCCGAGGAGAATGGTGTTGCAACCCTCACTTTGGGATAGGCATCTATGAGGCTTATCTTTTGGGAGGTTTAAGATTTCCTTTGAATGCCTTTACTAGAGAGCTGTTGATTAGACTAGGTTTAGGAGTATGCCAATTCAACCTAAATGCATGGAGATTAATTATCTCAATGCAAATTTTGTGGAGTGAAGTATTTGGAAAGGACCGTCCTATTACCGTGGACGAGTTCCTTTATTGTTATAAACCTTCAGAAATACATCAATCTCTTGGCTTCTATCAGTTCACAGCCAGGGGTAGAGATTGTAGGTTGATCAAGTCCTTGGCCTCGTCTGACAGAAAATGGAAGACGGAATTTTTCTTTGTCTCCGGCTTCTGGGCTGGGAATCCTGTAGACGTTGGCCGGGACACTTTTGGTCATTATACTGGGGACCTAGGAAACCTTCGTCCTGAGGGTAAGTTGCTCCCCTTTTTCTTTTGATTTTCCATTTTCTTCTTTCAACATTCAAGACTAACTAATTTCCTTGTTTCCTTTCAGCTGTTAAACGACCATCTTTGAGCAAATTCCACCATGACCGTGTTCACAGAGCTCATCTACACGCGGATAGGGACTTCCATTCCTTGGTTTCGCTTAGACGACTTGCTAAGTGGGGATTGGGCCCTAACCTATCTGACGAAGCAATTGCACACGAAGTCACAGTAAGAAGAAGTAAGTCTCAAGTTCTAAAAGTCCTTGCATATCGTTTACTTTGTTTTTAATTCTAAAAGTTTTTTTTTTTTTTTATAGGAATGGCAACAATGAAAGGAAATAAGGGAAAGGATGTGGTTGCTGAGGGGGATCGTCCTGAGGCTGAATCTCAGGCTCGTCCTGCGACTGGGGAGAAGAGGAAGACGCTGTCAAAGAACTTGGATCTAGGAAATCTCCCCAGTCGAAGAGGCAAGAAGGCCAAGTTTGGCTCGTCCCAGGTAGTCAAGCCTACTCTTCCCTCGTCCCAGCAGCCTGTGAATATAGTTGATGTAGACTCGTCCGTTCCAACTGAGAGCATTCCGTCCAAGATTACTCCGTCCAGGACCACTCCGTCCAAGACTGTGTCAACCTCGTCTCAGCCTTCTCTAATGGTCCCTTCTAATATTATTGAAAATGAGGACCTGGCCTGGGAACGTTTCAAGAAGGCTGTGACTGAGGAAGATATAAACGCTTGTTATGATATGTCCCTCAAGGATTTTGAACACTCTGGTGTTCATGATCTTTTCAAGGTAACACTTATTCCTCGTCTTAAACAAGGATTTTTATTTTCCTTCTTTGTCTCTCTTGTTTAACTTTTATTTGTTGTTTTCTCTTTCTTTTTTCTTTTTT
This sequence comes from Quercus glauca, assembly GCA_023736055.1. NCBI lineage: Eukaryota > Viridiplantae > Streptophyta > Magnoliopsida > Fagales > Fagaceae > Quercus > Quercus glauca. The sequence continues at coordinate 1,253,522 of CM043326.1, read as the reverse complement.
TATAGGGCATGTCTAAGTTTATAGCGACATCTAGGCAGGCCACAGGATTGGACAGGACAAGGATCTTATTAGAGACGAGGGTCCAGGAGTTGAAGGACGAGGCTAAACAATGGGCTGAAGTGGCTTCCAAAACCACGGACGAGGTGAAGGAGCTAAAAACTTTGGTTGAAGGATTGAAGGCCACTGCTGCAAAGAAGGACGCTCGTCTTGAAGAGCTGCAGAAAAAGAATGATGAGCATGGTATTCTCCTCTCCAAAGCGAAGGAAGATGCTGTGGCTGAGTTTAAGGTGTCCAAACAATATACTGATGTTTTGGACACCAATTATGCAGTTGGGTTTGAAGATTTCAGAATGGAGGCTATGGAGAAGTTCCCTGATGTAGACTTCAGCTCCATAGTACTTAATTTTAATGCTGCTGCCACTAGCTCTCTCCTTCAGACTGGTTCTGATGATATTAATGTTGAAGACGATGCTACAACCCTTCCTCCTCAGGACACCTCCAATGTTGATGCTCCTTCGTCCTAAGTTTCTTTTCAATGTATCTCTTTTATTTTATTTGGTCCGTTTTGTGACCTTTTTATGTAATTTCAATACATTCACTTCATCCATGGTTTTAGGACGAAGTTTTAAACAATCATTTCAGTTTATTTAACAAGGGTTTTTTGGATGTAGAATATCCACCCTTGACTCAATGAATTTTTTTTTTTTTTTTTTTTGACTTCATCCGTATTTTACATATATTCATCTACCATTTTCATTTGGAATCTCAAACATAATTTGTTTGTGGAAATGGTAATAATCAACATTACTCGTCCATAGACCTCTTGAGAGACGATAGAAATCAGCATTACTCGTCCATGGACTTGGCTGATCTTTATGTTTAATGAGGTTAAGGCCTTGCATTTTACTCGTCCATGTATTGGATTGTTTTAACAAATACCTTAACAAGATTGAAGCGCCCATACATTTCTTCGTCCATGGCTTAATATGCACTCATCTGTGCATTTTCTCGTCCATGAGTCAGATATGTATTATGCTTTATTTTGCCCAGTGTATGGACGAGTATGCTTTGGGCTTTATTGTAATTAGCTTTAGCATTGGCTTTGCTTCGTCCTTTGATTTGGACGAGCATGCCTTGATGTTTTTCCCTTAGGAAAATTTGACATTATATCTCTGCGTCCAGAGAATTATCTTATCTTATACTTGTCAATCTTTTCAGGGGTAAATTTGAACAATTGTAGTATGGGAATCAGTAAATTACACAACATTATGTACATTCCACAAATATTGTTCATAACATAAGCATTGTTCATAGACGAGGCATACACCTTAGAGGCTAATGCCTTTATTTAAACAACACAAATTATAACGTCGTCCACAATTTTAACATAATAATAATAAAGCCACACATAATAATAAAGCCACACAAACATTAACCCCTGATCTTGTCCAAAGTCATGCTCCTCTAAACTGGCACTTTACTGATAGTACTTCCTCAAGTGCTCCACATTCCAAGGATGCTCCAGCTTCCTCCCATCAAGGGCTTCTAAGTAATAGGATCCTTATCTTTTGCAGTTGACAGCTCTGTAGGGGCCTTCCCAATTTGGTCCCAGCTTCCCATGGGCTGGGTTCTTTGTTGCTAAGGAAACCCTTTTTAGGACGAGGTCCCCTATGTTGAATCGTCTTGGCTTGACCATTGCATCATACCGCCTTGCCATAAGGTTTTTATACCTTGCCATCCTTTGCTAAGCATCCGTCCTTACCTCATCTATTAAATTGAAGTTCAAACGGAGTTGTTCCTCATTAGCTTCATCTTGGTAGGTTGTCACCCTATGATTAGCCATGTGCACTTCCGCGGGTATAACTACTTCAGTTCCATATGCTAGCTTGAAAGGAGTCTCTCCTGTAGGAGTCCTCACTGTTGTTCTGTAAGCCCATAAAACACCTGGTAATTCATCTGGCCATACACCCTTTGCCCCCTCAAGCCGAGTCTTGATGATTTTCAACAAGGATCGGTTTGCTACTTCCGCTTATCCATTAGCTTGCGGGTGGGATGGTGAGGAATAATGATTCTTGATTCCAAGCTGCTCACAAAATTCTTTGAAAGGGGTGTTGTCAAACTGCCGTCCATTGTCGGATACTAGTACCCTTGGTACTCCAAACCTGCATACAATATTCTTCCAGACAAAGTTTTTGACATTCTGTTGTGTAATTTTCACTAAAGGTTCAGCTTCCACCCACTTTGTGAAGTAATCTATTCCCACCACCAAAAATTTCATTTGTCCTGTTCCAGTTGGAAAGGGGCCCAAAATATCCAAACCCCACTGTGCAAAAGGCCAAGGGGCCATCATTGGGGTGAGGTATTCTGAAGGTTGTCTAGGAATATTACTGAAACGTTGACATTGGTCACATACCTTAACATATGCCTTAGCATCAGCTTGGACGGTTGGCCAGTAGTACCCTGCACGGATGACCTTGTGGACGAGTGATCTAGCTCCTGAGTGGTTTCCACATGCTCCTTCATGAACTTCTCTCAGCATGTAATTCGCCTCGTCTGGAGCTAAACACCTTAGGTATGGCTGTGAAAAACCTCTTTTGTACAACACTTCATCCATAAGGACATATCTAGCTGACTTAACTCTGAGCTTCCTGGCTTCGTTCTTCCCCTCTGGAAGCCTTCCGTCCCTCAGGTATGATATTATTGGGGTCATCCAATTCTCTTCGCCTTCTATCTGCAATATCTCTGGGAGGTCTATGCTTGGCATGTATTGTATTTCATCAAACTTCATTGCTTCATTAGAGGAGGCTTCCTTCGCTAGAGTATCTGCTTCTATGTTCTCTTCCCTCGGGATTTGAACAAAATTAACTTCTTTGAATTTCTTCACAAGGCGTATCACTTTCTTCAAATATTTCTTCATTCTGTCTTCCTTGGCTTCACACATTCCATTTACTTGGCTTATGATCAACTGGAAATCTCCCAAAACGAGTATTGAATCTGCCTCCACAGATTTAGCCAATTCCAACCCTTTAAGAAGGGCTTCATACTTCGCTTCATTGTTGGTTGTTTGATATTGTAAGCGAACCTTGTGACTCAATTTATCTCCTTCTGGTGTCTGCAAAACCACTCCAATTCCTGCATGCTGTGTAGATGATCCATCTACATGGACGACCCACTTGTTACTGTCTCCTTTTTCACCTAAGCCTTCAAGACTTGGAGTAAATTCTGCAATGAAATCTGCCAAAACTTGAGCTTTTATTGCATTTTTTGGTTGGTATCGGATATCGAATTCACTCAGCTCGACTGCCCATTGTATCAGCCTCCTTGCAGCTTCCAGCTTGTTCATTGCCTTCTTGAGCGGATGGTCCGTCATGACATTGATGATATGAACTTGGAAGTAATGTCTCAACTTCTTGGAAGCTGTTATCAAGGCGAAAGCTAACTTCTCCATCAACGGATACCTTCCTTCCGCACCCCTGAGTGCTCGACTAGTGTAATACACAGGCTTTTGCACCTTCCCTTCTTCTTTGATCAACGCCGAACTCACGGCATGTGGGGACACTGCCAAGTACAAATAGAGTTCTTCTCCTTGCACGGACGGGCTTAATAATAGAGCCGTGGTAAGATAATCCTTTAGATCTTGGAAGGCCTTTTGACATTCATCCGTCTATTCGAATGCCTTCTTAAGAACTTTGAAAAAGGGTAAACACTTGTCTGTAGCTTTTGACACAAATCTGTTAAGAGCTGCAACTCGTCTAGTGAGGGATTGGACTTCCTTGATGTTCTTCGGTTGTTCCATGTTCAAGATGGCTTGGATCTTGTCCGGATTTGCCTCTATCCCTCGCTGTGAAACCATGAATCCTAAAAACTTTCCTGACGATACTCCGAATGCACACTTACTCGGGTTCAGCTTCATCTTGTATTGCCTTAGTGTTTCGAAGGTTTCCTAAAGGTCTTCCAAGTGGCTTCCCTCGTCTAAACTTTTCACAAGCATATCATCCACATACACCTCCACATTTCGTCCTATCTGCGGACAGAACATGTGGTTCACCACCCTTTGATAAGTTGCCCCTGCATTTTTCAGTCCGAAGGGCATCACTTCATAACAAAACAAACCTTGACTGGTAATGAAAGAGGTTTTCTCTTGGTCAGTCTCGCCCATCTTGATCTGGTTATATCCTGAGAATGTGTCTATGAAGCTCAACAGTTGATGGCCAGCTGTAGAATCAACCAGTTGATCAATACGTGGCAAAGGATAACTATCCTTAGGACAAGCCTTATTCAAGTCAGTGAAGTCGACGCACATCCTCCACTTGCTATTTGCTTTCTTCACCATCACTACATTTGCCAACCAATCTGGGTAATAGACTTCCCGGATAAACTGTGCTGCGGTTAGTTTCTAAACCTCTTCCTTGATAGCCTTCTCTCTTTCAGGAGCGAACACCCTTTTCTTTTGCCGAACAGGCTTAAAAGAAGGGAACACGTTTAACCGATGAGTAATTACACTTGGATCAATACCAAGCATGTCATCATGACTCTATGCAAAAACATCAGTATTCTCTCTCAGAAATCGGACGAGGTCCTCTTTTTCCTTCACCTTCATACTTGTCCCAATTTTTGTGAACTTCTCAGAATCACCTTCTTGCAACAAAATATTCTCTAATACTTCAGTAGGTTCCGCAATAACTCTTCTCTCTTCTATACTCATAGTCTGCATCTGCTCGTCCACAGCCAACATGGCTAAATAACACTCTCGGGCTGCCAATTGATCTCTTTGTGCTTGCCCAATCCCACACTCCGTAGGGAATTTAACTGATAGATGGTAGGTGGATGTTACCGCCTTCCAACTGTTCAAAGTTGGTCTTCCAATGATGGCATTGTATGAAGATGAACAATCCACAACAAGGAAATTTACTTCTTTAGTTATCTACTGCGGGTATGACCCTACCACTACAGGCAAGGTAATGGTACCTACGGGCTGCACTTTCATTCCTCCAAATCCTATCAGTGGCGAACAAGCTGGATGAAGCTGATCTCGTCCAAGCCTCATTTGCTGGAAGGCAGGATAATACAATATATCTGCTGAGCTTCCATTATCCACCAACACCCTCCTGGTTCTGTAATCTGCTATGAGTAGGGTAATGATGATTGCATCGTCGTGTGAATGATGAATCCTCTCAGCTTCTTCGTCTGTAAAAGAAATGGTTGGCTCGTCTGTTTCTTTCGTCTTTGGTGGTCGTCCAGAGAGTTGAATGTTTTGCACTGCTTTGAGATACGTCTTTTTTGCCTTGGAAGATTGTCCTGTTGACGTCCCACCAATGATAACCCTTATTTCTCCGAGTGGAGGTCGTGACGACTCTTCCATCTTTGCTTTCAACTTTTCATCTTTATGATCCCTTCCAACGAAATGCCTCGACTTTCCTTGTCTAATGAGGTTCTCAATCTGCTGCTTTAAGTCATAACACTCGTCCATGTCATGCCTATGATCCCTATGGAAGCGACAATATTTATTCTTATTGCGCTTGTTAGGATCTCCCTTCATCTTCTCTGGCCACTTCAAGGAAGGATCATTCTTGATTTGCATGAGCACTTGATCGAGCGGAGTATTCAAGGGTGTGTAATTCTGATTCCTTGCTGATGGGCCTGCCTTCCTGCTATCCCTGTCTCGATCCTTCTTATCTTCCGTTCGTCCTTTCTTTGGATGAGGCCCTTGCTCAGAGTGACGCGTGGGGTTGACTTCTATTTTCTCGGCCCTCTTCCTCTTCTTAGCTATAATTGCGTCTTCTGCGTTCATAAAGTTTTGGGTTGAGTGGACGAGTTCAGCCATGGATTGGGGCTCTTTCTTATACAACTTGTGAATGAATAAGTCCGAGTTGACCCCATTGTGGAAGACTGCCAATAGCAGTTTGTCATCCACCTCGTCTACTGTCAGGGCTTCCCTGTTGAAGCGTGTGATGAAGGAAGGCAGGCTTTCACTCTCTCCATGCTCTATGGTTAACAAGCTGGACGAGGAACGCTTGTGCCTCTGTCCTCCAATGAAATTATTGACAAATAATTTGCTTAACTCCTCAAAAGAACTTACAAAATTTTGGAGTATTTTGCTGAACCATACTCGCGCTGGTCCTTTAAGAGTAGTAGAGAAGGCTCTACACATAATCTCGTCGGGAACCCCTTGGAGATGCATGGTAGTCTTGAAAGTAGCGATATGATCAAAAGGATCACGCGTTCCATCATATGAATCTAGGGAAGGCATTTTGAACTTCAGCGGTAAGGGATGCCCATTGATGGATGCCGTGAAAGGGGAATCTGTTCGGTGGACCAAATCCTTTATGGGATTTGCCCTTCTCATGTTCTCCTTCATCTTGTCCATAGCCTTCCTTATCTGATCCATCTCCTTCTCCAAATATGGCACCCTTCGCGAAGTGGTGCCTCTTGATTGGATATCGGGCTCAGCATGTCTCCCTCCATCTTGTTGACTCTGAGACTATCTTTCAGCATGTTCTTCACGGCACTGCCTCTCTATCTCCCTTGTCAATTCTTGGTTCTGTCGAGTTAACTCCGCCATAGCAGCCGCCATGGATTGCATGTGTTGGATGAAAGGCGGTTGCATGACAGGCGCTGATTGATGAACTCGGTGGGGATGGCTAGAAGCATCCCTACTCTCTTGGTGGCCTGGGCTAGTGGCCCTTGATCTAGTCCGAATCATACAGCCTTTTGTCGAAGGAAGAAACTGCCAAACTTGAAGTTTCTAGTTTTACAGATTTCCCACAGACGGCGCCAATTGATAAAGTGTAGAATTAGTGGGCTGCACAACTCGGCTTCGATGGGGCTGAAAGTGGTAGCGAAGGCCTGAAAGGTAAACAGAATATCAAAGGAGACTGGGATGAACCGGCCTAAGACCCTCCGATGACTAAGTTAGTATCTTCTCTCGAATGGAGTTCTAACTATATTGGGAGTAAAAATCTTAGTTTTTCCTACCTTTGTCTGAGTCGGACCGGTCCTTATATAGGGAACTTTAGGGCGGTTACTAGGTTTGGTAACCTCCCCAAGAATCATGGAACTCTAAGATTCCGGAGATAACTTCCCTAACGACTATAGAAATAGTAACCGTTGATGGAAGTTGTATACTTAGGAGAAATTGCTGGCGGTGAACACGGATTAATTAACCAATCCAGAATTTGTCGCGTTGCATGGTCGTCCATGTGTTTTGCGCATGGACGACTCTTTGTATATATTTATACCGTGCGGTCGTCTATGAGTTTTGCCCATGGACGACTGACGTTGTCTGGTCGTCCATGAGCTTAGCATATGGACGACTGTTTCAATCTGATTACTTCAGGCTTAGTTGATTCACTGAACTCACGGACGACTTCCTTGGATGAACCACAGGTGATTTTTTAGTTATCCCATCAACTATCATTCTCAATTCTCACCTCTAAACTTTTTGACTAGCTTACAAAACACACAGGCCATAGGGGTATTTATGAAAAGAAAATTCCAAATGGGGTATTTTGGGAAATTTCTGTTTTAATTTTTAAGAGTAGGGGTTTTAAAACATTTTCCCCCCATAAGGAAAGAGAGAATTTTTCAAGGTTTGCTAACAGAAAGTACAATTCTTACTTAGACTTTAGATTCTAGAATAAGCTAAGAGTTTCGTGACTAATAACATTGTCCAGTTTTTCTAGGTAAAAAACCTAGATTCAAATATCCATAAAGAAAAAAGTAATTAATAAGCATGTTAGGGCTAGTCCACCATCTGACTTTGTCATTTGTGAGCATAGTTATCAAATAAGAAAATGAATAAGTGAATTATGTGTATTGCATTTGCACATAACATAGATACATGTCATTTTCTTAGTTTGAGTTGAAGCTTACTTAGGGCTCCAAAAATGTTTAGAGTCAAATTTTATCCTTAAGATATAGTAAATGTAATAGACACTAATTACCATCATTTTTTTTTTATACACCAATAAAATATACATGACACCTTAATAATTGTAGAAAACATTATAAAATTTTATTTGTTTTTTTAAAAGAAAATGGTCCAAACGTGAGTCGAAGCCAAAAATGCATATTGCAATAGGCATTATCAGGCAGGGCAATTCAAGCTTAGGCTGGCCTTCCCAAAAAACACAACATAACTTTTTCCTGCTTCCTTATTCAATAATTCTTGAAGTCGTTGGATTATTTTGTCCCTCGGCTTAAAACTATCTTTCTTTCTTTCCTTTTTTTAATAATTCGATAATTAAAGTAAAGATGTCTTCCTTGAAGATACAAAAGAAATTAAATACTCATTGAACTATAAAAGGCTCTTGATAACCCAATTATTTACCCAATTATTTGGAATGACCTAAAAAGTTGAGAGATGATAATAGAAAGCTATCAATTAGGGAGAAAAAAAAAAGGATTTATATAATTATATTTACTTCACGTTCTGCTACTTTAGCAATGAAAGTTGCAAACAGTTTAAACAAAGATCAAACATTACTTAAGTGCCCCTTGTGTTATTGGCAGCGAAGGAGAAAACCACTGAGAAGGTAAAGAAGGAGAGCCCCATATTAATTGCAGCTAAGAATGATATCACCGAAATTGTGGCGAATATCCTGGAACTCTTTCCCGTTGCCATACATGACATGAATGAACACAAGAAGAATATAGTGCTGTTGGCGGTGGAGAACAGGCAACCACATGTATATGAACTTCTGCTACAAAAAAGTAGGATGAAAGAGAGCCTTTTTTTGAGAGTGGATGACGAAGGTAACAGTGCCTTGCATCTCGCAGCAAAGCTTGGGGAGTATAAGCCTTGGCTAATTCCCGGAGCAGCATTGCAAATGCAATGGGAAATCAAGTGGCATGAGGTATATATGAGGGGTACAGTTCGAGTTCCTCTCGTAAAATTGGTGAACTCATTCTAGCTCTTTTTTTTTTTTTTGAAAATTTCTAGCTCATTGTTGGAATCCTTTACTACTACAACATTAGTCCCAAAATTGGGGTAGACTATGAATTCTCAACAAATTAGATTGCGTCAGTCTCAAGAATTGCTAGAATTCTTTAGAGGGGAAAATTCTACAATCTAGTTGTTTAATTTGCAATATCAAAAAAAAAATTCCTTAACTATTTCTCTGCCCATGTTCTTCACAACCCTAGTTAAATTGATGAGTTAAAATATCCTAAAACAACTAAGTCAATGAGGTAAAATATCCCAAGACAAACATCCTCATTCAAAATTAAGGTTATGTTGAAAATATCTATTAAAATTATGGTCAAATTATTAAATTTATCATTCTTTGATGGTTTATGTTTTTTGAACAATCAATAATTTTTCATATCATCAGAGTAAGTAGCCTCAAATTTGACCCATGTCTCCAAATCAACCACAAACTAATCAAACTTTTTATCCAACTCCATTCATATACTAAAATTTGTACTATAATAACTCTTTTCTTTACTTTTTAATATTTTCAGTTTGTCAAAGAGTCCATGCCCTTTCACTTCTTCCAACACTACAACAAGAAGGGCAATACCTCAAAAGAGATATTTACCGAAACCCACAAAGATCTTGTCAAAGATGCATGGAAGCGAGTGGCTAAGAAGCACCTCTGAATCTTGCTCCGTAGTCGCTGCACTCATAGCCACCGTGGCCTTTGCCAGCGCCACCACAGTCCTCGGAGGCGTCAAGCAGGATATTGGCACTCCAACACTCGAAAACCAGCCTGCATTCGACGTCTTTGCCATCTCATCACTCGTCGCGCTCTGCTTCTCCGTCACGGCCCTGGTCATGTTCCTCTCCATCTTAACGTCTCGGTACCAGGAGAAGGATTTTGGCAGAGACCTACCAAAGAAGCTTTTGCTAGGCTTAACATCACTATTCGTTTCCATAGGACCATAACTCCCATGTTGATTGCCTTCTGCGCAGGACATTTCTTTGTTCTAAAGGATAAACTGAAATATGCAGCGTTTCCAATGTATGCAGTGACCTGCCTACCGATAACATTTTTTGCAGTAGCACAGTTTCCGTTGTACTTTGATCTTATGTGGGCGGCCGTCAAGAAGGTGCCACAACGTAGCTACAAGGTGGTTCCATTTTAATGTGCGAGTTTGTTTCTTTTTCTTTTCTAAAATTTTAAAATTTCATGTGCAGGAGTGTCATAAGAAATATTACAAATTTTATTATATTGGCTTTACAAACATACGTGTTTCTCAAATTAAGTAATAGTTATAAATTTTATAATACGGTGACTCTATATTAATATGTCTCGAAATAACTTTATTGCATGGGTTTTTCCCACCCTAAAGAGGGAATGAGATGAGGAGTAAGCACCCTTGATCCTATACTATCTCTTTGTTAAATATTAGCATTGATACACCATGTTGAATATGCTAGTATAGATACGGAAACGAAAGTGAAAACATAAAGTATAGAACACAATAACACACGAGGGTTACGTGGTTCAACCCAACAACCTACATCCATAGAGGAAACCCTAAAGGGTTACATCAATAATATATTATAATGTTGTACAAATCCTGCGTTACAATGAATCATAACATGTGTATATATAGTAGACTAAACCCTAGACTAATAGACTTCTAGTACAAGTAGGAGACTTAGCTTGCACACAAAGTAGAATTAGTCTTGGACTTATGCTAATGGGCTAATATATCTCTAATACTCTCCATATTATCATTCCTAGGCTCAGTTTTATTTGGGTAATTTTTCTTTTTTAATGTATAGTTTTTTAGAATCTCTTTTATAAAAGGAATACCAAAGTATCCATGCAATAATAACAAAATAAGTGAACGTTGTATGAATTATTATTATTTTAGTTATTTATCAATGTTCGTTCCACCAAACTTTCTCATGGATGACTTGAAATAATTGTCACAATAGATACTTTCTCAACTTTTTCTAAGTATAACTTATTTTACCCAACTTATCCAATCACCTCCTGCACCATTGTTATCACTAATCCTAAACATATTCTCTGAAATATTAAAGGATAAAACGTTCTAGACATAATCCACATTGTTAGAGTTTATTTTACTTACCGTTTCTCAAAAAAAAAAAAAAATATATATATATATATATGTGTGTGTGTGTGTGTGTTTATTTACATATTAAAAACTCAATTACCGTTTCAGGATAATACATAAATATAAGCCGACATTAATGTAAACCTCAGACTTTTATTTATTGGCTCTTTCAAAGTCTCTCTATGAATTCATAAATCAACAAGACTTTATCTACAAACATTGCATCCTAGCCTACAATTGGCTTCAAAATCTTGTCGGTAAGATCCCATAAAGGAACCAAATCATGAAAATATGAAATTGTCTCGATGGTGGTCATTTATCATTATCCTAAAATGTTATCACACAATCCGAATAAAACCTGTTGAGATATACCTAAATTAATCAATGACTAACTCGAATATCTGAGAGTACTTTCTTTTTGTTTTTAGGAAAAAAAAAATGGTGTTTGCAGGTGTAATCATTGCCCCACGCTTCAAGGTACAATTTGGGTAAGTTTAAGGGTACCACCAACACACAACATAGCATACCACTACTCTTGCCTACATTTTATACCGTCAAGCCAATTTGGGCCAAATGCTGAAACAGCCCACAACACAAAGTTGCATGAGCCGAGACTCAAACCTTTGAGCAAATGGGGCTTTTGAGGTTTCTTACTGTTGAGCCACACTCATCGGTAGTTCGTGAGTGCTTTTCTTGATTGACCTAGCTCTAGTAAAAATTAAAAATAAGTCTAAAGACAAAAGTTTCATACCCTTTTTTGAGTGCTCCATTCTAAAATATAAATTTTAAGGTCTGTTTGGGATCTGCTTATTTTACTGAAACTGAAAACTTTTTATTGAAAGTATTGTAGATAAAGTTAAAAATTAGATGAAATAGTATAGTGGGACCCATAAATAGTATCAAAAAGTGCAGTAAAATTCATAAATAGTAGTAAAAATAAACTGAATAATAAAATAAGTTGGAAAAATTAATCATGTCAAACGGACACTTAGTGTGCGTTTAGCATTGGCTTAAAAAGCCAGGTTTTTTTTACTATTTTAACTTATTTTTGCTACTATTCATGGGTCCAATTACACTTTTTGATACTATTCATAGATTTTATGTACTATTTTAGCTACATTTTATTTTTATTTACAGTACTTTCAGCAAAACGTTTTTAGTTTTAGCTAAATAAGCTGTTCCTAGACATTCCTAGATAGACACCTAATAGCAAAAATTTGGCCGTCAAAGGTTTTTTTTTTTTTAATTTTTTTTTTATTTATCATAGATGTGGTCCTCTAAGATTGTATTTATTTTCTTCTACATATTTTGTTTATATACTTTATCATTGTACTAAAGCAGGGTCGGCTCAACAATTGATGCAATCGCATAAGACCCCCAAATAAAAGACAGCCCCACTTGTAAAAAAAAAAAAAAATTATATATATGTAGGGGCTCAATTTGTAACGGACTCCTATCGATAAAATTTGTAGAGAAATGGGTATACGGGCTAGGCATTAACGATACTAACGACGAATGATATCAGGCCAACATGGGTAATAACAGAATGACTTTATTGAGTAGTCTCCATGAGGATAAAAGTCATGAATCTGGTTCAATATTGGTAAGAGGCTTTGTAGTGATTTTGGATAAGTGTTCCTGGGAATATTCATCACTTTGGCTAAGTGTTTGTGAAAATATCTTTTTCCTCGGCCTCTTCCGAGGATCTACTTTTCTTCCCCCCCCCCCCTTCTCTGTTGGGAAATCCCCTAATTATATATTGTTTCCTCTTCTTAATCTTAGCCGTCCACCTGGCAATTATCTGAGCCTCTAGGTACAGGGGATTGTCCCATCATCTGTATTTGCAGGCTTTATGTTATTTCCCAGCCGCCTTTGCAGGCTTTATAATAGTTGAAGTGACTGATGCTTTAGGGTTTTCAAGTCACCTCACCATTAAAGCGGTCAGAATGTTGGTGAGATATATTCAACGAATGAGGGATATTTTCCCTTAAGCGAAGTCGGTGTGCCGAGGACAGGTCATCCTCGGCGAGGCCTTTGGATGACCTGGGCTCTTTCCCCTTGTCCTCGGCCTTTGCATTATCCTCGGCGCGGGCCTTGGGCCGCATGTGGTGGGCCAGCGTGGTTAGTGCAATAGGGCCCCACAATATATAATATATTTATCTATATATTTTAATTAAAACAAATTTTAGGTACTTTTATTGGTTAATAAAATGCCTCATTATATCCTGAAATGCAAAAGATTAAAAAGTGAAAACACAAAAATGGTCAAACTTCAGCTAACAAAATTAAATTTTAGAAGCCAAATTTATTAACTCATTCTTGAAATATGCTAAAATTAAAATTAATACCAAACAAATTCATTAATTATACAATGTAATTGTCTTGAAATATGCTAAAATAGAGATTATAAATTTCAAAAACAAAAGAAAAAATCTCTCATCTCTCTATCTCTCTAACTCTCCATCTATATTCTTACCTTTCTTTTTTTCATCTTGATTCTTGATCTTTTTTCTGTAAGCTCAGACTAGCTTGAAATATTTCTTTGTTTATTCCCTTCAATTCACAGTAAATTCAAAATTGAAAAGGGGCAGCGGAGGCCGTGTGCATACCAGAGGTAACCTTCTCTCCCTCTCTATCTTTTCGAAAATTAGGATGGAGGAGTTTGCTATTTATTCAATTTAAATATTTTAAATTATATATATATTTTAATCTATTTTACTGCTTGATTGATTGATAGGAGTCATAGGACATCACTTTTTTGCACAGTTGCTCGCTGCACAGGCTGCACAACCCACAACACTGTATAGTGACAATGCACACTGCACACAGGCTGTGGGTTGTGCAAACAAGACTGCATAGTGCACACAGCACTACAAAGTTTGCCTACAGGCCACAGCACATCATAGCTGGCCCACCACACACTAATTAATAATTTATCACATTTTTTTTAAGTGCATACTCTTACTTTATTAATTATTATAAATTATCACACCAATTAATAATTTGATATGTATCATATCAACTCATTTTGTATTATAGTGATACTAAATAAATTTTAAATATAAAAAATGCCCTACTTAAAATTTTAGCCTAAGCCCCCAAAACTAAAGCCTTGTCTCGATCTCTTTTTCTAACATGTATATCAAATTAAGTTTCCTTTTTATCCATAACCATGCATTTAAAATTAGGGTTAAGAATCTTTTTAATCTCATGCCATAGCTTAAATAAAGTTTTGTCAGAATTTTCCATCCACTCCTACCTTAAAATAAATATTAAAAAAAAAAAAAAACGTAAAAAAAGGGGGGGGGGGGGGGTGTGATGAGGTGAATATGGACATATTATGGAAGATTGTGTGACATTTCGGTCAAAATTTGCTATTAACAGTATGCAAGATATGATTATGTGCTGGCTTTTAGTCTTTTCCCCTCATGATTAAAAATCATAGGAACGAATCCAAAACCCACCACAATCTGCCCTGCTCGATTTGCCTATATCCATCTATTATAGTGAGTAGCTAGTGATGAGTAGTGAGCCCAGTGATCACCAAATAATAATTTCTCAATGATGTCCCACCATTGATGCCCCCCAGCCCAAGCCACTTCATTACAACCTGTTCCCTAGCCTATTTTAGCTTTTCCTTTTATGTTCTGCGCATGATGATGCATAAGATGTTTTGCTCATCAGATTTTTTTTATAAAAAAAAGATTTTTTGCTCGTTAGGTTATTCTTATTTTTACTGAATCACTACCATTCATAAGGTGGGTAAACTATTCTCTGGAAGTGATCATTTGTGATTCAGCAAAAAAAATAAGAAGTGATCATTTGTGTAAGGTGGCAGCGGCCCTTTCTGCTAAAGTGTATGTACCTGGTTATTCTCCGGGTGCTAAATGCTAATGGTCCTATTTTTTTTTCTCAAAAAAGAAGAAAAGATTGACATGATTTCCTAAGCAATATAATGAATTACTAAGTCATGGTTGAGAATTTCAGGGGGGGGGGGGAAAATGTCATGGAATTGAGGAAACTTAAATAAGGGTATGGCGGAGAAAGTCAATGTAGGTTTAGCCAAATCTAAGCTAAAGAGTAAAGAGTAAAAACTCTACCTTTTCTATATTAGTTAATTTTTACTATTCACTCACATAAGCCTTTTTATTCTTTCTCTATTTTATTTAAATATTTTATTTTATTTTAATTTTTCTCTCTCCACAAATATAACTTTTTTGGGTAAACTACGTAATTGGTCCTTATCCTATACACTATATTTCAATTTGATCTCTAACCTTTCAATTGTGTCAATTTGGTCCCTAAACTTTAAGTATTGTGTCAATTTAGTCCATACTGTTATCTTTTGGATGAAAATTTATGATGTATCTAATGGTCAAAACAAAAAATTAGCTTACGTTGATGAGATAATAAACTTAAATTTTATTTTGGTTGTTTGTCATGTTAGCAATTTTCATCTAAGATATAACATTAGGGACTAAATTGACACGACATTGAAAGGTTAGGGATCAAATTGACACAATTGAAAGGTTAGGGACTAAATTGAAATATGGTGTAAAGGATAGGGACCAAATATGTAATTTACCCAACTTTTTTTCTCTACCACCCTTTCCCATTTTCACATTCTTTCATTTACGGATAAATCAACACTTCAGAAATTCACAATTTTTCACAATAAAATTACAAATCAACCCTTCACAAATTTTCATCAAACAAAAGTTCGGTCTCCGAAGAACAAAAAATCTAGTTCGTTTGCTCTTCAAATTTAAAAAAAAAAAAAGAACCCTCTTTTGGAAATTAGAAACCAACCCTTTTCTATTCCTGCAACTCTACCAAATCCAATACCAAAACTAGCACCATCCTGTCTACAATTGTTTTGGGTTGGGTGTGATTACAAATATAAAAACCCAATAATCGGGTGAAAAAACCTCTTTGCAGCCAATTCCTCCCATATAATTCGGCAATTGGAGAGGGAGAAGGTAGAGAGAGGAAATGGGTTTTAGATCTAGGTTTTTAGGACTCTCTCTAGTTCTTCAATCTGGGTAATGAGTTTACAGATTTCATGGGAAATGAGAGTTTATAAAGAGAGGCTAAGAATTGGTATTGTAAAGAAGTTCATAACAATTCTCTCAAGTTCTAGCAATTGCGCTTAAGCCAGTATCCTAAAAATGAAAGGTGAAATTGCTGCCTCAATTGATTTGCAAAATGTGTTCACCACACCCTCTGAGTTCACTCATGTGAGTTTCTTTTGTTTGCAATTCTTTACTACAAACATCTAACCATCCTCAACCCATTACAAATTAAAATGCACAACTGTATATAATTACAATGAAATTTAAAATTCAAATTACACCCAAATTTGGCACAAAATATGCCAAGGATCCTAACAAGTTTAGTTATATTTTAGCTATAAAAAAAAAAAAAGAGAACTAGTAAGTCCTGTATGAAATTATGAATGCTCTACGAAGTTTTTTTTTTTTTTTTTTTTTTTTTTTTAAAGAATCGGTAAGAAGTGTTGTACAAATTTTATGATAATAGTGGGCCTACTTAAACAGCGGAGAGAAATGTAAAGTTAGAAAGCATTTTATGCTGAATTTCAGCGAGATGGGCCTCACTCCTCAGTCCTTCCTAAGATGCTGAACATATAACACATTTATCAGAAAAAACTCCAATATTTTAGTATTTTTTAGGATGAATAAAAGGAATATATATTTTCACTCGGACCCAGGTGGGGAATGTTAGTGGAGCAGAGCCTTATTGCTGTGATTTTTCTTTTTAATCAGTGAAGCTAACATAGCCAACCAACCTCCCTCAACAAAGAAGTCATTTTACTATTTTAGTGTTGCATTCTGAATTTTGTAAAAGGAAAGTGATGGACATTTTGGTCATCATTGGGGCATGATATTTTCCCGAGAATTCAAAGGCGAAAACATCGGCACTTGCTAGTGTTTTTTTTTTTTAATGATTTGTGTGAAAGATGAGCATGTGCTGTACATAGTTTCTCTCGGCCAGTAAGATTAGATGATAGTATTAGATTTTTTTTAATATAAGATAGTATTAGATGTTGTCACTCACACATATCCACATATCATGTTTGAAATTTGAATACCTGTCTGCCCCACACACCATGAGAGTCATATCAAACAATAAATAAAAATGTCACACTCATCAAATTTCACGCTCTAATGGAAAAGCAACCCTCATTTCACATCATGTAGGATACAAATTCAAAAAAATCAATCAAGAAACGACGCATGAATTCATTCATGTTTTATTTGAATAAGACGAGGTGTGTCACTCACATTATATTGGCTGCCTCTCTCTCCTGTCACATTCTTGTTTGTTGTAACAAATATTTCCAAAAAAACTTTAATTGATCTCATCTCACTCAACTTCGTGTGTTCAGTAACAGTGCTCACCACAGCTGTGATTTCAATTATCATGATTACAAGTAATCATGTTAATTTATGACCAAATGATAATAAAAATTTTATTATTCATCATTTTTTTTTCGCCTCTGTGATCATGATCTATGCTTTTCTTTTTTTCCTAAATAAAAAAGGGTGAGAGGAGAGATCAATTGACAATTATTAAGACAAACCTACCACTACCATGGTGTGGTCATTTTAATCTCTAGTACTCCTATTTATGGAGAAACCAGTATCTTAAAGCCTTAGGAGCAGAACCCATAAGAAATTGACTCAATTGGGGGATTTGTAAGAACTCTTTTTACATGGTTTGAGGCACTTTTAAGTCTTTACCCCACTTGGGTCCAATAGCATTAGGCAAGGGACAACATTAATTTTAATTGAACCAACACCCTGTCATCGTCCTTAAAGATTTAAACCCAAGATCTATCTATCCCACACCAAAATCCTGTACTACAAAGTCACCACTCATTATGTTACTTCTTTTTTCTTTTTAATCTCAATTATGTCATATACTATTTTAAACATTGGTTATATCACTTTTTTTATTTAATCACAATGTAAGAGTATTAATAATGCACTAAACATTTAGAATTCAAATAACAAGTTAATGTTAATGACATCTTTTTATGGCGTTTTATTTTTATAGTTTGAACCCCATTCCCGCTACCCCTCCTCTAATATCTACCTATCCAAAAAAAAAAAAAACCTGAGCACGAAACATTTAGCTAGTTCAACTAAAATTTGACAACCTAACCCCCAAAAAGTGGTCAATATTGGCTACCTTGTAGCCAAGCAAAACAATTGATAACTATAGTGCTTGTTTCTCAAAAAAAAAAAAAAAAAAAAAAAGAAAAGAAAAGAAAAGAAAAAATAACTATAGTGCAAGTCCAAATTTAACTAAGACTGTAGCTTAGTAAAATGAGTTTTTAATTTTTTAATAATAATAAGGATCACTAATCATCATCCTTGTTAAGAGGCTGAGATTGACTACTACCTAATTGAATTGGCTGTGAGATGACTATCCTAGTCGTTGAGCGGTTATTGTGGTCATGTGATAACTTCTTGTAGTTTTACTATATCACAATTTATTCAACAAATTTTCAGTTTTTACATTGGGCCTCTTTTGGATTAAAATAAGATTGCTAAGGTTTTGTTTAAATTAACAGATTTTCCATTGTTTTGACCAAAGAAATTACATCAATTTTGTTTAACACTTTAATCCAATCACAATTCAATTTCACAGGTTTTTATTTTAATTATTACGTTTGACTCCTTTAAATTTGAATTAAATTAAATCTTAAGGGATTTAATGTGGGCTTTTGTGATAGTGTTAGAGTCAGACTATAAAGAAGTAAATTGTAATCTTTCTCAAATAAAAACTTAAGAATTCTTATCCTATATTTGGACAGAGTGAAAGGGTGAGGGTGAAAAGGAGAAAAGGGGAAATATCATTAGAATTTACAAAATTTCGCTGATATTTTCCTATTACTTTTTCCTTTTTACTCTTTCTCTCCTTTTATCTCTCTCAATTCTTAAAATAGGTGGGCCACATCAACTGGTGGGGCCCTTTCTTTCTTTAATCTTTAAATCTGTATTGTCTCACAGTAATATTTAAACTGCTGCAGACGCAGAACCAAGCCACTGGTCTGAGCAAAACATTCAAGTCTCTCTCCCGCCATTCTTAATTACAACTTCCCATATTTTAATGGTTTCATTAAATTCCAAGGACCCCATATTGGTTCAACAATTATTGTCGTAAACAAAACAACACAAACCCTTCCTGGCTTCCCATAAAAGTCACAGTAACTAAAAAAAAAAAAAAAAAATCGCTGACCATCTTTAAAGCGACGTCGTTTGGATTCATTGGAGAAATCTATTTATATTTTATTTGTTGGGTTCGGTTTTAGACTAGTTTTTGTACTTTTGTTTAGTTTGTCCCACTTCTACAGTTCTACTTCCAACAAAGAGTGCCTGCTACTATATTATCTTTTCTTTTCTGACCTCTCCAACGGAAAGAAAGTTGGCAAAAAAGTAAAAGAAAAAAACTTTCCCTTTTACCAAACAAAAAAGACAGAAGCGAAGTTAAAGTTAGAATTTTTCATTTGGATTCCTTATTCTCTTGTCTGATCTCCTACTCTCTGAAGCTCCCAGCTCCTATTTCCTCATCTGGGTCTGCAAATTCAAGCCACAAAGTGAAGTGGGTCTCTCTCTCTCTCTCTCTGCTTTGCTTTGTTTGGCTCTTTATGGGGGGTTTGGGTGGGCTTAAATGTTGGTTTGGTCATTTTTCTGGTAGAGATCTTACGTAAACATTAGTGGGTGTTTGGTCTTTTCTGGTTTTTATGATTTTATATGCTGAAGAGACCAATGATATTTTATTCTATTGTAAATTAGATGCAAAATAATAATGGGTTCTGGTCTGTCATTTGTTTATAACAGAATCAGCATAATTTTTGTTGTATGATTGTGATTGCTAAAGTAAAAAACAAAGATTGATTTTTGTTCTTTTGGTGAGCGAAAAGGAACCCACTGTTATCTTTTTTTTCCTTTTTTGAATTGGAGTGTATCTACTCTTTGAAAGAAGCCCACATATTATTGTGACTGTTTTGTTTATTTGTAGCTTTGTATTTTTAAATTTTAACTTTTAGGTTCTTCTTTGATGTCTGCTGGGGTGGGGTTAGGATTTGTCTCAGCTAAGGGTAGTGATTTGTGATTAAAAGGAGCTGTTTTTCCCCCATACTTTCATTGTGTTTGAGTTGTTTTGGAGAGAGAAACCCATCTTGCTATTGTGGAGATCTGGGACTTGTTTCATCTCTTATTCCAGATGAGGACTTTCTTTCCCTCTGAGTCTTGTAAAGAAACACAGCTCAATGCTCTCAATCCACAGTCTTGGCTCCAAGTTGAAAGGGGGAAACTTTCCAAACTTTCATTGCATCCTTCTTCTTCTTCTTCATCCATGTAAGTTTTTTCTACTCAAATAATTCAGTTACAGCAGCTTAATTTATTTTCCAATTCAGTGAATTAAAGTAGTTTTGGTGTTGTCTTGTTGTTTCTTGGGGGGTTTAATTGGTGTAGAGAATCTTTTATCAAGGTCCCTGAGCCACAGATACTCCCATTCTTTAAACCTGTTGATTATGTAGAAGTTTTAGCTCAAATTCATGAAGAACTCGAATCATGTCCTCCACAAGAGAGGTCAAACCTCTGTTTATTACAATTTCAGGTGTTTAGAGGCCTTGGAGAGGTCAAATTGATGCGGAGAAGCCTCCGCACAGCTTGGCAGAAGGCTAGCACTGTTCATGAGAAGCTTGTATTTGGGGCATGGTTGAAGTATGAGAAGCAAGGGGAAGATCTTATTGCTGACTTGCTTGGCACTTGTGTGAAATGTGCACAAGAGTTTGGGCCTATTGATGTAGCATCTCAGCTTCCCCTCAATTTAAATGTTAATTCCCATGAGTGTGTTTCGATGAATGGGAACCAAGTTTCGAGGAATGTTAGTTTTAGAATTGGAGATGAGAAGATAGTTTGTGATAGGCAGAAAATCTCTAGCCTTTCAGCCCCATTTAATGCTATGCTAAATGGGTGTTTCACAGAATCACTTTGTGATGACATTGATTTGTCTGAAAACAATATCTCGCTACCAGGTATGAGGGCAGTTAAGGAATTTAGTATGACAGGCAGTTTAAGTGAAGTCCCTCCAAATCTCTTGCTGGAAATATTATTTTTTGCAAACAAGTTTTGTTGTGAAAGGCTCAAAGATGCTTGTGATAGGAAACTCACATCTCTGGTTTGCTCTAGAGAAGATGCAGTGGAACTCATGGAATATGCTCTTGAAGAGAATACTCCAATTTTAGCAGCCACATGTTTGCAAATTTTTTTACGTGATCTACCTGATTGTTTGAATGATGATCGGGTGGTGGAAATATTTATTAATGCTAATAGACAACAAAGATCAATCATGGTTGGGCCAGCCTCATTTTCCCTATACTGTTTATTAAGTGAAGTTGCCATGAACCTTGATCCTAGGTCTGGTAAAACAGCTTGTTTCCTAGAAAAGCTGATTGAGTTTGCTGAAACAGACCGGCAGAGACTGTTGGGGCTTCATCAATTGGGATGTGTGAGGCTGATGAGGAAAGAGTACGATGAAGCCGAACATCTTTTTGAGGCAGCTTTGAATGCTGGTCATATTTATTCTGTGGCAGGTTTGGCTAGAGTTGGTTACATCAAGGGTCATAAACTTTGGGCTTATGAGAAGCTCGGCTCTGTAATTCCCACTGTTACCCCACTTGGTTGGATGCACCAGGAGAGATCATTATACTGTGAAGGTGATAAGAGGAAGGAGGACCTTGAGAAAGCAACTGAGTTGGACCCAACTCTTACTTATCCCTACATGTATCGGGCTGCTTCATCAATGAGGAAACAGAATGCTACAGATGCGCTTAAAGAAATTAATCGGGTTCTTGGGTTTAAACTTGCATTAGAATGCTTAGAGCTTCGGTTTTGCTTCTTTCTGGCACTTGAGAATTATCAGTCAGCCCTTTGTGACGTTCAGGCTATTCTCACACTTTCCCCTGATTATAGGATGTTTGAGGGACGGGTGGCAGCATCCCAGCTCCGTACTCTTGTGCATGAGCATGTAGATAATTGGACTACAGCAGATTGTTGGATGCAATTGTATGAGCGGTGGTCTTCAGTTGATGATATTGGGTCTCTGTCTGTTATCTACCAGATGCTTGAATCTGATGCAGCAAAAGGGATTTTATACTTCAGACAGTCTTTGCTTCTTTTGAGGTATGTCCAGCTTTCTGATCTGTTTGGGCACTGTAATAAAATGACCCCTGGAGTTTAAAAGGACTGGAAAATCTCCTATCTCATTAAGTATTTTTAAACTTTTTTTTTTCTTTGCAATTTAGTATATTTGTGAATCTATTCATGCCGTGGGAATTACTTCAGGTCCTGTAAATCCTGAATTTGGCTCCATTTCTCCTCTTCTACCTATGTGATATTTTGGGTTGTAAAATGTTTCTTTTTACATTGGGGTGACTAGAACCCTTAAACCTTCACTTGATCAGGTTGAACTGTCCTGAGGCAGCCATGCGGAGTTTACAATTAGCTCGCCAACATGCATCCAGTGAACATGAACGGCTGGTCTATGAGGGATGGATCTTATATGATACTGGTCATTGTGAGGAAGGGCTCCAGAAAGCAGAAGAGTCTATCAAAATCAAGAGGTCCTTTGAGGCCTTCTTCCTGAAAGCCTATGCATTGGCTGACTCTAGCCAAGATCCATCTTGTTCTTCAACTGTTGTTTCACTTCTTGAAGATGCATTGAAGTGTCCGTCAGACAGGCTTCGTAAAGGTCAGGTATGGTTGTCTATCTCTAGGCATTTTCATGGAAAACTTTCTTATCATGCACTTGCAAACAAAGGCATGTTTAGTATCATGGTTCTTTTAAAAAATTAATGCATGATTACTTCATTTTGAAAAAAGTGTAGCGGTAGTATATAGGCTCTCAATGAAGTAGTCAATACTTAATACTACAAAAACTATACTCTTAAATTTTGTCAGTTTACATTTCTATAACTTTCCTGTGTACTTGGCTGTTTGTATTTCTTGAATTAATAAAAAATACTGTGATTTTCAATAAAATTCATGCTTTATCCAAGTCATGGTTATGCCTTCATTATCCTATGCTTGCGACCTTATGGTTTCTTGGGTTAAGGTTATTTCTAGAATGATAACATGATTTTAGTTTTGATGATGTTTTTCTTGTTGGAGAAACAACTGTGGGATAGAATAAAAGACGAGCACTTGTTGCAATCAAGGGGTGATTAAATAACGTTGCACTTGTCAGGTCATCTTCTCTGCACTATGTTTATTGGGCAGATGTGCATTTATTTTTTCATGTCATTTATGGTGTTCCCTGGGATTGGCTTTGGGCCTTTCCTGCGCAGCTTAGGTGGTGGGCAAAGAACTGCCCAGTGAAAAAGAAAATAATGAAAAACTTAGAAGGTTAACTGTGGATGTTTTTGGCATATAGTATGATTTTGTTCATATTTGGCTGGCCCTTGTGGAAAATTCTGGAGAGAGGACGAAAAGAAGTCGTGAAAGGCATAACCTAGTCACTAAATATAATACTATTCTGTATAACAATTAACCCTGTCTTCCAGTAACAACACCTGTTCGTGGGCAGTCTCCACTTATGAACTAATTCTTCCTAAAATTATAACCCATATTAAATTCTAGGTCTTTCTAAATTCAGAAAAACTTATGAAGTACAGGAGTTCAATATCTAATACCATACTGACTCATACTTCAAAATTTAGCATTTGAAATTATTTAAAAGTTTCCGGGCATTGTCCCTCTGGATCCATGAGGTCCATTGGGCAGCTGAGTCTTTTGTTGTTTCGATAAATTCGCACAATGGACTGCTGACTGACATTGGATTGCACTTTGGAAGGTAATACTTTCTGTAACTTGGAGACAATGTGGAGTTTTAGTTCAAGAGGTTCTCTTATTGATACAATTAATCAGTGCACCTCATTGCTGAGTGATTTTATCTTGGTTGATAGACCATATCTCGACTATTTTCCCTTTCTAGTAAAGGATGTCCAATGATGAATTCTCTCCTTTTTCTTTCTTTTTGAAGCCTTTTTATTAGTAGTGGATATGAAAATTTTCAAATTGGGCCACTTGATGATATGAAAATTCAAGCTTTTGCAAGTGTTGAGTAGTGATAGTTGGGGTCCAACGATATTAAGGATTGCAAGAAGGTTTTTAGCCTTCAGGCTTAAGAGAGACTTGATGATTGACCAGAAGGTAGCATATTTGTTGTAAACGGAAGTGAAAATGTAGAAAGCTAATCAGTCCATCATGTTGCCAACCTGTAATAATGATTTGGATTTATAGATTTTCATGAATTCTGTGATCGTTATTTGAGTCCTAATATTTCCATTTGCCAGGCACTGAACAATCTCGGAAGCGTTTATGTAGACTGTGGGAAGTTAGACTTAGCAGCTAATTGTTACATTAATGCCCTTAACATCCGGCACACACGAGCCCACCAGGGCCTAGCTCGTGTTCATTTTCTCAGAAATGATAAGTCTGCTGCATATGAGGAAATGACCAAACTGATTGAGAAGGCTCGGAACAATGCATCTGCCTATGAGAAGAGGTCTGAGTACTGTGATCGTGATTTTACAAAGGCGGATCTGGAGATGGTCACCCAATTAGATCCCCTCCGGGTGTACCCTTACAGATATCGAGCTGCAGGTTAGATCCCCCACCTCTCATCCCTTTTCTTATAACTGCATGACTTTAGTGGTGCCTGAAAAATCTGTAATGTAAAGATCTCAAATGATTGAAATAAATGATGACCACAAAGTCCTCAACAACTAAACAACGATTATTGTTGCTGGTGTATAATTTATGTGAAGAAATTTCCTCACTTGATACAAAAAATGAACACGGTTAAAGCAGAATTTCTTTTGCACGTTTTTTGTATGACCTGAATTATGCGGATGTTATATCTTGTAGTGTACTTTTAAGTTTTAAGTCTTTCAGGGATTTAGTCTTCATAATGCACCACCTTTAGTGGCATAATGAAATTTGAGGTGGTCAACTCTTTTTCTTTCTTTCTCCATCTAGAACTGTGAAATTGTACACAGATATTGTGTGTTCAACTTTACTGTCCATTCGAACTAAGAAGCCTTTTAATAAGTCTTGTGACATAAATTTTTCACAACTTTGCTAAAGTGGCAAAATGTGAATGGTGGAAAATAAAATTGGCGTCAGTAGTGGGTCCATATGAAAATTGTCTACCGCTCACGACTTGCCATCTCAGCAGGTTGTGAAAAAAATGTGTGCAGAGCAAAGTGATTAGGTGCCGCTATTGTAGTCTTTTTTATTTTTGGCTATTGGGATTCTGTAGCTACTACTGTTATTAAGTTCATATTGTGTTTGGTTGGAGCAGTGTTAATGGACAGCCACAAAGAAAAAGAAGCCATTGCTGAACTATCAAGAGCAATTTCATTCAAAGCAGACGTTCACCTTCTACATCTGCGGGCTGCGTTCCACGAGCACGTTGGCAATGTCTTAGGTGCACTACGTGACTGTCGAGCAGCTCTTTCTGTTGATCCAAACCATCAAGAAATGTTGGAGCTTCACAGCCGTGTATACAGCCATGAACCATGAATTAGAAAAAGAAAATTGTAAAATTGGAAAAAAGAAAAGAAAAGAAAAGAAAAACCAGTTAAATTATATTACCATCATGTATACTAGTGAGTTTGTGCATGTACACCATGTTATATCTTTTTTTCTTGTTCTTTTTCTTTTTTAACCCAAATTTTGTAATTTTATGTTTTAATATTTTTGGTAATATAATTTAATTTGTCACAGTAAAAAATTGTCTTTCCCTTAAGTAGTTTCCTGTTATTATAAACTGATATAAGAAAGAACATATGCAAGTTATTTTACATGGGATACTCATTTTCTATTACTTATGTATTTTGCCCATCGGATTAGGGAGATGAAGCAAAAGATGAAAAGCCGGGCTTCTATTCATGCTTTGGTAACTAGTCTGTCTTTTTCACTTCTTGTGTGTGTGTGTATGTGTTGGCCACTGGCCAGACTTCTATGGTTGCAAAAAATTGTGATCCTTACTATTATTATTGCCTCTCTATGCAAAAAGAAATCCAAAACCATGATTAACCGTTTGTTCTGTTAATTATGAGTCTTTTGGCTCAAGTAGTACTATACTTTCCTCACTCCTTTATAAGGGTCCAGAATGCGAATCCCTGATTCTGCTGTTTGCAGTAGACCACCATAAAGGGTAAGGGCAGGGTTGAGGCTGTGAATTGGACCATTTAAAATCTTGGTCCGACCTCAAGCTTAGGCTTTAAACACACAAGAACAAATTCACTTGCTGTGGCCTAGACCATAGTGTTCTACATGTTCAAAAGCTATGGGGTAACAATTTCAATACGACATCTCAACAATTATGGAAAGGGTTATAAAATTCTTACTTCACTAGACTTAATGAAAAATTAAATGATTTTCATAGGCTAAAGAATTCAATAACAGTGGACCTAGTTAGCTGAATCAATAAATTTTCTTGCTGCTGAATAAGAACTTTGGGAAATCAAAATTAATAAAGCAAGTAATTTATGTGGCAATTACAAAGAATATATATGGGAGTTTCTAAAAAGCACTACATTTTTTGAGAAAGTACTACTTGATGGATCTATAAAAATACTTACATCTTCATTCGAAAGATTAAATGATAAAGTTGAAAAGAGCACTACTTTGATAGAGAACGCTAAAACATCGTCATCCAAGAGATGGAACGATAACAATAACGTTATTAAAACAAATAAGTTGTTATTTTTATTTAAAAAATTTGCTGCAATTTGATATTGATATGATTTATTTATTTTAATTTTTTGTTTGTTTTATTTATTTATAGAATTTTAACTTATGATGTTTATTTTGATAATTACATTTTCTATCATCAGACATACATTAATCGGGTTTTTTTGTATATACGGAATTTAACCACAAATCTATTCAATCACCCAAATAGAGACTTTTCTAGAAAATGAAAAAAATAAATAAATAAATAATACCAGCTTTGGAACCGAGCACTATATATAGTTGTATACGCTTACAAATTCAATCGGAAACTGACACAAAGAGAGAGAGTCCGAGTCATTCACACTGACCCACTCACTCACTCCATCACCGTCGCAATCAAATCGTTCCTCTCAAGACTCAATTCATAGCCCATTCACCAGGTACAAAATATCAATCTTATTGCCCTTCTTTTTCTAGCTATGCTATGGTTCCGTTTGGTTAACGAAAATAACTTGTTCCTTGGTTATAGTTGATTATTTTTGCCTTTTGTTTCCCAGCTTCTTAAATTAATGAAAATCCAAAGCTAATTACATGAATTTCAGGTTTCTTTCTTTCCTAGGTACCAAACAAGGCATGAATATCTATTGTTAAACCTTGAAATTTTAGTGGGTTTGTTTGTTTGTTTCTATGTTATGTTGTTTGTGAATATCTATTGTTAGCTTAAAATTTTAATTTTATGTAAAACCTAAATTTTATAAAATAGTGCAACTGAGCTACAAAGCTCTTGGCTTCAACTTGCCATTTGAAGTTGAACACACCCCAGATTTCAATTTGGACTCTTTGGCTGATTTGGCGATAGATTTCTTTAACTTATTGGCAAAAATAGAGAATGGGTTTCCCTAAGACTAGACAGATTTCTAGTGTATTCAGTTTTGCTGCTCTCTTCTAGAAACTGTTTGTGGGTGTGTGTGAATTTACTTATTAGAGACCTTGCTTTTTATGCACGGTTTAGAAGCGATCGTGAACATGTTCTCTAGACTAGCATGTTTTTTCTTCTGAAAATATAAATGTAAAGTGCACTCTGCCCCTGGTGCAGGGCAGAAAGGGGAAAAGGAGTACTAGAATTCATGATGATATTTAAGCATGCAATGCTTAATATAACATATGGTTTTGGGGTAGTGTATTGTGTAATTAAAAGGGTTTCTTATGATATTCTTTTACTAATGTCAGCATTTGTTACCATCTTAAAACTAGTTTATACAGCTAAAGTAACTACCACCATTGTACATAGATCACAAATGTCTAATTCATCAGTTCCTGTATACATTGACAACAATTGTAGCTGGTTCATGTCCTGTTTTTGTGTGAGCTGCAAGGGCTGGTGGAAAGACAGATCACATTCATATTTTGTATTGTTGGAAATACTTTGAAGAAGCAGTAACCAGAAGAGTAACACCATATAGGTTTCTCCTAATTGTTCATCTTAAAGTAATAGTGTTTTTTTTTTTTAAGAATACAAGTGGCTTATGTGCTAGTATTTGGTCAATTTAACCTATTTGTATCTCTCAAATGTCAGAAACTTTTGTCGGTATTTCTTTCACTAATCACTATATCATTTCTGTGTAATACGTTTACAACTTCTACTTGCCAAAACTTCATCCATATATTAAATTGCCAACTAAATATATTATGAGTCTTGAGAAATCTAAATTTGAATCACTTTTTGCATGACTCTGTAACTGATAGACTGGGAAGACAGGATGCCATGTTCTCATGAGTAGTTGATTACAGGGTGCCAAAAAATGAATATTTATGACTATCGTTTAATTATACTTTTACTAGGAAGCGAATGAATTGACTATCAGTCTACTATTGAAGCTTTTTAATTTTTTATTCCTATTCAATTATCTACCAATTGTTGACCAAACAAACTGTCATATCTGTGCATTTCTTAAGACTCTGTTAGTTTGATTTTTCCAGAGTTTAAAGTGTTTCTCTGTACGACTTGTGGTATTTCTTTTTTCTCAGGAGTAAATTTCTGTTGTCCACTTCATGATGAAAGGTTTTAAAATTTCAATACTCTGGTTAGGAATTTCTGTTCTTGCGATTCCATCTTCATATGGAGTATCTGTATCATGTATGATGGCCTATGACGAAGGTGGCGTTTCTACTGTGTTGGAGTCTCCTGAATGTTCTGAGTGGGTTCTTTCCACTGAATCTCTTCAAAATAAGACTTTGAACTGCCAGTCTGCCACACTTCAGGGACATAGGAACTACCAAGAAGATCGTATCTTATGTCATCTGGATATGAAAATACCACGTCTTGGTACTCTCTCTTTCCTCCCTCTTGAAAGTTACCTTTACTTAAAGACTGATTTTATTTGTATTTTTGGATTTATAAATTTCAGATGTAACATGTGAAACTGTATTTAGGATCTGCTAGTGTTTGGGGGGGAAAATTACATTTTAAAGCCTTCAGTTTAGGAGTAGAACAATTTAAACCCTATAGTTTTCAAAAGTAAAAAAAAAAAAAAAAATTAAATTAAATGAACCCTATAGTTTCAAAGTAACAAATTAAAACCCTGATTTTTCAAAAGGTAGTAAATTAAAGATTCGGCCATATTAAAAATCAAACACAATGCTAATGTTTAATTTGTTATTTTTTAAAATTTTAGGATTACCCTTAAAAAAATGGAAAAAGAAAAAAGAAAAAAAGAAAAGAAAGAGAGGGTAAAACGATATGTGCATAATGAATCCAAGAACGGGGTACCCAAATTGATTTCCTTTCTCATTTGTTAGACAAACTAAGGTTTCATATGTTGAAGAAACACTGCTTTAGGAGCATCACTTTTCAATTTGACAAAAACTTTTGATATTTACATTGATGTGGACAACTTATTGTTTGAAGCATGCCTTGTATGCAGGAAAAAGTGGTCTTGAGGAGGGTAAAGTTGGTGTTATGGCAGTATTTGATGGTCATGGTGGTAAGGAAGCTAGTGAGATGGCTTCAAAACTTCTTTTGGATTACTTTTACATGCATGCTTTATTCAGCTCGTACAAGCTACTGACACAGTACAAGGGAGTGTTACCTGTAACTGATGATGAAATCACACATTTGAAAATACTAAAAGAAGCATTGTTGAATACAATTCAAGAAATTGATTTCAAATTTTCTCAGGCAAGCAGAATCTATGTAGTTTAGTTCTTTTAGCTGGTTTCTTCAAATATAGATCTATGTTCCACTGTATACTTTCAGGAGGCTTTTCAAAAGAAGATTTTCTCAGGATCCACAGCCACTGTGGCTCTTCTTGTTGATGGGAAGATTTTAATTGCCAATGTTGGTGACTCAAAGGCCCTTTTATGCACGAAGAAGATTCAGTCTGGTCAGTTAATTGATTCTCTGACATCCTCTCTCTCTCTCTCTCTCTAATTAGTTATATTGACTCTTTAACCAGTTGCATCCAGAAGATAGTTGACCCTAATGAATGGGATTAAAGGTTTAGTTGGGTTGAGTTAAATTTAGTTGTCCCTGTTAGAAGCGTGCTAAAATGGTAAAGAATACCTCTCTTAATGCTTCTACGTGAAAAATGACTTTCCTAAGAAATTGGTTGTATATTAAGCAAAGAGTATATAAACTTTTACCTTTTTTTAACCTAATAGCTGACTATCTGTACGTTTACATGAAAATGACAGGCAACATGACAACTAGTCTTTCAGTCACGAAACTAACAGAAGATCACCATCCAGATAGAGATGATGAAAGAGCTCGAATTGAAGCAGCTGGTGGTTCTGTTGTTAGTGTTTGGGGTGTGCCTCGAGTCAATCGAATACTCACTTTGTCCAGAGCCATTGGTGATGTGTATCTAAAGAGGTGATTTCTTATCCCATTCAGAAATAGTAACCAACCTTACAGTTTTGGGAGTAAAGGCTTTGTTATTGTTTGCACAGTATATTCCATTCAGAAATGGAATGATATATTAACACCACCCCCACCTCCCCACAACCCCCCCCCCCCCCCCCCCCCCCCCCCCCTTCTCACACACGCAATCATAGTTTTTTCTTGAGGTAAAAAAGTTCTGATTTTTATAATGTCTAGAGTTTGCTTTCAGTTATGTTGTCTGTTTCATGTTATGATTTATATATACTTCCAATTTTAATGGAGCTTGTATTCTTCTTCTTGTGTGGTCAGATTTGGTGTTATAGCTGTGCCTCAAGTGACAGGTTGGCAACCTCTAGATGCCAATGATAGATTTCTGGTGGTTTCGTCTGATGGTATTTTCGAAAGCTTGACGCCGCAAGATGTGTGTGATCTTATATATGATTCAAGTTCATGCTCGCCCTCATCCTCATTGGGCGATTGCATTGTAAATACAGCATTTGAGAAAGGTAGCATGGATAATTTGTCAGTTATTGTAGTTCCATTATGATGTTTTATTTATTTGTATTTTTTGTTGTTGTTGTGAACTTCTTGGTAGAAAGACATCAGAATTAGAAAGGATTTAGCCAAAGTGGTTTGTAATTTCTTCTTCTTCTTCTTCTTCTCTGTCTCTCTCTTCTTATTATTATTATTTTTATTATTATTTTAAATTAGCATTGACTACACATCGGTTTATTTACTCAAAAAGAGCATGATGAAAAATCAAAAACGCTCCTTCTCCCCAACTATTGAATTAAAAAAAAAAGGCCTTTAGTGGACCAAAAGAGAGGAAAAAAATAATAATAAACTTATAATTATATATCTTAATAAATTAGATTATTTGGTAGATTCCAATTAACTCGATTAGTAAAAGTCATTTTACTTAAATAATAGAAGTATTGGAGGTTTAAGTTTAAAAAAAAAAAACTGTTTTTCTCAATCTAGCAAGCTGAAACTACTCAAATTTAATTCTTAAGTGGACTGAATAAACCGAAGTGGACCAAAATGAACCTAAGTGGACAGAATGGACTAAAAGACTAAAATTAACCAAAGTGGACTAAAATGACCGAATTGGACTGAGCTGAAGAGAATGGATTGAAATGGACTAAATGGACCGAATCAAAAGGTATGGATCAAAATTGACTGAAATGCTACACTGTGCCTATGAAATAGGATCCTTTATTCCTGGCTGACAATGTAGAAAATGCCACATCATTTAAAATTTTAAATGATGTGCCACTAAATTCATATTTAGATTTTTAAAATTTAACCCGAACCATGTAATGGATCTATTTAATGGAGAGGATCCTATTACATGATTGCTTACATTCATTAAAAATGATGTATGCTAAATGTCCAGGAAGGACGGACTAGTTTTTTAATAGATACAATAAATTTTTAACTTATGATGTCCTTATCATGATAATTGTTTTTTATTATCAAATCAAGACATTAATCAATTTTCAATATAAATAGTGTTTAAATCCTAACTAATTGGACTACAAGGTTCTCCACTTTTAATTTCTTGATTGAAACTTACGTAATATGGTTTTTTTTTTTTTTTTTTTTTTGAGAAACATGTAATATGGTTTTAGCTAAATGAAAAGATTATTAATAGGTGGCGTGGCAAATGCTAGCTTCTTTCACTAATCCAACTTAGTTTTATTTCCTTCTCAAAAAATAAAATAAAATAAAATAAACTTAGCTTTATTTAATTAAGAGAGATGCTACATCTACAACATTTTTACAATATTTTCACAACAAATCACAGGTGGTTAGTTGTTATTAGTTCAAATTTGAACCTAACACTAAGATTACTTTTTTGCCCCAATAATAACAACCAATAACAACCTACCACTCAAGATTTATTGTAAAAATATTGTGAAAATATTGTAGACATATCATTTCTCTTTAATTAAATCAAACGATTATTAACAGATAATTGTGGCAAGTGCTAACTGCTTTGACTAATCTGACATGGCAATCCTATTGCTCACCAATGCAACAGCATCACCTCCAACTACGGAACCGAGCACTATATATAGAGGAAGATTACTCAGAGAGAGAGAGAGAGTCCGAGTCAGAGTCATTCACACTGACTCACTCTACAACTACAACAGTCCCAATCGAATCGTTCCTCTCAGATTCAAATCAAACCCTATTGATCAGGTACAACCATCAGTCTTGTTATATTTCTTTGTACCCTATAGCCTATCCATTCACATTTCATTTGGTTTAAGCAAAACAAACGAAACGTAAAGTGAAATCCTTTTTTATTTTTTGGGTTCTAAACTGTATGACTTATTTTTGTTTTTCTGTTTTTCTACTTCTTAAATAATGAAACTTTTACTAGGGAGTGAACAAATTGAGTCCTAAGCTTTTGTTTCTATGCAATATCTTACCCATTGTTAGTTTGTTTTTTCAGAGTTTCTATGATTTTTGGGGTTTCTTTTTTCTCAGGAGTAGAATTCTATTATCAACTTCATAATGGAAGGGTTTAAAATTTCATTACTCCGGTTAGCAATTTTTGTTATTTTGGTTCCATCTTCATATGGAGTATCCATGTCGCGTATGATGGCAAATGAGGAAGGTGGCCTTTCTGATCGTTTTGAGTGGGATCTCTCCACTGGATCTCTTCAAAATAAGACTGTGAACTGCCAGTTTGCCATATTTCAGGGGCATAGGGAATACCAAGAGGATCGTATTGTATGTGATCTTGATATGAAGATACCACATTTAGGTACTCTCTCTTTCTTTCCTCCCTCTTGAACATTACCCTTATTATTTTACGACTTTTTTTTTATTGTATGTTCACATTCATAAATTTCTGATGTAACACATGAAAAAAGAGAGAGAGGGTGTAATAATATAAATTTATAATGAATCCAATAACAGGGCACTCAAAGTAAGGTTTCATATCTTGAATAAACACTGCTTTATGAGCATCACTTCTCGAACTGACAGAAAACTTTTGATATTTATATTGATGTGGACAAGTTATTATTTGAAGCTTGACTTGGATGCAGGCAAAAATGGGCTTCGGGAGGGTACAGTTGGTGTTATGGCAGTATTTGATGGTCATATTGGTGAGGAAGCTAGTGAAATGGCTTCAAAACTTTTGCTGGATTACTTTTACATGCATGCTTTATTCAATACATCCGAGCTAATGGAACAGTACGAGGGAGTACCTGTAACTGAGGATGAAATTACACATTTGGAAATATTAAAAGAAGCATTGTTGAGCACAATTCGTGACATTGATTTCAAATTTTCTCAGGCAAGCAGAATCTGTTCACTTCTAGTACTTTTAACTGGTTTTCTTCACAGATTTATCTATGTTCTGCTATATGCTTTCAGGAGGCTTTTGAAAAGAGGATTTTCTCAGGATCCACAGCCACTGTGGCTCTTCTTGTTGATGGGAAGATTTTAATTGCCAATGTTGGTGACTCTAAGGCCCTTTTATGCACAAAGAAAATTCAGTCTGGTCAAGGTTCTGGTTCTCTGATATCTCCTTTTTTTTTTGTGTGTAGTGATATTGATTACTGACTCTTAAACCAGTTGCACCCAGAAGATAATTGATCCTATTGAATGGGAATTAAGGTTTAGTTGAGTTGAGTTGAAATTAGTTGTGTCGATTAGATATGTGCTAAAATGATAAAGAATTTCTCTCTTAATGCTTTTACCTGAAATAGGACTTT
The DNA here is from genome assembly GCA_023736055.1 of Quercus glauca. NCBI lineage: Eukaryota > Viridiplantae > Streptophyta > Magnoliopsida > Fagales > Fagaceae > Quercus > Quercus glauca. The sequence continues at coordinate 1,219,101 of CM043326.1, read as the reverse complement.
CCTAAGCATTAGTTGTATATTAAGTAAAGGAGTATAAAAACTTTACCTTATTTTAACCTAATAATTGAATATCTGTACGTTTACATGAAAATGACAGGTAACTTGACAGCCAGTCTTTCAGCTACTGAGCTAACAGAAGATCATAGTCCAGGTAGAGATGATGAAAGAGCTCGAATTGAAGCAGCTGGTGGTATCGTTGTTACCCTTTGGGGTAAGCCTTGGGTGAATGCTGAACTTCCAATGTCCCGAGCCATTGGTGATGTGTACCAAAAGAGGTGGGTTTCTTAACTTGAATGACTGCTAAATTTTCCCTTATTTTCTCAGTTTGTCATATGTTTATTACCTTATTTTCTATTTTTTATTCCATTCAGAAATAGAGACCAATCTCAAAGTTTTGGGACCAACTGATTTGTTATGATTGCATTCCATTCAAAAATACTGAAATAGTATGAGTGACATATAACAACCAACACCCAACACCCCCCACCCACCCCCAAACTTTCCCCTTTTTAGACACACACACACACACACAATCCTAGTTTTTACCCAAGGAAAAAAAGTTCTGATTTTTACCATGTCTAGGGTTCACTGTCAGTTCTGTTATCTATTTCATGTTAACATACACACACACACACTTGCAATTATAATGGAGCTTTTATTTTCATTCTTTTTTGCTCAGATTTGGTGTTATAGCTGAGCCTGAAGTGACGGGTTGGCAAACTCTAGATGCCAATGATAGATTTTTGGTGGTTTCTTCTGATGGTATTTTTGAAAGCATGATACCGCAAGATGTATGTGATCTTATACGTGATTCAAGTTCATGCTCGCCCTCATCCTCGTTAGCTGAATGCATAGTAAATACAGCGTTTGAGAAAGGCAGCATGGATAATTTGTCAGTTATTGTAGTTCCATTATGATGGTTTTTCTGTCAACTTGTAGGAAGAAAGATGTTAGAATTAGATACTTGGCTTTAGCTACATTGGTTTGTAATTGCCTTTTTTGGAGCATTGGCTACACATACAATCATTTACTCAAAAACAGCATGATGGAAGATCATAACCTTTTTAACCAAAATAATTGGGTACATTCATTGATGTTTTCTCCTTTCTTTTATGAAAAACTATTATGGCACTCTATGGACTACCGTTTTCTTGAATATATGCTATCTAGCTTGACCAATTTGAGTAAATAACGTAGACCAAATATTGACGATATTCATATCATATATAAATGAGATTGGATTCTTATTATTATTATTATTATTTGGGTTAGAAAATATTGGATTTATTAATAAATAAAATCAGATTGACCAAAAGTTTGGAATATATGATATGCATACCATTAAAACATGCTGTTGGCCACTGGGTTTTTTTTGCTTGTCTTTGGTGGTGCATGTGGAAATTAGCATTGCTAGGGGTCAATTCAAAGTTGGGAATTTCTAAAAAATGTTTTTGAGTTAGACCATTCTAAAAAAAATTTCTATTTTGAAAACAGCAAAAAACAAGTTTATGTTTTGGATCTAAAAAACCTTTTTTTCCAATGTTTTTTTTTTTTTTTTTTAATTATAAAATTGAATATTGATAAGAGATAAACAGAAAATGGTGTACACTAAAAGTGTTTACAGAACACTTTGTTGTACTTATACCCGATCCAACAAGTAAATAATCAAACAGCTCTGTCATATATATAGTTGCACAAGATAATGAGAAACTAAATGACAAGAATCAACTTACATAATGGCTAATCAAAACTATTGCAATGTCCTCCCTTGTAAATTCTTCAAATGCATCTTCAATTTGTTCACCAGTTATTTCTTAGAGAGACAAGTAAAAATTCTTTATGAGAAAAAAGGCGTCAACAAAATAATTTTAATATTGTTAACTACAAAAAAATATGCTTTGTAACTATGAAACAGAGTATGAACTGATCATAGTCACACGACTAGTGTTGCCAAGTCCTAGGGTTGTAGGCCAAAATTGGGAATTGAGCCCTTTTTTCAAACAATATAATCAGTAGGCACTGTTTTCAAATTATATTTTTTACTAACATCTCGAGTCTAAAAGACTCGATTTTCATGGTTTGATCATGTCTGATGTGACATTTTTTCCACATGGTGACCACCTAGAAAACAAGTATTTGACACTCGATTTATAAGCCCAAAGAGACAAATAAAAAAGCAAGAATCTAGAAAAAACCAAAAAATAAAAAGTGAGAAAACGAACGAGAAAACATCGCTTAGATATTTTTCTTCCAAATACGACATCGTCTGAAAAAGTAACCGAATCTGACGTCGTTTTTGATAGATCGGAGTCCCCTCACCTCAGACCCAGGTAGCGCGGCGACCCAGGCATCAACCCGGCAAGGTGAGGTGAGCTCTCTCTCCTCAGATTCTTTCTCTCTCTAATCTGATGGGTTCTTTTTTCCTCTGATCTGATTTTTTTTTTTTTTTTAATCTGGCTTTCTCTCTCTGATCTAACAGGTTCTTTCTCTCTCTGATCTGATGGGTTTTTGGGTTTATTTTTTTATTTTATAATCTGGATTTTAGGTGGTTGTTGGGGGTGGATTTGGTTGGATGTTTTGTACTGGCTAATTTGTGTTTGTGTATTGTACTCCAACACTTGCTGAAATTTTTCATCCTAAATGTTTTAAAGAACAAATTGAGTCTTTGAGCGTCGATATATAAATCGAGTTTCTAAGACTTGATTTCCAGGTGGACAAAGTGCCACCTCAAACCTGATTAGAACATGAAAACCAACCATCAAAGACTCGATTTATAGCCCAAAATCGAGTCTCTTAGACTCGAGATGTAGTATTTCAAGTATTCTATATTCTGTGCACTTTGTATTTTTATCTTTTTCAAACTTGTATTAATGTGCTATCAATTATATAACAAAATTCGAACCCTTCCTTACATGTAAGCCCTTTTCACCCACTTCATAAAGGCTACAAGTAAAATCACTTCAGATTACGTTTTAAACGTTTGTTTATTGACACATTAACTTGTAAAGTTGTAGATTAAGCTTTCACTATGGATGAGGGAGAAGTTTGTTAAACAAACATCAATTGTCAACCTCTCTCTCTCTCTCTCTCTTTATTTTATATATATACCAATTGCAGACTCATGCGATGAGTGAGAATAAACAATTTTTTTTATTGTAATATAATGTATAATTTTTTCTCTAAAACTTTTTGAAGATAATTTATTTTTCTTAAAAATTATACAATTTCTATTCGGTCCAATTAGGTCTACTTAGGTCCAATTAAACTGATTCTTTTTGTAGGTTTTCTTTTCAAGTTTAGCTTAAAAATTCATTTTTTTTCTTTATTTTTGGGTTGAAAAGTATAAAAATTTATAATATTTGGACTAAACTCTTTAGTTTTGAGGTAAAAAATACAAAAAAAATAAAATAAATTAGACATTAGAAATTAAAAATATGAGCCTAAAAATGCATTAAAAATGATAAATATTCAAAAGTCTTACACGGTCCACATTGAATGATGATTATCTCAAGTTATCTAGGAGGAACCTATAAAAACTTATTTATATAAATTGAATGATGATCTACATCTTGGAGTGAAGAACATCATGACAAATATTGAATTCAACTAAAAATAAATGAGAGATGCTACGTCTACAACAATTTTACAACAAATCACAGGTGATTAGTTGTTATTGGTTCAAATTTGAAATGAACACTAAGATTACTTTTTTGCCCCAACAATAACAACCAGTAACAACCTATTACTTAGGATTTGTTGTAAAAATATTATAAAAATGTGTTATAAAAATATTGTAAAAATGTTGTAGACATATCATTCCTCAAAATAAATACTACTGGCCGGACACCATTATTTTCTACTGCATCAACCACGATGGACAATACTCAAAAGTAGTTGGTCAAAATATCATATGCCACGCCCCAGAGAAAAGCGTAACAAAAGGTTACGATATTGGTCAAGTTTGGCCTTTTCAGCACTCAAATATGTCTTCTCTAAATCGAATTCTCTTAGCTTTTCATCAGCTACAGAGCACAGTTCACGAACCCTCTCGATTTCCTTCTCCAAATAAGATTTTTCATTCAGCAAGTCCTTCAAATACTGATCTCTTTCATTATTTTGTGCTTGTGTTGCGGCTTCTTGAGTCTTTCTTTTTCTCTCTTCAATTGTCACAGATGGTACATTCACATTCACACTCTCCATAACGATCGCAACTGACATTACAACATAAATCTAATATTAGCAAACATACAATAAAAACAGTGAACTATAAAGAAAGAAAAGAAATAACCAATTATATATGTACAAGAAAATTAATAACTCAATACGTTAATGAACTCCATAAAATAAATAGAAAGAAAGAAACTGAAAGTTTAACTTAACTGGAAAAAGTTGTGGAATTCAAAAGTTCAATGAATGAAAAGTTGTGGAATTTAAAAACTCAATGAATAACAAAGGAGCTAGTGAAAAAGTTGTAAAACTTAACGATGATAATAGGTCTCTGTTGTGATGGTATATATAGAGTGTTGGGATAAATCCCTATCCATGTGTGAATTAAATTAAATGTAGCCCAAGCAATGGAGAAAATAGAAATCTTTGAAAGCAATAAGAAATCAACCAAAAAGAACACCAAGAATTACATGGAGAGCCCTCCAGCCTAAAGGGAAAAACCACAAGGCAAATCCGATCAATCCGCTGTAATAAAATAGAGATTAAAAACCTAGGTTCATAGTAAATTAGGAAAATACAATAATACCTTTAGGAACAAGTACAATCTCATCACAAAACCAGGTAGCAAGATCTTCAACTCTAAATACTTCAACTTTCTCAAGCACTATTCTTTTTCCTTCAATAGGCTTCAAAATTGTATTTCACTCTTCAATCTCTCAGAATCTCTCTCTTTCAATGAAACCACATGCACTAAGCATTATATAAAAGCTTCTGCTGCCTGAGTCCTGACACCCCAAATACAATTAGGAATAGAAGTCTTGTACAACCAACGCAATAGATAATAGTTGATACTGTTTTATTGTTGAATAAAATGAAGGTTTCGGTTTCAGCCAAAAAAAAAAAAAGTCTTGTACCCCAAGTTCACCTATTTCATGTTGAAATAGGATTCATTAAATAAGAACTTAGAGTCCTATGTGGGCTGGACTCCTAGGTGCAGCCCTGCACCCCAACGTACATAGAGCACCCTTGTGTTTATCAGTTTATTTAACTCGTGTCATTACATTATCATACAAAAACTTCCAAGTTAATTAGATTTAGGGATTAGTTGTAAATTCTATCTTAAAATAACCGACATATCACACATCCCAATCATAGTATATATGGGGTTTCCTTTACAAAATCGGATTAGGTTCTCTATAATATAAATAGCAACTATTTTCTTTCATTGAGAGATCAAAAGCCTCAAATCAAAAAACTTATTTGTATTAGAATATCTGTCCTCTCTTCATATTTTCAATGAAGAATACGTCTTTGTTTTCAGTTGATGAAAGCAATTTTAATTTGGCTCCTCCAAGTAGTCCTCCGCCAATAATCTTCGTGGAAGAAGAAGAAGAAGAGGATGTTTATGATGATTATGATGGTGCTGTTCTTTTTATTGACTATGGTGATGATGATGAAGGTGGTGTTTATTACAACGAATCTCCCGATGATGTTGTTGATGATGATTATGATGATGTAAGATTAATTGTAGGCTTGAAAGTGATGAATATTAAAGAAGGGTCATCATTGCTTTTGGGTGGTGAGTGTGCAGTGTGTTTGGAAGAGTTTCATGTGGGGTGGCATGCTAAGTTGCCATGCTCACATATCTTTCATCAAAACTGCATTCTTCCATGGTTACGGATGAATGATTTCTGTCCACTCTGTCGCCATAAGATGGCTTGGTTTGATAGATTCTTTGTTTGTTGATCTTAATTTTATCTCAAAATTGTCTTAGAGTTAATTTTTAGTTTGTTCTGATTAAGTGTGTGATTCTTTCAAAGCACACTGAATTGAAACTGTGTGTGTCAATGAAATTATGTTTTGAAGTTAATTTTACTATTGCAAACTCTTTTTTTTTTTTAAATCTATTCATACCTTGTAGAAATATCTCCTTCAGTGATTTCACTTGCACTTATGATTAGCATTAAATACTTCTAAAAGGCTGCCAAGAACTATCGATTTAAAAAATAAAAAAAATAAAAAAAAAAGAAAAGAAAAGAATTTTGTGCAAGCAATACCCTCAAAATTGTGAAAACAAATGTCAAATTTTCTAGTTGCATGAACAAATCCAAGGGTAAGGCTTCCTTGTGGACAGAGCACATGACTAACATTTCATGTTCTTAAAGGCTCGATCACTGTGCCTACTTGCTAATATTTCATGCTGTAAAAGATCATTCTTGCTTTCCTTTCCTATTTTTTGCCCTTCAATCTTTTTAAAGGAAGATTTTTTTGCCATTGAGTCAAATCTTACATGAGATTGTACATAACATGCTAAAATTATTTTTAAATGACCATAACTTCTTATGCAATTTGATCCGTTCATCTATTAAGCAATATTGTATATTTATATATTATATCAGATTAACTATCAAATGTACATTAAAAAATTGTATACAGTAATCTTTTTTTTTTTTTTTGATAAAAAAAAATGGGAGCGTTTATGGGTTGTATTAAACCCTCTGGCAGAGCGCCGCACCGTGAGATACTCATTTATTTTTGCGCGTGTGAGAGTCACCTCATTTCTGAGAACACCCCTCACCAAGGATGCCCACCAACAGAAGGCCGTTGGCAGGACTCGAACCCAAGTCTGACAAGCAGGGAAGTGAAGTCCTAACCAACTCAGCCAACCCCCCATTGGCGTATACAGTAATCTTCTCCATTTTATAAATGATGTGATATTTTTATAGTTACAAGTGACAACAAGTGTCAAAGGGAAGGAAAAATTGTATACAGTAATCAATTGTCTTGAAGGAGATTCTTCCAAACCGATTTGAAACTTTGTCCATAGCTTAGGGGTTCGGCCGTTGGGATGTGTAGAGGCAAATTTAGAAAATTGGGCACTGTGAATTGTAATAGCAAGAATATATATTTACAACTGTTTCCCTCCTCATGGATTTGCCGATCTTCTGGAAATACATTAGACGTTGAGGCTTTGGCTTCAATTTCCCTCCCGGACAGTTTTTGATCGAGTGCTTCTATTTGGGGCTCGAACTTACAGTATCCTTCAGAAGACCCCAAGCAAGCCAGCAAAAACTCGAGATATTTCTACACTTCTATATGTATGGAGTATTTCGATCAGTTAATTTTCCGAAAGCTTTTTGCGAGGCTTCCCAATTCTGACTTTCTCAATTCCTTTTCCATGTAATGAGAGGATGGAACCTGGATCTGAATAATAAATTTAAGACCGTGAGTATTGTAAGTGGTAGTAATCTAGTACGTCTCTTGTACGTCTAATTAGCACAAGTCAAGTATGGTACCTTGTTGGGAAAATTAAGCGCCAGAAGAACCCCTGAACTCCCAAAAAATCATCCTCTGGGAGGAGGTTGGAAATAGGGATGCCTTAAAGCATCATCAACACTCAATCGATCCTCCTAAAATTCGCATGCATTTAAAACCCACATCATATTCAGCTATATATCAAATATACAAGAGTGATACAACATGTTTAATCACAAAAAATTATCAGACACTATGTTTTTAAGTTCTTGTAAGCGAGTCATAATACCCTTATTATGTGCCGTTGCCCAAGGAGTTGATTTAACAGCCTATAACACCTAACCCTCTTGTCACTGATTATATGGAAAATGTGTCTGCCGCGTGTAATTAGGAGAAGGGAAAGTTTCAATGTGGGATATGTTAAAGAGAGAAAAAATTAGTAAACTCCTACTTAAAAAATTATAAAAAAAAAAAGGTTTGGCCAAGTGTCTGTCAATAATATAATAGACATGCAATTTTGAATGAGGGAATAAATGCATTGCATGAATTCAAGGGGTCACCCACACTTAGGAGAAAAACTTATTTCACTTTAATTAATCATAAATTTCAAAATAAATACTCTTAATCAGAACTGGGGTTCTACATTCACATCTTATAGACTAAACTTGATGTCCAATATAGCAAACAACTTACTACTTATTGCATTTTTCTGCATGAATTAATCATTTTCAACAAAAATACAGGAAAAATCTAGAAATTATAACCACGTCTCCATTAAGGTATATATGTACTTAAACAATTTAGAAGAATGAAAAAGAAAGTCTTATTCTTTTCATTTCTTTAATCAAGGAAAAAAAATCTGCCTCAAACCATGCAATGCTTATAATTGCAATGACAACTTACTGGGTCCCAGAGTAATAAATGGCGTACTAGCCGCAGAGCCCAAATATTTGGAAATCTGCAGCCATTATGAAAAAAAACAAAAGATTGATGAGCATAACATTTGTAAAAAGGAGCATACGAGTAACGAAATATGAATACTGATACCAACAAAAGCATGAGAAATTATAGACAAACCCTAGTTTAAGAGGATCTCTATTCTTTATCTGATGTGAAAAAAATTCTTCAGAGCATTTCCATGAGGCTGGTGAAGCTCCAACCTGAATCCCAACAGATGAAATTTCATTAATAGGTGACCAGATTATATACTCAGATTGTATGCTTGGAAAAAAGAAGACCATCCTTAATAAAAAATACCACATTCCTCAAGGTCCATACCAACTCCTTTCCTAAAGGGACAGCACGTTATATCTGTTTGTAAAATAAATACCTCATGTCCTAAAACATGTCTCATGCACTTTTTCAGGCCTGTAAATTCTTATTGTATGAGTCACTCTTATACATAATATGGCAAGGATTTCAATTCTAGTTCTAGAAGGGCACCATAAATAAAATCAGATCTCATAATATGGCAAGGATTTCAATTCTAGTTCTAGAAGGGCACCATAAATAAAATCAGATCTCACCCCCTCCCAAAGGATAAAAGAATCAGAAAAGAAGAGAGGAATTACGGATTTCCTAAAAGAAAACTCTGTTGGCAAACAGACACTTAATCAATGAACACAATCCAAGAGAAAGCAATACAGAATAAGCAGCCTCAAGTTTCACACAACTTAAAGAAGCGCCGAATTAGATCAGCCAATATATAGCACACATGTAACATCAGGTAAAAAACTTCAAATTTCCTCTAAATTTCCCTTACTCCTAAAAAGAAAATATAACATAGAAAATTAATATATCACTACTTTTGCTCAATTAATATAACACATAGTTGTGCCAGGAGCCATAGATTCCATGAGCATAGATGCCATGACATAGCATATTAGGAATTAAGCATGTCGTTCAACCATGCTGCTCTTAAAATAAAATCCATTTCTGCAATATCTAATGTCTATGAATCTATCACCAAACTACTTATCCAATAAATAAAAAAGAATCTATCACCAAACTAAAATGTAAATTCAGGGTAAAAGATGATGGAAAGAGAATGAAAAAGTATACTTAACACACTGACAAACACAGGAGAATATTCAGCACTAAAACACAGTACATTGTAACACTAAAACAATCTAGCCGTCACTTAGCAATAAAAGATGGTATGCTTACTTGGTCCATTGAGTGATGATGTTTTGAAGAACTCCCTGAGATTAAGATACACAATTCCATAAATGATCTAAGCCTGTCATCATAAGAAAAAGTTTCAATCATCAATCTCAGAATTTATCCAAAAAATGGAAAGATCCAAAACATTCAATCTCCTTAGACAATGTAGTCTTTCTTTAATGCAAACAAATTTGATGGCTTAAATCTCACCTTATATAATCTGATAGTATTCAACATTTGTATTAAAATTCAGGAACAGAAAAAAAAAATCCATTTCTCCACATCATAATGAGAAGCTTTTAACAAATACTTTTCCATTTCGTTTATCATATCTGTCATTCTTAAAGAACACTTAAGATTTAAAATAAGAATTTTAACAAGAATGTTATGTTTGGTGAAGTAGTGGGAATTGATTAAAATCCGTGCTATCTCTTTCTCTTCTAGCCACATGTCACTTACCCAATTTGATTCTAATAACTCAGAAAGGGGATTGTTTGGTAAGGGGAAGGGAGACATCCGTAAACTGATTGTTAGTCCATTAGCTGGAGTAGGAACATCAAGTATGCAACCCTTTTGGTCTGAAGCCATAGACTTCAAACATGACATTATATAAAATTAGAGATTTGGGCCAATAAAAATCAAGTTACATATATAATCCTTTGTCTCACATCTGCTTATCTACAGAGACAAGAGCTTATATGGAACAATGTAATTACAGATCAGTTAACTGTAAAAGATGAAGCTGTGGCGGGTGGAGATGGTTAATATGAAGGCACTTGGAATGCACAAATAGCAAAAACTTTTGAACAGGCGTTAATGTGGAGGAGAGGCAAATGGTTAATTGCAGAAAATTTGGCCATAAAAACCTGCTACACAGGATCCAAATATCATCCTATAGAAGAGATTGTATGGCTAAGAATACTTGCTACACAGGATTAAAAAAATTTCCATAAATGTGGGAAGATATGTCAGATGATTAAAGTATATGTCTAACACTTTTTTTAAATTGATAAGTTTCACGTGCATCAAGTGGGACCTGAACCTATGATGACCTTACCCTCCAACCTATTGTTGTGCATGAAGAAAGTGCGAGCCAGAGCTCATTGGGTGTCATACCAAACACTTATCATGAAATGAATTAATATTATCATGCCTAGACAATTCTATTTTGTTTTAACATCCTTATTTTTAGCATACACTATGACACAGGAACAGAGTTATCACATTGATTAGTGCTACATTGCTAGACAGCTTAGCACTTAGATCAGAATGTCATCTTCGGATCAGAAACTAGTCCATCAAGATTTATTTTCAAGCGTGTCAATGGATATTTGTAACAGATGCAATACTATCACTGACAGCCACTCAAAGTACAAAATAATTTGACAATCTTAAAGTCTCCTTAAAAGCAAAACTCACTTATATGCCAGCTCTTTTAAGTCTTCATTCCAACCCTGAACATGCTGATCTAAAAGAGCACGTGTTAAGGAACTTATTTGAAATACATTTGGTGATCCTAAGATCAACTCTAACATCACAACGCCAACACTCCACATATCATACCTGTCAAGTAAAGGTGATTATTAGTCCTGCAAGGCAAATAAAATAAATCCAACATATGAAGATGCATACGCAGCATTGTAAAAAAGTAATATATCCTTAATATATAAACCATGTATGCTAACTTTCATATTGATTTATATCGAAGATTGACATACTTCACAGTTGTGCCTTTTGGCCCATGATACCAACTTGCATTAAGCAAGGCTTCAGGTGGAGTGTACTCATAAGTTTGTTCAGCCCTGAAGCAACCCCAAAAATGAATATGCATCATACCATTAACTGAGATATTAAAACACAGATATTGCAGAAGTAAAAAGCTTCCAAAGAAAGAAGAGATACCTAGACGGTCCAGTGGAACCATATAAGTGCTTCAGTGTGAACTCATCTATTGCACTACCAAAGTCAATAATGCGCCTAATCCATTGAAGAAAAAGGCATTAAATCCATAGTGCAACATGCTTAAGCACAAAAAGCATAAAGTTTCAGTTACATTATTATACATCGAATAAGCACACAGAACAGCACTAAATTTCAACCATTCATAATTTCTTTGTTTTGTTGATACATATATTCAAGAGTCAACCCAACCATTCATTTCTAGTCTATGCCTAAAAGAAGACCAGTACATGTATGTAAAAACATACATATAGATAAACACAAATGGGACAATCATTTTGGGCCAGACCAAGAGGAAAAGAAGGGAATGACTTGTGGGGTGGGTTACTAGCAATCAAAAATGTTAACTCATATTAAACAGGCAAAGGAGAACACAAGGATTCCCTTCCCTCCCCTGACCCCTACCACCATATAGGAAAATACACAGTGACACATTCCGCCAGACATTGATCACTACAGCTTACACTAAAATTTGCCTGGAGGAGAAAAGAAGCTTCTTCGAACATGAAGTATTTGAATACTCTTTTGACAAATAACGTTGTCTCAATAAATCACGTTTTTGGTGGACAACCAGCCAATTTTGGAAAGTATTCATATGGAAATGACAAACTTTACCCAAATAATATTGTCATAATATGTTGCCGGATCAACCCAGACTACTGTTATGAGACAAGGGAGGACCATGAAATTAAATGACAAGTAAACCACTAGCATCTGAAGTTGTTAACTAATTTCATGTAAAAATCACTTGGGACCAAAATCATGGTAACTAAGACATTGCAAAACATGATGGAATAATGCAAACTCAAAGTAGTCCTTTTTTATTTATGTTAGAAACCTTTGCACAATCAGACTCCAACCAAAGATTGCAAAGCAATGGGGTTTTTAAAAGGGGAAAGAAAGCCAACCAACAAACTATTGCCCAGTCAATTTGGTTGTGAGAGGTTGTGCAGAAGCTCTAGCATATGTGATAAGCTTCTTAAATGCACTAAATGAAGAGGATAGGTTGTGTGGGGAAAAGGGGATAAAGACTTCTGTTTCAAATTTAAGTTTTCAAAATTGCCCTTGTAAACTTTCAAGAATTCAAATATGTATTAAATCCATCGATCTGTTGGGAAGTCAGTAAATTAATGACCACTTACTTTTTAAAACAAGACCAGTACTTTGAACAGCCAAAAAAAATGAACACAAGATAGACAAAATAAGGCCGAAAAGCAGGTGAATGCACACACAAGTCCATATATATATATATATATATATATATATATAGGGTTAGGTTCAAGTTACACTTGGTGTAACTCTAAGCAATGTTACACAACCCAATAACTTATTATTGAATAAATATTTTGAAAATCTAACCGTTGAATTACATATTCTATATGTTCTTAACATGTATGCCAATTTTTATATCAATCAGATGTTATTTACCATTTGATTCATAAACTTATATTTTATGCATTATTTTAAACTACAAAAACTTGAATTTTAACAATAGATTGATGACATGGCTATTAATCTTTGATCACCTTGAAATTTTGCAAATATGGAGAATATATGAAGATAATGTAATCTAACGGTGGATTTGTCAACATTTACATCCAATTAAAAAATATTGAGTTGTATAGCATTGCTTAGAGTTACACCAGGTGTAACTTGAAAAAGAAAAAAGAATATGGAGTGATGAAAAGAAAAGGAAAAAAGAAAACCACTAGCCCATCAAATTGTATAGTAGTATGTTTTGACTCTCTCCTAATATTTGATGAGTAGAAGCTAATGTCATTTAGCAAAAAACTTTTAACAAAGAAGAAAATTTCAGTTGAAATACAATAACAGTTAGATATATTCTACAGTACATTTTGGTGATGAAATTCTTATCTCCACTTGGACTTCCTTTAAGGCATCTCCCTGTCTCCTGATCTTCAAAGCATATGACCATGTTCTCTTCCAAACATAAAAGCATTTACAATTAGCTTTTTCCCAAATAGTACTCCTTCCAATTGAGTCACGCAAAATCACAATATATATATATGGCAAGAGATCACAAATGAAAACTTTCCAATTGAGCTCTTTATTGCACAAATTGATGATTCTTTTCATAACCAAATAACTGGTTAATGTGGGACAATTATGATACAAATTCGCAGGAGAAAAGAATATGGAGTGATGAGCTTGGGTCTTCTTTTAAAAAAAAAAAAAAAACTGGATTGGTAAGTTACATATGCACCCCATAGGTTGACCTTATCCTCCATCCCATTATTGTGGGAGGGAGTGCAATTTGAGCTATTGCTCATTGGATCAACAAGTGCAAGAAAATTGATTTCTCGCATGTGTGTGTCCGTGTGCATGTGTATGTCCATATCATTTTACTTAATAATCAGCTCTAACATAAGGTACTAATGTCCTCACCAGGTTTTATATCCCTGTGGGTGATATTGCGGTCATGACAGGACTTGATCGCCAACAACTGGGACATGAAAAGGATAGTATGTCAGGTATCTAAATGAATGCAACAGACAAAACAACTGCAAAAATTTTAGACACATGTAGTATACATAATCCAACTTATGATTCTTACTTAAAGACATATGGCAAAAGTCACACAATTTAGAGATTTAAAATAAATTAACTTCAGCATATTAAAAGTATGATTCACCAATTTAAGCTGAGTCATATTTATCTCCAAGCCTTGTTTTACATTCATCAATCTTTTGATAGAAACTAGAATATTTAAACAACATGAAATTGTCCTTAATATAAATTTAAGCATGTTTACTTAGCATAGGATTAACATATCTTCCAACAACATACTCACATGCCTAAAGGATGTGCCATCCATCCAAGTCAAGCAACTATTTCTACGAGATATAGCACTATAGAAAATGGGAAATTGACTAGGTTGAAAAAAAAGTTCATGATAGAGAGAAATCTGAAATGTGTATTGCAGAAATACCAACTGCCGTATAAGATTGCGCATTTCCTCTTGTCCTGCTTCTGTAGTCTTCAACCAATGCCACCATTTTGAGGGGCGCAAAATCTGAACACGTTTAACTTGTTCAACCCCATCTGCATTATCATCTACATCTTCAACAGTATACATAAGCTTTGACAAAGAGATGCCTTCATGACGAAATACAAGCCATATTTCATTAGATCGAGATTCAAATGACTCTATGTATCTTGCAATATGGTTTAGACCTTCTTCAAGAATAGCTCTTTGCAGTCTATCATTGAGAAATTCATTTTCAAAACTCCAAGTGTTTTCATGAATCATTGGTTCATTTGCTTCTATTAGGTCAGTGAAGCCCACATGTGATTCTTCCACAACAGAATTTGAGAGCAACCCTCCAAGGCTTTTAGAGGCATTTGAAAAAACTTCACCAAAATACTTCTCCCTTAGACCACTCAAGTAAACAGCAGTCCCTCTCTCCACCTATTTATAGGAAGCAAATGGTAATTCATGCTATCATCCTAACAAGTGCAACATAGACGATAAAAGTGTTGTACAAATGAAAAGACATCAACATTAGATCCAAACGAAATTCTAAAGATTCAAATTTAAATTGTAAAGATTATTACCATTATACGTTTCAAAATGAAGAAGTTCTCGTCAGCAGGATCAGCATGACAATTATTTGATGAAATATGATTTGAATCAAAATGAAAAGAATTAGATGAGGTATTATTGTTTTTTCCATTATGGTTTGAAGCATTGCTTCCTTCACAGCAATTCCAATGAAAAGCCAACCATACTTCACCATATGATCCACGACCAAACCTCTTCTTTAGTGTGTACCTAACAGAGGAAGTCAATCAAATAATGCACCATATGTCTTAGGGTCTCTTATCAAAGAACACAGAAGATCACGTGTCACACATGCGATGTTCAAAAAAATTCTGAAACACAAAAGCTTATAAAAAAAATTAAAAATAATAAAAACCTTTTAACACAAAGACATCACTAGGAACAAATTCACAATTTTTTAATATGTATTTGTATGTGATCATCAAATTCCCCTGAAGAGGGGCATCTCAGATTTTGAGTACTTCACAAACATTATTATGATGATTACATACTGAGTTAGCACATCATTTCAAAAATTAAATTAACATAATAGAGGTACATTGCATGAAGGTGTGTACATGTATTGAATTTAAGATTTTTTTCCCCCTTTTACAAGTATAGCTGTAAAAGTTGTAATTTTTTATTTATATTAGCTTCATCAGGCTAACAATCATTAAGCAGAAAAATTAAATTAAAGCAAAGCAATGTACCTCAAGTCTGGCATTGCAAACTCAAATGATCCATAATTTGGCCCCGTATCATGAAGAGGAATTGATTCAAGCAGACCAAGGAAATTAGCAAAGCCTTCAGGATTTATGCATTGATCTTTAGTTCCATCAACATTCATACCAAGGTGCAAGCAAAAATTCTGGTCATTATACAAATATAAAGGTCCACCTAAAATCAAAATTAGAGCTTGTTGTAAATAGATCGTGTATGTTAGTGACAAAAATGAAAGACAAATGTCTATGATTAATAAAATAAAATTCACATTATTCTCCTATGCATTAAGACAATTTGTGAGTGAAACTAAATCTAGCTTATATTTTGATATTGCAGCTAAAAGAGAGGGATTCAAACAGAAGGTTAACACACATTTATTAAAAACTGAATGTAGGGGAACTTAACTGGGTTTCTATCCAAATTACTGAAAGCAATCCCAGAAACACAGGCCTCTTAGCTAGAGGTAATTTATGGCCATAAAAAAGGAAAATACCATGGATTAAAGACCCCAATGACACCTCACTTACCACACTGTTGATCAAGGGCCTCAGGTAGAGCCTGAGGTACATAATACACATGGTCTTCTAGGTCATCCGTTTGAGCTTGCAAGGTGTAACCCATGTGTTCATCAAGGTTCTCAGATAAATGAAAACAGCCAAAATTGCCACGTTTTCTTTCAACCTAGAGCAAGAAATGCAGCCAATTTCATTCATACAAAACCTTTCCCAGTACTAATGGCACAAGTCACTAAATAAATAAATCATGGTCTCATTACATGAACCCAAAATTGTTAGTTTCAACTTTAACAATTACAATTTACCACATAACAAACTTGGATGACCTTGACAAGGTAGAAAGTCTTCTTTTAGTAAAATGACTGCTTCAGTCTACCAAAAAAATCTTGATGGCCCACAAATCATTCTCTCAAAATAACCAAATGTCCACAACCATTCAATCAAAAGAATCACTTATCCAAGATATACTTCGTAAATATGTATCAGACTTTTACAACTTGCATAAGATAATATAAGTTAATTTGTCAAAACTTGTTATGTTCCGGATGAGCAGAACCTCTTCCTTCATGAGAGAATAGAGATGAAATAAAATTTCATTGACAAAAATAAAGTATGGAACAATTGCAAAAGGACCACTGTTAATTGCCAAGATGCATGATAGATGATGTGGACATTAATGAACATCAATACCAAGGCCATGATTATTAGTTAAAACCACCTAAACCACCTTGCAGTTTGTTATATGAAAGGAATCTGTCCCAGCTCCTTTCCCTTCATTAATCAGAAAAATCTATTTATTTGAAAGGTTTAAATGCATTTGCACGCAACAGTAGGAAAAAATCATAATTCATTTCCCTATGAGGTAATAAATGACATTAAACCAACTGCCTTGGAAAAGCAAATGGATCAAAACAAGGAAACAAAAAAATCTAAGCTTTCATACTCACCAATAACCTCTCAAACTTGAACATTAATGGATGAGCATGCTTCAAATCCACTAGGCCAGAAGTGACATCATCAGCTGAACAGGGTGAAAAATTAATGATGAGTACAATAGCAGATAAAAGAATCATCATAATGAGCCTATGTACCAAGATAAAAATGTGATATAGACAACTGAGAAATCATTCAATATATTTTTCACCATAAGTTCTTGACATGGTCTGTGCACGTTTAGACTACCATTAGTGGCCGCCAACACACCACAAGCAGATATTTTGAACGGGCAGGTCCGCATAAATGAATAGTAAAACAATAACTATGATGGTAAAATCTAAAGGACAGGTGTGCCCAAGTCAAGGGCATGCCAACACGCCTATCACAGATAAGACATCACCAAACACAAAAAAGATGTGATAGAAATGAATTTAAGTTATTAAATAAGGACAAAGTTGACAAAACAATATATTGGTATTTTTTTTACAAGATAATGTGATTTTTGAAAACCCAAAAGCTACATCACTTGAGGTAAACTACCAGTTTTTGGATAATTGATAATTTAGGGTGAGGAGATTTGAACCCTAAATGCCTCTGTTGAAGATACTAAGAGGTGCCAACTAATTGAGGTACAAGGCTCTTAGCATGACAAACTGCTAGTTTTGACTTCTAATCATTTGGTTTTGGCACAATTGCAATGAAGAAAAAGTTAATACCACCAAAATCATGAACAAAAGTGATAACTTTTAGACCAACTCTATGTTGGTTATTGATAAATTACCAATTGCCCCAAAAGCTTAAATTGTTAGGAAATTGTGAATTTAATCATTTAACCATAATTCTAACACCCTCAACATATGTAGACCCAAACTCCACCTTAATAAGTGAGGCCCAACATGTAAGATTTTTAACATTTAAATGGGAGGTAGAATGAGGATAGAGATAAGAGTTTATAATCTCCTGCTTTGATACCACTATAAATTACCAATTATCCCAAAAGTTTAAGCTATTGGAAACTGGTGAATTTGATCATTTAACCATTATTCTAACAGCTATCTCATAAACCATATTGCCAAAATATGTGAACCCATTTTAATCCACATCTCAAAGTCTACAAAATGATCACAACATTTTTTCTTTTATATAGAGAAAAATTAAACAATAGGATAAATGACCTCTAGAGTTTTCGGTTTCTGATGCCCCAGTGGTTCTAATACAAAGTTACAAATTGAAGTTCTGGTTTCCATACTTATGCAATCTATAATCTGTTGGAAATTTTAAAAGCAAAGAGTCACCTGAGTTTTCATATCTGAACTTCTGTAGTCCACTTGCTGTCAAATCTCTGTCCCCCTCTTCAACACAACCTTCCTTGAGAAAATCTTCAGAAAAAACAGTAGATCCCAAAGGAACCACAACAGCTGCCATATTATCCAGACTGCCCTTTTCAAAGGCATTGTTCACTATGCAATCAGCTGATGAGTACAAGCATGAAGTAGAAAGTTCTGATTCCAGGGTACCATGACTATTTACTTCCCACAACAAATCACAAACATCCTGCAGACTCAACTTCTCAAAAACTCCATCAGATGCAGCCACCAGATAGCTATCATTTGTGGCCAGAGGTTGCCAATCTGTCACCTCTGGTGCAGATATAACACCGTAACTGATAAAAAAGATTCAGAGAATACTAAATCAGAATTTCAATTAATATTTCTTTTAGTGACAAGTAAAATAAAGATGTCAGATGATAAAAAGATAAGAAATGTGAGTTTTTAATGCCAAGTCAATTAAGGATTCAAACCTAGGTTCTCCACAAGGAGAGAACTGATTACAAGGCTCTTGGCAGCGGGGAAAGTTAATGGGACTTCATCACAAGCTCTTTTGGAAGTCACAATTAAGGAAGAATACCAATTCAAATATTTTACGCTGTTTGTGAACCTGACCTTTTAAAGGACACATCACCAATTGCTCGAGAAATAGCTAGTTGACCATTTACTCGGGACACACCACCCAATTCAAGAACATAACCACCAGCAGTTTCCACCCGAATCCTTTCATCATCTCTATCTGGATGATGATCTTTGGTCAATTCCTTAACATAAAAATGCGCGAATCCATTGGATGAAGCCACTTTGAAGTTGTCATGATCTCTCACGCGTGAAACAGGGCCATTGCGTCCTTTCTGCCTATATAACCTTATTAAAGTGGCTGCAATGCATAAGCAACATCAATTGAATAGCCTTTACTATGTCTTTGTTAAAAGGATAAGTAAAACTCTGGCATAAGAAATCATACTTTATGTTTCAATAATCATACAAGAATATCACACCATAGCCAATGAGCTCTAGCTCAATTGGCACCTCCTCCCCTTTTAAGCACTAGGTGGAGGGTGAGGTTGTAGGTTCAAGACCCATTGGGAGCATGTGTAACTTAGCAGGTAAGAAACAAATCACACCATAACTAATAACTGCAAAACATCGTCTAACATTCTGAACACAGCGAATTAGGCCAAGACCATTCTAACCTTTTGCCTCTGCAGGAGGCTGGAATTTTTCAGAGCACAAAAAGGCTTTTGAATCTCCAATGTTGGCAACTAAAATTTGACCATCTGCTATTAGTATGACGGTGGCCGTCGAACCAGAATTAAGATTCCTTCTAGATGCTTCCTTCATTACTTAAGTGAACAAATGTCAACATATGATCAGAAGGAAGGGAATAACGCACAATAATTCTAAAACAAGCCAAGATATATCAAATAGAACTTGCCTTAGAAAATGTTGCATCAATATCATGGATTGCCCTCAACAACGCTTCCTTTAAAATTTCTAAGTGAAGAGAATCATCAAAATTCACCGGCCAAGAATACTTAAACCTAGGAAAGAATTCACAAATTAGAAGTACATATAAACAATATCCCATCAATTAAAAATCTATGCCTCAATAATGCTTCCTTTAAAATTTCGAAGTGAAGAGAATCATCGAAATTCACCGGCCATGAATACTTTAGCCTAGGAATGCATTCCCATTATTTGGAAGTACTTATAAACAATATCATGTTGGTTAAAATTATATGGTGAGATAACATTAGGCAATACCATTAACAATATAACAGCACTGTACCAAAAACAGAGGTTTTGTAGACCCAAAAACTAACATCCTGAAAAACAACAACCTTACAAATGCAAATGTATACACATGACCAACACATCCCTCAGTTAATGTTGGAAGCTGTTTTCTAATATTAAAATACATGAAACTTATTTTCTTGGAGACAATCTTACAAATTTTAAATACAGAGCAATGGGGAAATATCTTTATTAAGACACATGTAAAACACAACCCCACCACTGTTCATTTGCAAGAACTTCTCATAAGTTTTTTTTTTTCTTCTTCTTTGGTTTCTTTAGTTTACAAATTTGTGCGTGTGTGTTTAAAGTGGATGTTATCAACTTTAGCAATACCACAATGGTAGAAGTAGAACACTCCATGGATCTAACACTACAAATACTGATATCTAACTTAATCATTAACGCGTAGGCAAAAACACCTTCAAAAATCCAAGTAATGCTTACCTGGTTCTTTCATCCAAATTAAGCACTTGAAAAACAAAATCATGTACTCTTCTATCTGGCAATCTTCCAGTGGATTGCTTCGATGATATGACTGAATATGTTGCATCCAAAAGGAAATAAGTATGCAAAATAAAATACTCCAATAAAAGCTTCGAAGCCATATCACTAGCTTCGGCACCATTATGACCATCAAAAACCGCCACGATTCCAACTGTAACCTCCTTAACCCCCATTTTGCCTGCTCCAACATCAAATTCATTACATTACAGAAACCAACTTTACAATAAGTGAAACAGTAAAACACACCTAAATTTCATTTTTGATAAATTACCACTAATCTCAAAAACTTAAACCGATAGAAAAGGTAAATTTACCTAATCATTACTATGACACTCACCCTTACAAATGGACTAGATTCTCCCTTAATAAGTGGGACCCCAACATTAGGAATTCTTAACTCTTAATTGGGAAGGTAGAGTGAAGGCAAAGTTGGAACTCAGGAATCAAGATCCAACAAGTCTAGAGTCACACAAAATGTGAAATTTTGTTATTAATATCAATGGTTGGCCTAGATGTTAACAAGTAAAAACTTGTCAACTCAACTATTGTAAAAATTATCGTGTCGGTAGCCTTGTTTATCAAGATTACCTACTCTAATACTATGTTAAATTACCAATGGTTCTAAAAAATTAGGATGATAAAAAGAAATAATATATTTAATTTTAACTATTTTCAATATTTCTAATCACAACCCTATATGGTATTTAATTGTTTTAATAAAAAAATTCCATTAAACAATTAAAATTTTATAATTTCTTAAATATAATGTTTCTTATAAATTCAAAATCTAACTATACCCACAATAAACATAATCTATTTCTTGTAGCTTTAATTAAACTCTCAAAAAATATTTTGCCATTGAAAATTCTCAGCAAGCAACTAAAATTGACCTAAAAGGAAACAAAATGGAAGTACTCAGGGGTGTTTGCTGCAATTTATGCTAAATATAATGGTATTAATGCAATTAATAACAAAAACCCTAAGAGAGAGAGAGAGAGAGACCAGGAAAAGGGATGCGAATATCGAGAGCACAGAGAGTGCGATCCTCTTGGGACTTTCGGCGACCTTGAAGTATCGCCATTTGGCAAGAAGCGGTGGTTTTGGTGGTGGTGGTGGTGGAACCGTAATTGGGGAGCGTCCAGCGGGGGCATTTTGGGGATTGAAAGACCGCGGGAGCACCGCCTTCTTTGTAGACCATCACGCATGTCGATGATTCTCCATTAGAGCGCGTTGCAAAAAGAATCGCTAATAGGAGGATGTGAAATTTGAATGATTCATTCATTTGTTACCGTTTGGGAAACTGAAAATTCACCATTAGGTACTGTTATCTATATGAGAAAATTGAAAATTTTCTGGGTACATAGGTCGGTGGTGAGCTGCAACGGAAACAATGGGTTTTTATTTATGTATTTATTTTTTCTTCAAAAAACTTTTTTTTTTAATCAGAAAAACTCTTTAGTTAAGTTCGTTCATTAGCTCATTATTATTATTTTTTTCCTCTCTCTCTCTCTCTCACAAGTGGAGATACATTAATCGTGAGTTGAAGAATATGCTTATTTGAGATGTAATTATAAGTCCGGTTATTATTACTATTTTTTACTATTTATAGGTTTTATATGAGTCATTTACTCATAAAAGCCTATATGAGTGCCCAAAAAGACATGATTTTTAAGTAGAGAAATATATTCTCTCGTAATAAATAATGGTACAAATTAACCTTTCTTATAGAAAACAACTGGATACTCTTTAGGTCCAAAAAATAAATTAAAAAATATCAAAATGTAAAACTTATTTTCTAAATTTTACTAATTTTTATTTTAATCTTGTAAGTTTGAATTTTATCATTTCAGTTCTCTAAATTTCATTCTTTCTTAATTAAGTTCTCCGTTAATGTGTGGTTAGTTTATGCTATTAATTTACCAAAACAATGTCATTTCGGACCTTAATTAATATTTTTTTTTCTTAATTTTAGAAAAAAAGTTCATTAAAAAAAAAAACAGAAATCCGATTAGAGGATCCACGTCGTCCCACCCACGTTTGAATAACAATTCAAACCCATATTTGAAACTCTCCAACCTCATATACCCATCAATCATTGCCGTCCAAGTAACTACATTCCTCTTTGGCATGATACCAAACAAATTTCTAGCATCACATATCCTTTCCCCTTTGCAATACCCAGCAACCTAGAGCTCCAAGAAACACGTAAAACCAAATAAAAATTGTCTACTTCACTTCTGACATCTTTATTGCCAACGTCTCTGGAAGATCTTCTTGCTCTTGGCCCTTGTTCCATTGGCGGGTGATATTTCTTTTTCAATCCGACTCTTTCTGCATCTCTGTATGATTCTTTATTTTTCCTGAAGCCTTTATATGCCCAAATTTCTCGATTTATTGGTAGTCCATGAGACTGAGGTCCTTTAACTTTATAATGTCATTCTGGACCAAAGAAAAAAAAAATCTAATGGCATTGTTAACATATATATATATATATATATATATATATATATATTAAATAAGGTTCAAAACAACACGGTTTTGGTAAGTTAACGGCAAAAAGTAACAATACATTCACGGAGGACTTAATTAAGAAAGAATGAAACTTAGATGATTGAAATGACAAAACACAAATTTATAGGACTGAAATGACAAATGGTGAAACTTAGAGGGCGGATTTTGTATTCTAGCCATTAAAAAATTACTAAAAAAATCACAGAAGTGAAATATACTCTCTTATAGGAACCTATTTCAGTATTTCTATTGTTGATTACTATGAGGATTATTATTATTTTTTTTTTTTTGAGAGGTTTATTTTAGGTAAAACCAAAACTGTATTGTCAAAATATTAAGTGATTTATTAGTTGTTAAGATAATTTTTGAATGTACAATTCAGTTACCCAAGTTTTAAGAAATTTAAATGGGCTTGGGTTATTAAAAGATTAAGTCAAAACCATTGTCTTCAAATAATAATGCTTAAAAGCCTTATAGTTCAATTGGTTGGCATTTTTTTTTTTTTTAATAAATAGAATAGAATTTCACCTATAATGTTCACTTCATAATGATTACTCTTATTGGCAGATTAAGGTATCAATCAATTTTTGGTGTAGGCAGATTTGATTGGTTGACATCTTTTTTTATTTATTTTTATATATAAATAGAATATAATTTTAGCTATAATGCCTACTGCATAATAATTGTTCTTATCATTAGGTTAAAATGCCAATCGATTTTTGGTACAAGTAGTGTTCAAATCCTAGATTTCTTATTTAACGACAAGAGACTTTACTAGTTGAACTAACTAGAACATATTAGTTAGCATTTCTCGTTGTTTTCAAAAAATTAAAAATATTCAGAGTTCAAACTTCTCTCCCTTGTTATAACTATTGAAATTATCAATAACAAAAAATTAGTGGGATTCACTATAATATGAGGGGAATGAGTACCCATTAATTCACTATACCTTCAAAATATTGAATAATTGCTTGGGGGGGGGGGGGGGGGAGAGAGAGAGAGAGAGAGAGAGATATTCAACATAAAATACTTGAACTATTCAATTAAAAAAAAAAATTGAGGAACTAAAACTATTCAATTATTGAACTCATAAGTCATAAGCCCAAGATCACAATGCATCCCAAATTAATTTAAAATAGCAAACAATGCATTCCATATTAATTTAAAATAGAAAACAACTTATTTCAATCCTAAAGCATACCATCAATCTTGATTGATAGAAAAAGTACAAACATTCAAAAATAAAAAGTTTCTGTATATAATATTGTAGAAGAAACCCCTAGAGAGAAACAGCCTTACAGCTTGATCGAGGGACCTTCTTGAAAATAGCCCAGACAATATCAACGTAGAGCGGTAATTGTTGTATGGCAAAAAAGACTATTGGCAGGCATGTCGCTGCATATACTGGAAAAGCCTTATCTTTCAGTTTATTCTTTAGCATAAAGTAATGTCCAGCACAAAAAGAAATCAACATTGATGTAATGGAAACGAGGAGAGAAGTCAAGCCAAGCAGAAGTTTCTTTGGCAAGTCTCTACGAAAATCTTTCTGTTCATACCGAGAAGTGAGGATGGCAAGAAACGAGAACAAAGCAGTGATGGAGAAGCAAAGAGCAACGAGTGATGAGATGGCAAAGATGGTGAGTGTCGATTGGCCTTCAAGATTTGCTTTCCCGTGTTGTATATCGATGTCACCAGGGATAGCGGTTGACGTGGCAAAGGCAACAGTAGCAATGAGTGCAGCCACAACTGAGCATGATTCAGCGGTTTTGTCAAGCCACTCGCCTCCTTTTGTGACTAAGTCCTCGTGCGTTTCGTTGAAGATTTCTTCTGGGGTCTTGTTATCCTTATTGACTTGATAGCAAAAGTGTTGCGGCATGTTGTCTTTTACAAACTGCATGCATTATTATATATAGTCACTAACTCAAGAAATACACAAAAAGATTATATAAAATTTTTTTTTTCTTAATTTTATTTTTTCTTATATATAGAATTTTATATTTATAGTAGTTCTTAATGACTATTAATTTTTTTTAATACAAGATAGAAATTTTGTTCTAGCCTAATCTTAGTGTATATGTGTGTGAAATTCCTTCCTAGAGACTTGAACCCCAGACTTTGCTCTCCATCCTCACAAGCACTTATACTTGTGGAGTGACCATTGCACTAAGGGTGTGCGATGGTATGACCATTATTTTGAAAGTGCTTATATATTAAACTATCTATTTTATCATTTAAAGAAAAACAAGCATAGCAAAATTCTAATAGAGGGAGTAAATATAAAAAGTTTAACATAGAAACCTTATTAAATTTAAATTCAATTAAAATATGCATATTAAAATATTGGTATGGAAAAATGTGGGTTTTCAAAAGTTTATGTGGAAACATTAGAAAGAAATCAACAAAAATAAAAAGCTTAATTTAGAAATTGAGAGAGAATTTATTGACTATACATGAAAAAATAAAATTTTTGATATATTTTTTCTTTTTAAAAAAAAAAAAAAAAATTATGAGAGGAGGGAATTTTCAAAAAGCTTCCCTACCCCTCCTCTGCCACTGCTTATAGGATGGTGGCATTTGCTACTATCTGCTATAATTATATTGTGTGATAAAAATCCAGGACAAAGCTGGTTTTGAGTTCATACCTCATACCACTTGATTTCCCACTGCATTTGCAATGCAGCACCAGGAATTAGCCAAGGCTTTTGCTTTCCTATCTCAGCTGCCAGATGCAATGCGTTGTTTTCATTCATATCCACTTCATTAATTAGTTTACGTTTTACAAACCTTTGCTTGAGCAGTAGCTGTAATACATGTGTTTGCCTATTCTTTGCGGCCCAAAGAACAATATTTTTACCTTCACTCTTGTCAGTAATGACCACTGGAAACTTTTTGAGTAAGTATTCAACCATTTCCGTGATACCATTTCTTGCTGCAAGCAATATAGGTGTCTCCATCTTTGTCATTTTAGACATTTCTTTACTCTTGTCATTAATGGCCATGGGAAACTTTTGAAGTATTTGCTCAACCATTTCTGTGATACCGTTTCTTGCCGCAACCAATATGGTTGTCTCTATCTCTGCCGTTTCAGGCGTTTCCTCTTTACCTGGCAATAAAACAAGTAAGGTTGTCTCTGTCTTTGTAGTTTTAGGCCTTTCCTCCTTTCCTGCTAATTACACAGAGTGCATCTTCAAATGTTAGCCATATATAAATATATATAAAACTGATAACAATTTAGTTCATGAGTTTGAATTCAATAAAGATATGGTGTAAAACCATATGTTATACAACCTCCAATAATATGCAGTTATTGTATGCTGCCGATTCCCTAAGTTAAGCAATAGACACTTTCACACACAATCCTACTCTCAAAACCAATTTCTTTTTTTCTTTTTAAATTTTACAACCCTCTCGATCTCGATTTGCCGTGTCCTCTGAGGCTCTGACCACTGCCTACCAACTCCTCAAGCGAAACCGAGTGAAGAAGTCATAGAATAGTCTAACAAAATTACAGATTTGAGAAATAGATCATCGCTATAAGAAGGTCATCAAGACTACAATGAAATGTCATGGTATGCATGAGGGCAAGTCTGATTTGTTGGTAGGATGGTAGAGGGAAAATCTTGAGTTCAAGAAGAGCCCAAAACAAATAAAAAGTTTTGAATTTTTTATATTAGTTTTTATTTATTTATTTTCTTTTGTAGTTTTATATATGCTCATAATAACGATGATGTATTTTCTTTTGTAGAATGGAGTCAATGGACCGGTAAAGAAATAGAGATTAGATACTAACCAAAAAAACAAAGCAAAAGTTCATTTATTTATTATGATTTTTTTTATGGAAATTATTTATTTATTTTTAATTTGGTTTGGAGAATAGGATTTGTATGCGAGGGTGCCTATTGCTTAACTTAAAAAATATGATGTGGTGTTTTCTTATCAAATTTGAACCCTTAGTATATACCTAATGTTTCTCTTGAAAAAAAAAAATTACATGCCTTATGTTAACTTCACGTTGTTCAAAATCTAAGAGCAATCGCACTTAAAAGTCGGCAATGGGCCTAGCCAAGCTAGTCTGCCCTGTTTTTACTCAGCCCATGCCTATTGGATTGGGCCGAAAGGGTAAATTTCAGTTTTATGGGTAATGCCAATTTTTGTATTTAGGCCGAATTGTCTAACCATGAGTGTTTTTTAGTAAAATTTCCTTCTTTAAAAAAATTAAGAAAATAGTCAATTTTTCCTAATAAAATTTTTTATTGAGGTTTTAAATAAAATCCTTTTCTTTTTCTACATATCCTTTAATAAATAAAATTTCCAACATTCATGTTTTTTGAAAAAAGAAAAATAAAAAAATACTAGTTTACTAGCAAAATTTATATTTAGTAAGCATAATTTAGTATAACCACTTCAAGTATCCTAATAGTTAAGTGTGCTCTTAAATTATTACTCTTGTGTCTTAAGGTTCAACCCCCACCCCACCTAAATTATTTTTGTTATATATTATGGGTTAATGTATTGGGCTAATGGGTTAGCCTAGTGCGCTATTGGACCAGCTTATGGGCCGTGAGCTATTTGTTGACTCTTTTTCTCACGAGCTCATGTAAAATAGCATAAAACACAAATTATAGCCATTGAAGTCCAAAATCCTCTACATTAGATTACAAACCAGTTATGCAAAATGGAATTTTGTTATAGTACTTGTGCAAATATACAAGTCACTTTATTATAGCACAAAATCCAAATTATAGTCAATGAAAACCAAAAATCACCCACATCAAGTTATGAACTAGTTATGCAAAATGAGTTTTTGTTACTATCCTTGTGCAAATATACAAGTCATTGTAGTTTGTGCAAAATGATTTTTTTTTTATTATTTCTTTGAGTTTTCCAAGGGTAAAAAAACAGGCGGTGATTGTTATTGTGAAGAAAGAGTGATAATTATAAAAATTTAAGAAAAAAATGATATTTTAATCTGATATAAATATTTTTAAAAATAGTTAACTAAAATAATTTTAACTTCAAGTAATTAAGTTATTACTCTAAAATAAACACTAAAATAAACAGTAATATGTAAAATCCATAAAACTACAGTGTAGAAGAATAGTAATCACCTTTTCCATTATTTTTCTCTACTTTATCAGTTTTGTTTATCTTGTTTCCATCTTGTTGCTCAGGTTTGGAAGTGGTGGCATTGTCACCATCTATTAGTGATGGTTTTCCATCCGAAGTTCCATGCCGGTTGATTGTATGCCCAGGATCCGTCCCGCTTGTGAAGTCGCGAGCGTCTTTTGTAATTTCCTCAATAAGGATTTCCATGATTTTAGCAGAATGTTCATGCTTCCGTTTTATCTTCCTTATACCCTCTGATTATTTTTCAATAAGTATATAATATATATTACAAAAGGAAAATATATTAATTACTGTACTTTACTTATATTATCAATTATATATAAAAAAAACTAACCAATTGACATGATAATTAATGTGGTTGAAATTATATCAATAACATTTAATAAATGATTATGGCTTTTTATTTTTAATTTTAAAAAATATATATATATATAATAAAAAATATATCTTATATTAAAAAGTTTAAAATTTGTAGTATATATATATGATGTTAACTTTATATATATATATATATATATATATATATATATTTTGTGTGTGTGTGTGTGTGTGGAGGTGTCAATAAATAGTGGCATACCATATCCAAAGCCAAGAATAATCCGGATGAATACTGTGTATAAAAGATGGAAAATGTTAAAACAGACTGCATAACGGCTCCGAAAAAAATGATGCTTCTGAACTTTACTCTGAGCTTGGTATCCTATAATAAACAAAATCAATTCATTATATAATGTGCAAATAACAATGTTTAATTAGTAGAAGTGAAGAGCTACCATTTTTTTTTGAGAGAAGAAAGTGAAGAACTACTTGATTATAAAAACAAAAAAGAATATATATATATATATATATATATATATTAGAAGTTTAAAACTACTTTCCATTGGGCCTCAACAATAACAATAATAAGCAGTACTTTTTTTTTTTTTTTTTGAGAAATAATAATAAGCAGTACTTTAAGGCCATTAAAGCACTCGACCCATATATTTTTTTAGAAGATTTCGAGCCAAACATTTAATAGATGTACCGGACCAACTAAGAAAATTTTTTTGATGATCAAATATCAATTGAAGTTTCTTGGCAACTCAAATGCACTTTTTTTATTTTTATTTTTATATTATGCACTTCTCACCTTTTTGTGATTGGCGAATAATATCACGTTCGCTGGCACTCTCTTCATCTGCTTTCAGGCATTTGCAATTCATATTTTTGCTTCCAAACGCTAGAAAAGAAAAGCAACTCGATTACAGAAATTAAAGAGAAGATGTGAAATATATAAATAAATCAATACTGTTTTCCGTTGGTTTTAGGGTTGCTGTATATGTTTGAAGTTTTAATCGTTCTGTTTAATGCATTTTTGTTGTAAAGCTAGAAAATCGGAAGTACCCAATTGTCAAAATTTAAAATAAAAAAAAAAGAAAAAAGAAAAAAAGAAAAAAGAAAGAAAAAAATTCACATGATTAATAAGACATCCAGTATTAATGAATGGAAAAGCAACTCCATGAATCTGATAAACCTAGAGTCCTAAATGATCCTAAAAAATTTATTCCCTAGTGTAGGTCTAAACATTCTTGAGTTGCCCTGATCGATGTTATGTTAATATGTTTTGTCACCAATTTTGTAATAACTTTAATAATCCATTTGGATTGAAGAGGAGAGAGGAGTAAGGGAATTTGTTGGAAATTAGCTTAATTTCCAGTTAACTCTAGTTTACTCCCTCCTGTTCCTTCTCTCTCTTCCCTCAATCTAAATAAACTATAAAAAATGTTATTTTTAATTAAAGTAAAGAAAAAAAAAATCTATTCCATACCCGATCGAGCCATGTTCTGCAGCATTTGATAGAACTGGATGCATGTTTGGTAGTTCTTTGGGAATTTGTCAGTAATGTTGTCATTTTCGAAAGATTCACGCAATTCTTTAATGACAGAATCAATCAAATCTTTATGAACAGTTTCGTGCTCCAGCTCTTCAACATGTATACCTTTCATAAACAATAAAAGATAACAACAGTTTTTTATGTTGGACAATGGACAACAACAAAGGAAAAGTACGTGCAATGTAGGTACAACTCTGATCTACAAAATTAAAGCGATTTAGTGATTTGCGGCTATGCAATTGAGTAATACTTACAATGATAAATGATGCTCTTCCACCATCCGAGGTGGGAACCACTTCTGAAGACCGAAGGCTTACTTGCTAGGAGATGCAAAGGTGTGATTCCTTCCTCGTTCACAGAATAAGCAAGATTAGGTTCCTTTGCAAGTATCTCAAATGCCACATCTGTCAACCATAATAAAACTAATCAGCAACGCACAAGAACATTTAATATATATAATTGATTTTTTATTATTATTTTATTTGTATATAAAACTTTATATCCTAGCACTAGCTTGTAATCTTATACATACAAATAAGTGCATTTAAAAAAAAAAGAAAACATAATTATTGTAAAAAAAGAAAAAGAAATTAGATGCATATTAAAATTGCTACCTAAAGTTGAATACTATTAGCGGTCATTTTTATATTTTTGTCAACTCTAAAAAAAAACCCTTGTAAAGATATAACGTGACAAAATATGTGAGTCAATAATTCTTGGTTGATGAAAATACCATTTTTGGTCTCTATATTTTGGAGTCATTATCAATTTAGTCTATACGTTAAGTTGAACTCTAAAGTTTTAGATACTCAAATAGTTACAATTTGGATTAATTTTTTTTAATTTAATCATTTTATATGCTTAACAAAAATCAACATAATTTCTACTTCTAAAAAAAAAACAAAAACAAAAACAAAAAAACAAAAGCAAAAACAAAAGAACAAAAACAAAAACATAAGTTGCACTTGAGGTTCATATAATTACTAAATATAATTGCATGAAAAATATTAAGTCAAATTTGGGATAACAGGGGAAAAAAATACAACATGACTCATTCATGTATAAACTCTAACAAATAAATACAATATAATACAAAAGTTTTTATTATTTAGATTGGTTTTAAGTATTACATATAATATGTGCGTTATGCACATGCATAATATTTGTGTATCTATGTATGTTAACACTATACCGAGAAATGTATGATAGTTATAGATTTTATATTTTCTAAAGTCAAATATTGGTTCCGCTTTTGACAATAGTACTAGAGGGAGATTCTTGCTTTTCCTTGAAAATGAGAGAAGATAATACTTTTGAACGACAAAGCGGAACTATATAAGATTTTACTTTAGAAAATATAAAATTTCGGTGTGAAAAAAGTTAAAGCAAAAAATGCTCACCGAAATACTCCCACCTAATGGCACAGTGAAGGGCAGTCTCACCATCATTTCTTCTGTAGGCGGGATTGACTGAATCAAGGTCCTTGTCGGAGGCTTCCAAGAGTAGGGAATGCAGGTAAAGGAAGATCGGTTTGTAACCATGAAAGGCGGCTAAGAAGAGAGGAGTTTCACCGAGCTTGTTACGAAATGGATCTTGATGAACCTCCAAATTTGGAAGTTCCGAAAACAGGTCAACTTTAGCAGCAAGAAGGATGCATATGTTCAATCTCCCAGCTGAGGCTGCCACATGCAAAGGGGTATTCCCTTCGTAGTTTGTTAAACGAAGAGAGGGCTCTGAATGGAGAGCAATTACACGTATGAGTTGTTGGACAATTTCTTCTGGCGCAATGGAGACAGCTACATGGAATGCCGTGTCACCTGACGAGTTGATCCTCGCGTCAATGGCTGAGAATTTTTGTTCCTTATACATCTTAACAATATTCCCCCATTCACCTGTCATGGTATTCTTGTACAAATCGAAGGCGAGCACATCATCCTGGCTCTGTCTATCCCTATCTTCTTCCATTTCATTTATTTTTGCTAAATCTTCTATTTTTTTCTTTCTTACAATATACTAGGAAAAATGACGAAAAATATATATATTAGATGTTAGGTTTCTACCTCGCAATAGTGGAGACGTGTCAGTTTTTAAGCTATTTATATATAGATAAGACTTAAGAGAGAGAGAGAGAGAGAGAGAGAGAGATTAATCCTAAACCATAAAGGAGGAATAATTACTATTTATGTTTGTTTGGAATACTTTAAATTTTCAAAAGTAGGAGTAATTGTTTTATGCGAATAACCAGCAAAAAAGAGAGAAGACAAATAAATGAATAACACACCAATATCAATTGGTACAGAAAGGCAGGTCAAGAACATAGAAAACGAACCGGAAAAACCACAAAAAGTTAATTATAAAGTGAAGCTCAGGAGCATCCCAGGACCTATATATGTGTTGGGGATGTTGTCGCACCTGCATGCATTGTGATTGGCACGTCACATCTGTGTACAAAGCAATACCTGATACCAGGCCATTGTACCTCTTTAGAGTATTCACGTTAAGAATGCTAAAAAATATAGCATTTAAAACCTATTTTTATCTATTTTAACAACCCACTTTTAAATACAGTCAACATTAAAAGTTCTATTTTAATACACAACATATTAAAATAATATAAACAACTTAATTAAATAAAGATAAAAAATCCAACAAATTCATTTCACCTAACCCCTATCTCTCTCCTCTCTCATCCTCTCTGCCTCCTCTCTCATCCTCTTTGCCTGCTCTACTAGCCACCACAATCTACTACTAATACCAACCACCACCGCAACCCATTACCACCACCCACCGCAACCCACAACCCATTGCTGCCTAGTGAAACAACCCATTGCCACCCAATAAAACCACCCACAACCCACAAAACCCACAAAACAGCCCAAAACCTCCACCACAACCCACAACCTCCACAATCCACAACCCACCAAACCCACAACCTCCACCACAACCCACAAAACCAACAACCACCACAAATCACAAACCCAAGGTGGCAGATCATGAGAGAAATGAAAGATTTGGTAGAGAGAGAGAGAGAGAGAGAGAGAGAGAGAGAGAGAGAGAGATTAGATGAGACGAGACCCATCTCGGAACCAAAACAATGAGACGATATCCATCTCGGAACCAAAATGAGATGACAAGGGAGAGAGAGAGAGAGAGAGAGACGCCAGTGAAACAAAGAACAAAAGAGAGAAGAAAGCTCTAGTAGAAGAAGAAGAAGAAGAAGAAGAAGAAGAGAGAGAGAGAGAGAGAGAGAGAGAGAGAGAGAGAGAGAAGATATTTTAATTAAAAGATTAATAAAATATTATTATTTTTATAAGATTTGAGCTATAGTAGGTTGTCATCTTTAACAGTCTAATGTAGCTAAGTTGCTAAATTTTTTAAATATAACAACATTGATGTAGTGCGTTTCTTGTGAAATGAGATGCTAAAATAGCTTTTTTAAGCTTTTAGCATTCTTAATGTGAATACTCTTAAGGTTTTGCACCATAAAATAAAAGTGCTTTTAAGATATGTTTGGTGTAATATGCATTGTAATATAATAATTATGAGAAATACTATATTATCAATATTTTTATAACACTTTCATAACAAATTATGTGATATGTTATTATCGGCTTTTAATGGTGAGTAAGAAAGTAATTTCAATAATGAATTAAAATTAAAAGCTTGTAACAAATTGCCACATGAAATTTATTGTAAACATGCTATGGAGTTAGCATTTCTCAATAATTATTCATATAA
This sequence comes from Quercus glauca, assembly GCA_023736055.1. Classification (NCBI taxonomy): domain Eukaryota; kingdom Viridiplantae; phylum Streptophyta; class Magnoliopsida; order Fagales; family Fagaceae; genus Quercus; species Quercus glauca. Next base: position 1,184,940 of record CM043326.1, on the reverse strand, counting down.
TTTAGTTATTTTTTATTTTGGCTATATTTTATTACAAGGTATAGTAATTCATTATAAATAGTTATTCTTTAAAATGAAGAATAATTATTCATCCCTAAAAGATTATAATAGTTTTTTCTTAATAGGTGAAATAATTTTTAAAATTAATATAATTCTAAATAAACAAACTTTCCATATACACATAATAATTATAAAAATAAAAAATCATAAAAAAACTCATCTCTCTCTCAAATTTTTAAAAAATATTATTTTTAAGAAAATATAATTGTATGAGTAAGATATTTCTTAAAATAAATCTCAAGTTTTACTCTAATATTACAACTCACAACCAAATTTATGAATATGTTTAATTATTCCTGTAAGGACACAATTTGAGTCATAAGCCCAAAAGGTAAAAGGATCTAGGCCCAAAGAGTCCAGTACAATAAATTTGTAGAGAGTAGATTGGAAAATTAGTCTCTAACGAGTTAAGTAACAATTATAGGAGATTCAAATGACAATAAAGTAAAGATAGAATAGTTTTATCTAAAGAAAATCGTCTTCGGCACAATCCAAGGAGATCAGTTCTTGTATATATCTCTCGAATTTGATTACAAGTACAGTTGTTAGTGCTACAGTATTCTTTTTTCAATTCTCCGATCCTCTTTTGTTAGGGTATTCCCTCTATTTTATACTATCCTCATCCTTTTATATTTACCCTCTATGTGTAGATTAGATTGTTGGTTTTGATCCTTGTCTCATTAGCACATTCTTGAAGTTTTTGAGGAGTAGCTGTAAGGCTGAAAATTACTGTTCAGGTATAATTTCCTCATTAATGCGGCCAGAGAGTTAGCTACAGAGCATTCAATGCGGTGATAATAGCTTTCTCTTAGATATTATAGGGTTTTCCTCTGTCCTGTGTTTTCAGGATGCTTGTCCTTATCAACAAAACCTCTTGGAATGTTGCTCTAGATGGCAGACCACACTTTCAGACCTCGGCTTTGCTCAACCGAGGAGGCATTCATCTTCGGACTTCCTTCTCGGACTCTTATGACCAAACCTCACCTCTTCATTTGCTAACATGGACTCTCATAACAGTATTTTACCCGTCCTTGGACTACTTAATGTCCTCGGATTGGACCCCCAGCTCAATATATGCATAGATACATACTACTGGGCCTATCATCCCTACAATTCTATTACAACATATTTTGTTTTTAGTAAAAAAGATTATAATTCTTGTTGTAATCCTTATTTAGTGTACTAAATATGCCCTAAGTCTCCAATGCTCCATGTTAAGTATATTAAGGAATCTTTGAATCAATCATTATTGATGTTTATCAAAATTTGAGATTAATTTTTATGATTTACTATTTTTTTATGTATTATGTTATTTTTGAATTTTTAAATATTAGATCCTTTTCCCATGATTTTAAATGGATTTTTTTCCTGGGTTTCTTAGTTAAATTCCTATCTAGTGAACATTTGATATTTAATCAAGCCTACAAATTGGCATCTAAGCCTAAACGAAAGTTAGGGTTCAGTAGTCATTAGCAGAAAATATTTGATAGTTTTTTTTTCCCACATTTTGGTGGATTTTTAAAGTTTTCATTATGGATTCAAAGGGTCCTTTGTATTAGATTTAAGGATTTTATCTAGTGAGAACGAGATTTAACTTTTAATTTTATATCAATTGTATTGCCATTGATATGGGAACGAAGACGAAAGTAATAACTATGTTAATGCATGGTTATCAAGGAGTATAGCCCCTAAGGGCAAGTATCATCAAGTTGATGATCCATAGACTCCATAAAATTAATTAGTGACATGTCCATCGATTTAAGATTGACGGCAATTAGGAATATTCATGCAAAATATTTTGTTTATATGGCCGACTTGAAAATAATAGATTGGATCCTTGACTTGAAGATTAATTCTTTGCTTATGCGTGCAAAGATCCTTGAAATTTGAAGATGCTACTAGTATGCTGTATGAGCATGAGTGAGTGATATTGCCCTTTTTATTTATAGATTAGCTACTCCTTAAAAAAATGATAATAATTACATCCTATTGTGTCTCAAATAAGCTTGAAAGATGCAAAATTTATGTAAATTAAGGGGATGATGCTTAGAATGTGAACCCAACTTTTTAAGAGAGTAAAGCCCTGCCATAAGCTGAGCTTGAGATGAAGACAACATTTCACAAGAAGTCTCTCAAAAGGTTAAAGAGAAATTTTAGAGTTGATTGAATGGATAAGCAAAAATAATGTTAAGGTTGAAGATCGTTAGAAATATTATGGAAGATACAACCAAATTAAAAAAATGTGGCGAAGATTGGACTGATAAGTCCTACAATTTCATTAACATGTCAAAGTTCATTAATTTTTTAGGTGTAAAGTGTAAAGTGTGAAACAAAACAGTGTTTTTTGGATTGCGGTGAATTTTGGAGATTTACTTTATCAAGATATATATCCAAACAGTGTTCAAATACCTTTACTTTGTTTTAAGTTAGTTCCCCCTCCCCCACAAACTGGAATCAATTTTTATGGCCTACTTCAATATTTTTATATAATTTTCGGATTTTTAAGTTTAGCATTTTATTTCCTTACTTGAATTGTTTTTTAGGGTTTTCTGAATCAAATTTAAGTTCTTCTAGAGTAAGAACTCTAGTTAGGAATTTAGGATCAATCTAAGAATGCTCTTACATTGTAATTAGCTTTTATGGAGCCTATATATTGATTGACATCGAATTTGTAAACGGAAAACTAAAAAATTCAATATACATTAATATATATATATATATATATATTTTAAATTTCTCGTGCATTCAAATATTTTTGTTATAGATTCAATATAGATTAAAAGGATATGTCAAGGTAGGACAAGATTTAACCTTCTTATATATATATATATATATATATATATATATATTCTCTGTTTCACATTAAGCAGCACAATGAATCTTTGTCACTGCTCTTTCGCAATAGAATTATAGAATTTGACTTTTTCTTTTTCAAAGAAGAAGAGTGGGGTAGGGGATTTCAGTCGTTTTTGAGCAGGAACAATGAAAATGAATATATATATATATATATATATATATATATAATATGCTATGCCGACATGAGCAAAGTAGAAGTATCTTATAAATAAATAAATAAAACTCACAGCAGTCTTTTTCTTTTTGGTTAGTAACGTTCACTTCTTTTTTTTTTCTCCCTTGTTCCGGAAACTTCACTTTTGTAGAAGTTAGTTCTTAGAAAAATAAAAGGCCCAATATCCCAATATAGGATTCATGATTTGATAGAGAAAAAAATACTTAATAAAAAAGGAAAAATGTTGTAAAATAAAGGAGATAGCAGGACAAGACAAAAAACAAAAAAATAGGGAATAAGTTTATATATGAACTTCTTCAAGCGATCATCCACCACCACGTTAAAAAAATTTAATATTTTTCATCTGGAGAATTTGAGATATGGATGCTATGTCTTTTTATATATTTTATTTCATTTGAAGAGAAATGAAAATTGCGAATTTTTGTGGTTAAGAGTTATAGATTAATATTACATTTTTGATTAATCTATATTACATTTTTAAATTTTTTTAAATATTTAACTTGGTTCCCTTGAAAAAAAAAATTCCGGTTTGGTCACTAGACACAATACTATTGGATAAAAATAGGGGCTCTTACAGTATATCCTTATTGCATCTAATCTTGATTACCTAGCTAGATTAAAAAAAAATATATATATATATATATATATATATATATATAAACCTATGAATGTGATTATTAACCATCATGCAACTGTCTGATTAAGATTAAATAGAAGATTAACAGCCACCACCACTCAGTTGGGCAGGTTGGTAGCTCCCTAGGCATGCACCATGTGGTTGGAGAGAGGAGGGGCATGGGTACGAATTGGCGGGGTCACACATATATATTGTGTAAGTATTTCTAATCATTAAAAAAAAAAAAAAAAAAAAAAAAAAAAAACTATCCTTCCAGACGGTTCTCGTAAGACTTAGGACCCCAATCAAGTTACGTGTTCCACTACTCTACGTCCAATATTGAATCAGTCACAAAATTTTAGTTTGTGTGTTCGGATTTTAATTTGTGTCTACTTTATGATGATCATTCTTTATCATTAGGCTAGGATACATTAATTGATTATTATTATTTTTGGATGGAACAAGATTCGATCTAAATTTCTTGATCTACAATAAAATATTTTATCAATTAAATTGACTAGAACTCATTGTAGTAAATATTCAGAATTACATGTTTTTTCACATTATGTACAATGTTAAATTCTCATTAAGGTTCACCCTAAAATTTTAAGTTACATGAATGTTACATGTTAATTTTGAAATTGCAGTATTCCTACTAGTTTTGCACATTGAACTTTTCTTTTTCTAAACCCACATAAGTAATGTAGAAATATCTTTATTCTCCCTTTACTCTAATTTACAGCAGCCATTTTCTTTTTGGTTAGTAATGTTCACTTGTTCTTAGAAAGATAAAATTCCTATGTCTCAATTTCAGATCCGTAATCTCAAAGAACAAGAAAAGTTTTGGAGGTGGGAGGGGGAAGAAAAACTGTACGAATTCTTGCGAAAGGAGTATCTGTGGAAACAAAGACGACGTGGACAAACTGGTAACCTTTGAGGCTTTGAGTATTTTTTTTTTCTAGCAAGACTAATTTACAAATCACAACCTTAAAGTTTTGAGTAATTTTGATTTTACTCTCTAAGTTTAAAAATTTTAATCAATTCTTTTAAATGTTAATGAGGTGGCCATTAAGTGCCACCTCAACTCATCAAAATGGTGTAGTTTTTATGCTTTGAATCATTTTATTTTATATTTAGGCCTCTTACATTTAGAGAATTATTTTAAGTTTTAAAAGGGTTTTTTTAATAGATTATTAAAGTGATGTGACATAAGTAATTGACATGGTATTATTCGATTGGATTATTAATACACGTGGCTAGTTGAGATGGCACTTAATAGACACCTCATCAATGGAGATGGATGGAAGGGAGCAAATCCAAATGCAACGTAATGTTAGGGTAGCAAAATTTTGAAACTTTAAAGGGTAATCAAAATTATCCTAAATCTCAAAGATGGAAAATTTCTTTTGTCTTTTGAACAATGTGAAACGAGAGTAACCTAGGTGTAGACTAAAAGGGCCATGTTCCCCAAAATGACTATTTAATATAAGATTTTTTTTATTGCATTTTATGTGTTTTATCATGTAGTTAAAAACCTTTTGCCAAAAAAATTTTTTTTTTTAAATTTTTTGTTCGTCTTGGTTTGCCTAATAAAATACAACTATGAAGATTTCACCGAATGAGGGTGAATGAGCTTTTGGACTATTTTCAATAGCGTAATGGATGGTTTCGGGACAAAGAATTCCTTGGTGTTTAACCATGATGCAAAAAATGCATGTGTTATCACTTATGTGGGGACCCGTTTCGGGCGACCCCCGTACAATAAATTTGCAAAGAATGGATAGAAGGACTAGGCAACAGCAAAGAACACAACAGTCGGCGTGGGTTTACAAGATCAACAACTGGAATTTGGCTAAGTGTTCTAAGGGGAAGTTCGTCCTCGGCCCAGTCGGATGAACTCTTTCCTTAGAGCTAATGAATACAAGGGTTGCTCTAGAATGCCCTGAAAATCCTTTAACTTTTTCTACCCTCCAGGGCCCCCCCCCCCCCATAACTTTGGAGGTTTCATCTATTATATAGTCTTGTTTAGGTGACCAAGGCATCACTGTTCGCTGGTCAATTCACCATTAATGCGGCCAGAGTGTTGGTGGCGCACACTTGGTGGGTGGATGACAGCTTTCTTTCTTCAATGTCGGAGTGCCGAGGACGTGGGCATCCTCGGCGAAATTCCTTGATGGGTAGGTTTAAGAAGTTAGTTGAGTCTGAGGAGATGATGGACAAATTCGTCGCTGATTACAAGATCCCCGATACAGTGGGTTTGAGGTACTGTGGAGAGGGGGAATGGAGTTCGAGGAGGAAATAGAGTGAGGTGGCGATTCCTATAATCGCCATCCTGGAGGGTGGAATGAGGATCCCCATGGGGCCGGTGATGAGGGACTATCTTAGGCATTTCGGCCTATCTCCCACTCAATGTGCCACTAATGTATTTAGAATCTTAGGCTGTGTGGACGCCTTGAATGAGAAGATGGGGTTGAGGCTAACCCATCACGATGTGAACTGGTGCTACAAACTCCAGTGCCTGAAGGAGAAGTCTTATTACATGAGGATGATGGACGATAGGGTCCAGCTCATCCAGTGCCTCCCTGAGTCCAGCAAGGGTTTGAACAAAGACTTCCTCATTGTGTCTGGGGAATGGCACAAGGGCCTTCATTGCCCAACAGTGGAGGGTACACCAGGTGGGGCATCCAGGCTAAGAGAGTGTTTAATTCCTTGTACTTTCGTGTCCTGCTTTGCTTGGTTTTGACTGGGACTTGTTTTCTTTTATGCAGATCCACACGCTTTTGAGCGTCACTTCGGCCAGGTCAACAAGGAAGACTTGGAGAAGGTGCTGAGGTCGGAGATCTTTGTGAATAAAGATGACGACCAAGTTAGGGCCGCCCACATGATCCTAGGATACGACCCGATCCAAAAATCGTTCTCAGCACCGAAGCACGTGATCCGAGCTAAAGATCCTCGGCTGCGTAGCATCACCGTAGTCGAGCACAGATTTCTGATCCCCGAAGGGTCTCCCATCCCCGAGGGCATACCGTTGACAAGTACTTCTTCATCAGCTCAAGTTGCCGAGGCTGAAGGGGAAGAGCTAGAGGAAGAAGAGTTTGCCAATTTTGATCCCTCCGAGGGCGATTTTGACGTGTTCGATCAACTCCATTCGCCCGAGGACCCTTCTGGTGATTTGGGCGACCCCAGTTTAATTGAGGCGGACTTTCTATTCGAAGAAGCCTCTCCCCGACCGAGGATGAGTTTCAAGAAGCGACCTCAGAAGAGTTTGCTGGCGCTAATCGAAGGGCAGCCGGGGAAGGACGCACAGGGGAAGTCTCCTCCCGAGCTTCCTTTTCCCCCACCCCAACAGAGTTTGACATCTGGGTCCAAGCCCACCAGTTCTCCGCAAAAAAAGGACAAAGGAAAAAGGCCTAGGGGGGCGAAGAGTTTGATCCTTCCTAAGGTGATGGTAGCGCTTGGCAGACATCGAAGCATCCGAGGGTTGGACACTGGGGCTAGGAGAAACAGGCCACTATCTAGGCTGGGGCCCAGGCTTGGCTTCTTGCCCCCATGCTTCATGGGAAGCCTCTGACGGACGACGCCTCTCTCAGGGACCCTCAAGGGGGTGAGGGTGCGCTTGTGGCTGACGCATTGGGGCGGTCCTTACTACTCCCTGCGAATATGGCCCAGCTGGAGGCTCTGAGGAGCAAGGAGGTCTTCCTCGGCCCTAAGCAATACTTGGGCATGGTAAGCTTTCTGATTACTTATGATTTCCTTGACTCCCTTTTTTTTGGCTCCTTATCTGCTGCACAATGGTTTCAATTGGCAGGCTATCCAAGCTATCTTCAGGTTGGAGGACCTAGCCAGTAGCCAAGGCAAGGTCGCGGGCTTGGATTGTACCAAGCTGTTGGACACCGTGCGGACCCTCAGTGCCTCCAAGGCCGATCTTAAAAAGGCGATGGACCAGTTGGAGGAGATGAAGAGAGCTCGAGACACCGCTGAGTCGGCCCTTGAGGCCGCTGAAAAACTAGCTCTAGATCAAATGGACAGCCTGCTCAAGGTAGAAGATCAGCTGAAGATAGCCGAGAGGAGATCGCGACCCTAGAGGAGAGGGTGCTTGAGGTAGATAAGGCCAGAGGCGCTGAGGAGTCTGCCAGGGACGAGGCTTTGAAAGCCAAGGCAGAGGTTGAGACCACCAGGGCCGAGGCTGAGGCCTCCAAAGACAGGGCCACGCAAGATGCCTATGAGGCAGGGGTGACTAAAACAGAAGACAGCCTTAGAGCCTAAGTGCTAGGGGTGTGTAGACTTTACTGCTCCCAAATTTGGAGTGAGGCCCTTAAACAAGCTGGGGTTGAAGCCTCGTCCGATCTGTGGAAGGTGGAGAATGTATATTATCTCTTTGCCATTCGCGAGGCTGCCCCTCCAAACTTTGAGACCGAGGTGGCTGCCGAGGGGGTTGAGGCTGTTTCTGAGGAAGGCGTCCCAGCTGCCATCACTTCGGGCGAGCCCATCAAGGAAGTTGATCCTCCTGAGGCCGTTGAGGCAAGCGAGGGTCTCACTACTGATGCGCCTGGAGAGACTGCGGACCCCTTAGCTGATGTCTGAGCACTTCTTGTTGAGGAGATATCTCATCCGGCTGACCCTCCCCAAGCTGTGATCCCAAGCGAGGGTCATCAAGACCTAGAGATTTTTTTTGCCCCGCCTCCTGAGGGGAGAGCTGAGGTGGAGCCGAGGGAGTGATCCTCCGTTGTGCCTTTGCCTTGTTTTTTTTCTCTTCTTCTTTTTCTTTTTTTTAGTATTGTAATGGCACATTTGCCTTGTGTATAACCCTTTTTTAAAGACTCAGTAAAGTGCATATTTCGTTTCCTTTTATTTGTTTTGCTTATATTATATTATACATACACATATATATATATATATATATATATATACGTTACTTGCACGATTCTGGTTTCAATTGTACTTCAGTCGAATACATTGGTTACCATCCCCTACGGTGCTCACTACTAGTATCAAAGTGGTCAGCTTTGTCGTAGGTTTGGGTCCGCAGTCAACGCAAGACCTTGGTTCTGTCTAGTGCTTAGATCCTCCTAAAGTGACTAGTTTCCCCATAAGTTTGAGTCCTTGGACCATGCAAGATCTTGGTTCTGTTTAGTACTTGGATTCCCTTAAAACAGCTAGTTTCCCCATAGGTTTGACACCGAGGAACTTACAAGACCTTAGTTCTGCCTAACACTTGGTATTTCGTGGGGAGGGGGGGGATGGTTTCTCCATTGGCTTGAATCTTCTGAAGTGACTAGTTTCCCTATAGGCTTGAGTCCGAGGACCATGCAAGGCCTAGGTTCTGTCTAACACTTGTCTTCTGAGGTAACTAGTTTTCCCGTAGGTTTGAGTTCGAGGACCATGTAATACCTAGGTTCTGTCTAGTATCTAGTTCTTCTTGAGTAAGTGGTTTCCCCATAGGCTTGAGTCCGAGGACCATGCAAGGCCATGGTTCTGTCCAGTACTTGGTTTTTCTGAAGTGACTAGTTTCCCAACAGGTTTGAGTCCGAGGACCATGCAAGACCTTGGTTCTGTCTAGTATCTAGTCCTTCTTGAGTAACTGGTTTCCCCATAGGCTTGAGTCCAAGAACCATGCAAGGCTATGGTTCTGTCCAGTACTTGGTTTTTCTGAAGTGGCTAGTTTCCCCACAGGTTTGAGTCCGAGGACCATGCAAGACCTTGGTTCTGTCTAGTACCTAGTTCTCCTGAAGTGACTAGTTTCCCCACAGGTTTGAGTCCGAGGACCATGCAAGACCTTGGTTCTGTCTAGCACCTAGTTCTTCTTGAGTAACTGGTTTCCTCATAGGCTTGAGTCCGAGGACCATGCAAGGCCATGGTTCTGTCTAGCACCTAGTTCTTCTGAAGTGACAGCGGCCTCTAGCCTACTCCGCCGAGGGAGGACTCCTCTCCGGTCTAGCCCCTTCGTTTGGTGCGCCTCTTCTAACTACGAGGCGTCTTTTGGGCTATTCGAGTAACGCGCTTGACGCTTCGGTTCACAAGGCGTCTCCTCATTAATATCCTCGCGGATTTACGAGGATCCAGCGGCTAATAAGCCTCTTGGAAATTGGGTGGAGTTAATACCTCCGGTAATTTCTCCTTAGAATTCTATGCGGGCTGGCTTTCACCAATTTTTGCCTTCTATATAAGGCATTTTGGGGTGATCCTTTCTTCAAACTTCACAAACACTTGAGTTTAAACCTCACAAACACACTGTTTTCTGGGTGTTTCAAGAGTCTTGCCAGGACAGTAATTCGTGCCTGACGAAATGAGGTGGCCTTGGGAAAGGGCGGTGATAAGGAAGTCGAGCCCCTTTCAGGAGCCGAGGATGCCCCTTCGATCTTGGACATCACAATGGAGGTGGGGTAGGCAGAGGCCGAAGATCCTTCTTCTTTTCAACCTAGCCAAATATGAGACTCTCCTTGCTGTTTGGAAGAGGACCCAAAAGGAACGTAACGTCCTTCCTCCGCGTGCGGATCTGCCGGCCCTCCAAGCTGGTAGTGATTCGCCGGTTCCCAGCCGTTGTGGGATTGGGAGGGAAACTAGGTGGAACCTTGAGGTGGAACCGTCATGCGCCACGGCCTCTTCTTCCTTCTCCTTCCTTCCGTCGCAAGTGTTGGTTGGAGAGCTGTTGACGGTCTTAACATAGGTCTGTCTCCACCTTTCCCTCCAACACTGGGCATGGCTTTAAAACAAGCCTGCCTAGGCCCCTCACCTTTTCCTTTTCTTTTAGTTTCAGCACAAGCCTATTTGGGTATTTTTCTTTATAGTTAACTTTAGAACAAACCTGCATGGGCACCTGTCTTTGTAGTTAGCTTTAGAACAAGCCTGCATGGGCATTTACTGTAAAATGTAACATCTCTTCACATATTAATAAAGAAGTAGCCCCATTTTATCTCTTTTACTTCTTGCATCTTTTCATTTCTTGTGATGTTTGCCTTCAGAATGAATATGTTGCCATTGGTTGTGTGTACTTTTTTTTTTTTTTTTTTTGAAAGAGGTGTTGCTGTTGATCTTTTCACACCAACCGTCACACTTGCTAATGCACAAGCCCTTCCCACAGACGGCGTCAATTGTGGGGACCCGTTTCGGACGACCCCCGTACAATAAATTTGTAGAGAGTGGATAGAAGGACTAGGCAATAGCAAAGAACACAACAGCCGGTGTGGGTTTACAAGATCAACAACTGGAATTTGGCTAAGCGTTCTAAGGGGAAGTTCGTCCTCGGCCCAGTCCGAGGAGCTCTTCCCTTAGAGCTAATGAATACAAGGGTTGCCTTAGAATGCCCTGAAAATCCTTTAACTTTTTCTACCCTCCAGGGCCTTCCCATAACTTTGGAGGTTCCATCTATTATATAGTCTTGTTCAGGTGATCTCTGCCGTCCACTTGTCGGCCATCTGGACTTGTCTACCACTCATCCTCGGATCCTGTGCCTTTCTCGGCATGGGCTTTGGGCTCGATATGGAGTGGGCTGGGGTTGCCAAATATCTGAGCCCCACAACTTAAATAATGAAAACACTTCTTAATAGAAAATAAAATAAAATAATCATTAGATAATGAAAGAAACTTAAGACATATGTTATCACTTTGTTGTAATCAAATTTATCTTCTTTCATGGGCAAATTTAGTCCTACAACTAAAAGAATTCTCAACATAATTAATTATGTATAAGACAAATCCTTAAGGTACGTTAAAGAATTCTCACCATGAAGAAACCACAGTACTCGAACAATAGAAAAAGTGAAATCACCAATCCAACACAAAGTTGTAGAATGTAGACGAAACACCTTAGAGAGAAACCAACTTAAAGCCCGGTGGAGGACCTTCTTGAAAGTAACCTTTAAAAATTGGAAGTAGGGTGGAAACTGTGCTATGGATAAAAGGATTATCGGCAGGCACATCATTGTATATACAGGAAGCGCCATATCTTTCAGTTTACTTTTTAGCAAGAAGAATTGTCCGGCACAGAAAGAAATCAACATTGACCCAGTGGAAACAAAGAGCAATGTTAGGCCAAACAGCAGTTTCCTCGGCACATAGCCACGGAAATCTTTCTATTGGTATTGGGAGGTGAGGATGGTGAGGAACAAGAACAAGGCAATGATAGAAAAGCAGAGAGCAACAAGTGAGGAAATAGCAAATAAGGTGAGCGCTAGATGTTTTACAAGGATTGGCATGCCACTACTATCATTGATAGTTTGATACCACCAGGAACAGTGGTTGACTCCAGAAAGACAACAGTAGTGATGAGTGTAGTCACAACAGAGCAGGAGTTTGAAGTGCTTTCAGCCACTTGCCTCCCTCCCTGACGAGGTCCATGTGGGTTTCATTGAAGATTTCTTCCAGGGTCTTGCATTCCTTGTTGTGTTGATAACAGAAGTGTTGCAGCAGGTTATTTTTAACAAACTGCATTAAAATATATACCCATAGAGAGAGAGATTAGAGAGAGTTTGATTGTTGATTATAAATTTGATGGAGTAAAATTTTATACCGAGTACCGTTACGTCTGAAATTCGGACAACAAAAGTAGAAATAAGGATAAGGCTTGCAACAGATCCATTAAAATTTATGCAGCAGCAAATGATGAATTTAATTATGCAGCAACAGATGAAGTTTGAGTTTAAATAAATATGCAGCATCAGACGAGGATAGTGAGAAGCTGTAGATTAGGTTTTTAAGGTTTCAAATTAGTAATGATAGGAGTTAGTTCCTCTTTGTGAAGATAGTTATCTCGCTATCAGTATTTGGTTTTGACACAATTGCATTGAAGTAAAAGTTAATACCACTAAAAATCATGAATAGAAGTGATAAATTTTAAACCAACTATGTGTTGGTTATCTCATAAACCATAGCTAAAATCTGTGAACCCAGCAAACTGGACTTCTGGTTTCAGAACTAATGCAATCAATAATCTTTTGGAAAGTTTAAAAGCAGAGAGAGTCACACCTGAGTGTTCATAACTGAACTTATGTAGTCAACTACTTGCTGGGAAATCTCTGTCTCCCTCTCCAACACAACTTTCCTTGAGAAAATCTTCAGAAAAAACAATAGATCCCAAAGGAGCCACAACAGCTGTCATATTATCCAGACTTGTTCAAAGGCAGTGTTCACTATGCTATCAGCTAATGAGTACATCTGTCACCTCTGGTGCAGATATAACACCACAACTGATAATAATTCAGAGAATACTAAATCAGAATTTCAATAAATATTAACTAATAAAAATAAGACTTCATTACAAGAAAAAAATGGGGTTAATAAGACTTCACAAGGAGAAAACTGGACAATACCATTGAGCTACAAGCCTCTTGGCAGCAAGAAATGTAAGTTAATAAGACTTCATTACAAGCTCTTTTGGAAGTCACAATGGGGTTAATTATGGAAGAAGTACGAATTCAAATATTTTTCACTGTTTGTGAGATGCTTCCATCATTGCTTAAGTGAACGAATGCCAATTCGAGCAAAAAGAAGGGAATAATGCACAACAATTCTAAAACAAGCCAAGAAAAATCAAATAGAACTTGCCATAGAAAATTTAGCATCATATCATGGATTGCCCTCAACAATTCTTCCTTTAAAATTTCTAAGTGAAGACAATCATCGAAACTCACTTTCCGTGAATACTTAAACCAAGGAAAGCATTCACAAATTAGAAGTACATACAAAAAAAATCCCGTCAATTAAAAATCTATGCCTCAACACTACATCTTCTAAAAATTCTAAGTGAAGAGAATTATTGAAATTCACTGGCAATGAATACTTTGACCTAGGAATGTATTCTCATTATTTGAAGTACATATGAACAATATCCTGTCAATTAAAAGTATATGGTGAGATAACATGTAGGCAATACCATTAACAATATAAGAGCACTGTACTAAAACAGATGTGACTGAAAAATATGTTGCATCCAGAAGGAAATATGTAAAATGAAATACTCCAATAAAAGCTTTGGAGCCATGTCACTAGCTTCGGCACCATCATGACCATCAAAAACCGCCATGATTCCAACTGTAACCTCCTTAACCCCCATTTTTCTTGCTCCAACATCAAATTCATTACATTACAAAAGCCAACTACAATAAATGAAATGGTAAAACACACCTAAATTTCTTTCATTTTTGATAAATTACCACTAGTCCCAAAAACTTAAATTGATAAGAAAGGTAAATTTACCTAATCATTACTATAACACTCTTCCTCACGAATGAACTAGACTCTCCCTTAATAAGTTAAGTGGGGGCCCAACATGTGGAATTTTCAACTCTTAATTGGGAAGGTAGAGTGAAGGCAAGGTTGGAAATCAAGAATCAAGATCCAACAAGTCTAGAGTTGCACAAAATTTCACAATCACTAATGTGGCAAATTGTTAATAATAATTTAAAAAGTGATATCAGTGGTTGGCCTAGATGTTAACCAGTAAAAAGTTGTCTACTTAACTATTGTGAAAATTACCAATTATCTTGTCAGTAACATTATCCATCAAGATTACTAAATTACCAATGGTCCTAAAAAATTAAGGTGCTAAGAAATAATATATTTAGAGTCCGTTTAAGAACAACTTATCTAGCTTTTTGCTGAAAACTTTTTGCTATAAGTGTGCTAAATTATACTTGTATCTTGAAAAATTTTGAAATAGCGAGAAAATGCAGAAAAAAGTTCTGTTCATAAAAGCTAAGAGCTAAATGCTGATACCAAACAGACTTAATCACTTAACCATTGCTTTAACAATTTTCAATATTTCTAATCACACCCCTATGTGATATTTAATTGATTTAATCAACTGCTTCCATTAAACAACTAAAATTTAACGTACATTTTTATAAATTCAAAATCAAACTATATCCACAATAAACATAAATGTCTAACTCCAAGCCATTCTATTTCTTGTAGCCTTAATTAAACTCTCAAAAAAACCTTTAGCCATAGAATATTCAGAGCAAGAAACCAAAATTGGCCTAAAAGGAAACAAAATGGAAGTACTCATGGGTGTTTCTGCAATATATGCTAAATAGAATGGTATTAATGCAATTAACAACAAAAACCTAGAGAGAGAGACCAGAAAAAGGGATGCGAATATCGAGGGGCACAGAGGATGCGATCCTCTTGGGACTTTCGGCGACCTTGAAGTATCACCGATCGGCAAGGAGCGGTGGTTGTGGTTGTGGTGGTGGTGGTGATGGTGATGGTGGAACCGTAATTTGAGAGAGTCCAGCGGGGGCATTTTGGGGATTGAAAGACGGCGGGAGCGCCGCCTTCTTTGTAGGCTGTCACGCACGTCGATGATTCTCCATTAGAGCGCGTTGCAAAAAGAATCGCTAATAGGAGGAGAAGGAGGATGATGTGAAATCCGTTTGTGAAACTGAAAAATCACCATTAGATTAGGTACTGGTAAATCGAAAATTTTCTGAGTAAATAGGTCGGTGGTGAGCTGCAACGGAAAGCTAAGCTAATGCCTATTTTATTTTATTTTATTTTTTTGATGGGCTATTTTATTTTCTTATATGCGCGTGAAACACTGAAACTCCTCTAGATATTCAGTGGAAATTATAAAAAAATTGTTTAAAAATTAGTTTTTTTCCCTAAAATGTTTTAAAAAGTATTTCCTAAATTAATATTTAGAGTATTTGTTAACTTTTCTCATAATAAGAACATTAAAAACTCTACAGATCTAATTAAATAAAATTAACAAAAAATAAAATAAAAAATCATAATGGTGAAATATACTCTCTTTATTTCAAGTCATGAGGAACCTATTTCTCATTCTTGATTATATGAGGTATTTTACATAAAACTGTATTGTCAAAATATTAAGTGATTTATTAGTTTTTAATATAATTTTGTATGGAAAATTTCAATTTCTTAAGTTCTAAGAAATTTAAATGGGCTTTGGTGATTAAAAGATTAAGTCATAACCATAATTTTCAAATAACAAGGCAGGATATCAAGAGTGTTATATCTCAATTAGTTGATATCTTTTTTTCTTATTTAACGACAAAATGCTTATCAGTTAAGTTAATTGGAATCCATTGGTTGACATCTCTTGATATTTTCAAAATACCTATCATTTGATTGTACCTTCAAAATATTAAATAATTACTCGAGGAGAACCAAGCAATGGCTTTGTTTGGATTGGCTAAAAATAAGCATGTAATTATAGAAATCGAGAGATTCATTTTTTACAAATCATGATTTATAACAATTGAAGGGCTATTCCAACATCAATGGTGGATCTGCCTTATTTTTGGGAGAGAGAGATATATATATATATATATATATATATATATATATATATATATATTCAACATAAAATACTTAAACTGATGATGCCAAAATCGTTAGTTTGGGTCACTCGCCCAATTCGAAGCATTAGACGATCTCGTAGGACCTGCAAGATAAAGGAAAAATAGATCGAATAGACCACCGGGTTGTGCTCGGTGGAGGAGCCTCTGATGCTTAAGTTAGTATCAACCTACATTTTTCATATTTAGATAGTGTTTTATAGTAGCTTTTGACGTACCTTTGCTAGTGAGACAGATTGTTCCTTTTATAGGTGACTTAGGTAGTTGTTGTACATAAATTAAGGTGATTATTACCTTGATTGTAACGGTCTTTGTCTTAATGAGAGTTTAAGACATTTGATGGTCGTTATTGAATGTGCTGAGTGGTTATCTTTGATGGACTACTAATGATGCAAGGTTGTCTACATTAATGGACGACCTAATGATTTTTCTGGACTCATCAGTTGCCCCCCATTCCTAAGTCTGATTTTGCTTTATGTTGGTCAGGCTTAGGGAATGTTCTTGACTTGTTCACATTCAGGTGTCTTTATCATCAACTACTTTCTTCTTCAGGAATGTTAGTATTTCTATGACGACCTCTTAGTATTTGCCTTTTGAAGGTCTTTTTAGACATTCGAGGGATCATAGCTGAAAGTGAACTGATTTCTTTGGACGATCATTTTTATCATTGCTGAAGAGTAAGGTAATTTCTTTGGATGACCATTTTTTATCACTGCTGAGGAGTGAGCTGATTTCTTTGGACGACTATTTTTGATCACTTCGATGCTTTTTCTTTCATTCATTTTCTGGTTGTTGCGTTTGATATTCTTGATTTGCGTGTGACTTGCATTTGTGTGAGAATCCTTGTTTGCTTACACTCGTCTAAGGGTATTTAGTCACTTAGCCACTTTTAGGTGACTTACATCCAGTTACGGAGCTTCGTCAGCGATTTACATCGGTCTAGCAGAATCTTGTCCTCTTTTTTTTTTTTGGTGATTTACATCCATTTAAGGAATCTTGTCACTTAGGCTTCGTCAATGATTTACATCAGTCTTGGCGGAATCTTATCACCTAGCTATTTTTTGGTGACTTACATCCATTTAAGGAATCTTGTCACTTAGGCTTCGTCAGTGATTTACATCCGTCTTGGCAGAATCTTATCACTTAGTCATTTTTTTGGTGACTTACATCCATTTAAGGAATCTTGTAACCTGGGTTTCGTCAGTGATTTACATCCGTCTTGGCAAAATCTTATTACTCAGCCATTTTTTTGTGACTTACATCCATTTAAGGAATCTTGTCACTTAGGCTTCGTTAGTGATTTATATCCGTCTTGGCAGAATCTTATCACTCAGCCATTTTTTTTAGTGACTTACATCCATTTAAGGAATCTTGTCAATTAGGCTTCGTCAGTGATTTACATCCGTCTTGGCGGAATCTTATCACTTGCCATTTTTTGGTGACTTACATCCATTTAAGGAATCTTGTCACTTGTTGCTAGAAAGATTCCTTGACGCTATGTTGTTTTGGACCTTCTTGAGGCCATGTTGATATCTGTATTAAGTAGCACATGCACTTGCCAAGACTTAGCTAGACAAGAATTTTAGAACAATTCATATATAAATAATAAGTTATCAATAGCCTAATTGGAGATTTTTCTTATTTCCTTGTAATCCTGGAGTTTTACCTCTTTTGTGATCTGTCTAGTAATGCATACATTTTTGCATGAAACCTTACTAGGTGTAAATTTTTATAGACAAATATAAAAGAGACAGAGATAAATGTGTTATCTTAAATGATGATATTATTTTGTCACATATCTTGATCACTTTATTGTTGAGATCTTCTTGACAAGCTCTTCCCTTTTTAAGATGACGAGCTCTTCTCTTTTCAAGATTTTTTTTAAGCTCAACATGATACTTCATGTCTAAGGCCTAGATCTCTTTTGCTTTAATTTTTTGAAGGCGTAAAAAATAGGCCACGTTTTTGCCTCTACTCAAATGTGAAAAGTACAATTCTCGTTTGTTAACGACTAGAAGAATGGTCTATCACAATTGGAACTTTTTTTTTTTGGTGTGCTTTGATGACTATGGTCATTGCCATTTGTAATAGCAATTTCCTCTTCTTTCTTCTTTCTTCTTTAATTGTACACTTAAGTCACTTCAATAGTGCTAGCTGCATAACAATATACAAATGTGCAATTTCATGCTATACAAGACAAAGTGCATTCTATATGAATCATAGAGAAGTATAAGAATTAAAGCTATTTGACTATATGCTTCTTTAAACTGGTCTTTGTTAGGTGCTTGCACCGTATATTTTTAAAGCAATTTAAGAAGATTTTGGTGAGTTGATGGAGATAGCAAAAATTTATTGAGACTTAAATTCATGAGCATATTGTGAACATGATCATCTAGCATTTTAAGTGTAGGAAAGTTAATAGAACTTCTCAGATGAAACATATGCTACTAAAAATATAGTCATATTGATTGTGATAATTGCAACAATTTTATAGCAATATTTTCAACATATTCTACATACACATTTGTAATAATCATGCAAGCTAGATATTTATTTAGTTTAAATAAAATGATTTCATGGATAAAAAAGAAAGAAATGAGTTACCTCAATAGAAGACCTTAAATCTCAATACTATTTTGTACATACCTCGGTCTTTTCATTGTTGTAGTCTTCTTGACAAACTCTTCATCATTGAACTCTTACTTATAGAGCTCTTCTTTGTTGGATTTATACAACCCATAATTTACAGGAGTTAAAGTTGGCATTTGTGATGTAGATGGAATTTTCACAACTTTTAGCTATATCTTTATTTTCTTTTTAAGGGTTTCTCTTCGTCAAATTATGACATCCCCTTAGAAAATTTGGAACATCTGTTTTTTGCATATCTGAAGCTAGTAATCTAGCAAACCTCTTATAGGTTTACATATTATACAAAATTTTGGGTGAATTGATATAGCTTACGTCCAAACAATATCATTTCATGTAAGAGTATAGAAACTTAGTGAGAATTAAAGTCACTCTTAATGCCATGCAATTGAATAGAATTGTCTTATTTTATGTATGAAGCACATGCTCTATAGGCAATTCCACCATTTCCACTTTTTTCTTGGTTTTGGCGATAGTAGAATAATAAAAGAAATGGATGGACTTAAGATCATTTGATCGGCTAGAGATCAAAAGTCTAAAATAGGTCACACTAACTAGAGCAGATATTACTAGTCAAGTCTTTTAACTTTAGCAAGAAATTATCTAGTCTTTTGTGTCAATTGTGCATGTTTGTACTAATCTTGTAATTTAGCAATTTGCCTTTCCAACAATCGTTTTCATAACTATTACCCTATTCTCATGCAACTAAATAACATTTGGCAAAGTGTTTAAACTTTTTAAAGAGTGTTGGAATTCGGTGTGTTTAATGACATTTGTCATTATGATAAACAGTCATCATATTTATCATAGTAAACAGTTATGATCTTATTTTAAATATATAGCTAGGTTTTTATTTGGCAATAATGATATTTGTCATTATGCCTAAAACTTGACTTCAAACGTTGTTGCAAATACTTAGAGAGCTAAAAGGAAAAAAATTTTTAAATCTGACCTTAAGGCCCAAGAACCGGGCACCATCGTTGCTATATTTTGTTCCAGCTATTTGAAGATGTAGATATATCCAGAGGGTTTGCCCCCTTTCAAACATGAAAGGTACATTCGCTGTTGGATGATGACCAAAAGAAGAGCCTATCATGGTTTGTACTTGTATTTTTCTTCCTTTGGACTTAATCTTAGTCCCAAAGGGAAATCTTCATAAAATTTCATGTCTAATGTATTAGAACAAAATTTAGAAACTTATAGACCAATGCCTATGAATATGTATGAATAGAGATGAGGTAATATGTTCATGATAGAAAATTATGTATAAAATTATAGAGTGATCTCAAAAAGACACTGCTACTCTTTAAAATAAATGAGTAGAATGAAGAGATAATTAACTGGATAAATTATTTCATAGTGCAAGGTGATAGCAATTCAATTTTGGGGGAAGAAATATGGAAAATACCATCATCTTAGGTATGATATTTTCAAGATATGAAATTCCATAATCAATTATATTGGCACATCGAGCCAAGGTGGCTACTAGTGAATGACATATAGGCCTGTAAACACAAATTTTTCTCAATTGTAGAAAATCAAACAATTGAAAAGAAAGATGGTTTGCAAATATAAATTTTGTATTGATGAATAATGAGTACAATCTCTATTTCAATTCTTTTACAAAAGAATATCCTCTGATTCTATCTTCATTGAACTTGACTCGAACAAGGAATCTTCTTGACTTTGGTTGGAAAATGGATTGAATGATCTTCACAGCAAATCTCTAGCTTTGAGTTTATTAGAGATTTATTGTTCTTCAAGTCTTCGAATGTGAAGGCTTGTAGGTTGAAGTTCTTCGGGGCTTTAGAGGCTTGATCCGTTGAGCTTCAAAGATTTGGGTTTGTTGGAGTTTATGGAGGCTTTTTAGCTTAATTCCAATAGAACTTCAAAGAACTCGAACAAGAGATCTCCTTGACTTTGATTGGAAGAAGGATTGAATGGTCTTCACAACGAATCTCTAGCCTTAAGCTTGTTAGAGATTTATTGTCCTCCAAGTTCTTCAAGCCCTTTGAATGTTCTTCAATTTCTTCGAAGATGCTTCAAGTTCTTCAAAGATTCTTGAAATAGAATTTCTCCAGAGCTCGGACCTCTTGAAAACTTCGTGTCGAAAATGAGAGGGGATGCCCTCTATTTATAGTGATTTCAGAGGATAAGCTCCACTTTGAATTGATATGCTTGAAAGTATGTAGTAGACTTTTGATTGGTCCAAACTCTTCTTAGAGATAATTACCTCTATTTATTTATTTTGATTAATACCATATTTTGATAAAGATAATAATCAATAAAGATAAATAATTATCTCTATTTAATTTATTTTAATAAAGATAATTGTCTATCAATTTTGAATAGAAAATTTATCTTTATTTTATTTATTTATAAAGATAATTATCCATAAATTTTGAATAGGAAATTTATCTTTATCTTGTGGGCCAAATGACACATGGCAAATTTTGATATGCCAATGCGATGTCAATTTGGATGACACATGTCATCATTTAATTTAATTAATTTAATGACATTAATTTAGAATTTGCCACTAAATTTTGATGTGGGATTTTATAATTGGCTTAAAATTTTGCCTCCTACAAGGCCATTTATGAGAAACTTGTGTCTCATTTTACCTTTGTCGATTTTATACTTACAGGGATGGCAACCTTATGAAATGATAAGAGAAGGTCGTGATATGGATGCATATAATTCACGAAAAGAAATCATTGCAAACAAATAAGGGAATAAATTCTTGTATATATTCCAGCCCACATGACACACACGTGCACATCGGTTACCAAGTCCGTTTTGTAGCGATATAGTAGAAATAGCCTACCATCTCATTTGCTTTCTTTTTATGAAAAATGTTTCCTTCATTGGTTGACTATGCAATCTATCAACAAATGTTTAACCACGTAGCATACAGTTGTCTAACTCTTGGCCCTTAACATAGAAATTATTTAAACAATAGCAACTATGGTTGGGCAATAATAAGTGTCACATAACTGACCCGTAAATATGGCGCTAAAAGGAGTGTGAGATATATGATACCTTTCCTCGTAGTGTGGTTTGAAATAATTTTAGATTTCTCTCTCTCTCTCTCTCTCTTTCTCTCTCTCTCTCTCTCTCTCTCTATATATATATATATATATATATATAATCAGAATTTGCTCTATTCTAAGCAAGTAATGCTATAATATAAATGAGAGGAGTAGGGACCTGACCTGGCCGGAAAACCTCTAGACATTCTCAATAGTTGTGCCTACGCCATGACCTTTTTCTGCCGAATGATTTTTCTTATGTTGAGCCTTTTGTTGATCCATTTTGTCAAGCTTTACTAGGCTCATTTTGCTCCAAAAAATACTAACAAATTAATAATCTCGATTGTTCGCAAATGATGAGCTTAATATAGAGTACATGTCATTCCGTTTAATAGAATCATGTGGAAATAATTTGATACTATTTAGTATTTAGAGACCGTAAGATCTGCTCGTATATCATATATGTGAGTAAGTGATGTCACTAGTGCGAGCATAAAATAAAAACATTGTACCTGTATAGCCGCTTTTATTGAATCATACATGTGGATTATGACACCGTGCGAGTCCCACATTTTTCCCTTTGAATGCTCGAAGGCATGATTAGGTATAGATGGAATCATTTAAATTCTCCATTCTCAACACCAAAGCAACATATATTTATACATGGAAAAGTTTGAATAGTAAATTTTGTTCGTTCTATTGTGGAACATTTTAAGATTCAAAATTTCATAATATTTTGAAAATGATTTATGCTTAACTATTGCGGTAATTTTGTAAGAACTGAATTTTATAATTCTTTGGCTCTTTCAACCTCAGTCCCACCTTACATTCACTTTGAAAACTATTCTGTGTGCAAGGCCGAATATGCCATTCATGCATTTTATTCCTAAAGGTTTCTTTTAAATCTTTTCGGAATTGTTCCTTGAAAAACATAGTTTCATTAACCAACTGACGGACTAATAACTCATGCATAACTGATTGTAGAGCATTCTAACCATGTTATGCATTTTCTACTATACTTTCGCCACCAATAAATACACATATAAATTTGGGGGATGGCCTTATGTTGTGGCTTTATTATCCGTGAATATCAACCAAGATATTATTAGGGTACCATTTCTTTTTCTTCATATTCCTCAATTTCAATACCCCCCCATTTGAGAAAATATAAAATGAAAAATGTGCCACATAAAATTCTCAATTATTTAAAGGCACATGAACTCTTCTCAATATAAGGTTCTTCAATATAGAAACACCATAGTTGGTGGGGTTCATAAAAATTCATGAGATTTAAAATTTTCACTTAAACACTTAAAAAAAAAAAAAAAAAAATTAAAAGTACAATAGTGTTTATAAATACTCACTAAGGAGTACATAGAAAAGACTTTTTTTAGAGAAATGACTTAACCCCCCCCCCCCCCCCCCCCTTTTTTTTTTTAATTTTTGTATGGAAATGACTTGAGTCATTCATTCTCTAATAAGGCGGAGCATATCATATATATTTTTATATATAGGTGTTAGATGGAGCCTTGTCATTAAAAATTCACATTTCAATTATCACCAGACCATCTAACATTTGGTGTAGAGTAAAAATAATGTTTACATGCAATTAAAGAATTTATTATGACATTCAACACTAATTACTCCAGCGTATACACATTCAAAAATGTTTGACAAATAAAGGCTCAATGAATACGTTGCAATCAATTTAAAAAGTGAAATGGTTTATGCCACAAATGAAAATTAAATTAGTTTCAAAATTTTCCATTTGAGTGACCATTGACCATTTAATCATAAAGAGTCTAATTTAGTCTTGAACCTTATGTCCAACATAAACTCTTTAAGCAACATCTTATATAAGATAGCAATATAGCATGGCATATATCATTCATGCAACCTTTTTGACTAATGGTAGATCTTCCATACGGCTTTATAACAACCCAAAAAATTCATTGTGATACATACAAATATGTATCAAAAGAAATTATATGTCATGCATAAAATTCTGACATATGACCTCAATTATATTATTATTATTATATATATACACATATTTAGGCCATAGCAAAAGTTTTAGGTGTTTGCTTATTAAATTTTATTCATATATGGTATTAATATATCGAATAAAATAACAGATACTTTACCGCAAACTCATAATTTCTTGCCTCTTTGATTGCCTTTCATTTGAGGGTTTGTTGAGATTTTTGCCATCGAACTCGAAGTCTACAAAATTGAATCTCCATGAAATTGTTATTCCATAGCCATGATTCCATTTGCCATCATAAACAATTTATTAATACATATATAACCAATGAATTCAAAGAAAAATCTAGAAAGATTTTATTCATGGACAAGAAATATATATGTAGTGAAGAGATAATCATTGAGTCTCATCCCATGAGGTACTTTAGATTGAATTGAGTGAACCCTTTGTTACAGGAAGAGCTAGATGAATAATCATTTTCCCACAGACGGCGCCAAACTGATGATGCCAAAATCGTCAGTTTGGGTCACTCGCCCAATCCGAAGTATTAGACGATCTCGTAGGACCTGCAAGATAAAGGAAAGATAGATCGAATAGACCATCGGGTTGTGCCCAGTGGAGGAGCCTCCGATGCACAAGTTAGTATCAACCCATATTTTTCATATTTAAATAGTTTTTTGTAGTAGCTTTTGACGTACCTTTGCTAGTGAGACAGATTGTCCCTTTTATAGGTGACGTAGGTATTTGTTGTACATAAATTAGGGTGATTATTACCTTGATTGTAATGTTCTTTGTCTTAATGAGAGTTTAAGACGTTTGATGGTCGTTATGAATGTAATGAGCGGTTATCTTTGATGGCCTCTTAATGATGCAAGGTTGTCTACATTAATGGATGACCTAATGATTTTTTTGGACTCATCATAAACTATATTCAATAATTGAACTCACAAGTCATAAGCACAATATTTTCAAAGTTTAAAATCTCTAAGTACAATTGAAACACAAATAGGTGCACAACATGCACAAAACACCAAAAAAAAAAAAAAAACAAAACAAAACAAAACAATGCATCCCATATTAATTTAAAATAGCAAACAACTTACTTCAATCCTAAAGCATACCATCAATCTCGATTGATAGAAAAAGAACAAACATTCAAAAATAAAAGGTTTCTATAATGTTGAAGAAACCTCTAGAGGGAAATAGCCTTATAGCTTGATCGGGGCACATTCTTGAAACTAGCCCATACAATATCAACGTAGAGCGGCAACTGTTGTATGGCAAAAAAGACTATCGGCAAGCATGTCGCTGCATATACTGGAAAGGCCTTGTCTTTTAGTTTATTCTTAAGCATAAAGTAATGTCCAGCACAAAAAGAAACCAACATTGATGTAATGGATACAAGGAGAGAAGTTAAGCCAAGCAGAAGTTTCTTTGGCAAGTCTCTACGAAAATCCTTTTGTTCATATCGGGAAGTGAGGATGGCAAGAAACGAGAACAAGGCAGTGATGGAGAAGCACAAGGCAATGAGTGAGGAGACGGCAAAGATGGTGAGCATCGAGTGGCTTTCAAGGTTTGGTTTCCCGTTTTCTTCATTTATGTTGCCTGGAATAGTGGTCGACGAGGCAAAGGCAACGGTGGCAATGAGTGCAGCCACAACTGAGCAGGATTCGGAGGTTTTGTTTAGCCACTCGCCTCCTTGTTTGACTAAGTCCTCATGTGTCTCGCTAAAGATTTCTTCTGGGGTCTTGCCCTCCTTGTTGACTTGATAGCAGAAGTGTTGTGGCATGTTGTCTTTTACAAACTGCATGTATTAATAGTTATACATATATATATATATATATATATATATATATATATTAACTAGTGCATTGCATAAGAAAATTCTATAAAATATAATCTTTTCTCTTAATTTTAATTTTTTCTTAAATATAAAATTTAATAATTATGGTAATTCTTAATAACCATTATTATAAATGTGTTTATATAGTAAACTATCAATTCTATTTTTTTAAATTAATTAAAATATAGCAAGAATCTAATAGAGTTAAATTAAAATAGGAAGTTTAATAAGAAATCCTTATTAAATTAAAATTCAATTAAAAAATATTAGAATAATGGTATGAAAAAATGTGGGCTTTCAAAAGTTTATGTGACAACATAAAATATAAATTAAAAAATCAAAAGCTTTAGAGAGGGAGAGAGAGTTTATGGATTAACATTGAACGGTGAAAAATAAAATTATATATATATATATATATATACTTTCAAAAAATAAAAATAAAAAATATAGAAGAGGAGGGAACTTTTAAAAGCTGCCCCACCCTCCCTCCGCTCTATAATTACATTGTGTGATAAAAATAAAAAATCAAGAACAGAGCTGGTTTTGAGTTTTTTTTTTTTTTTTTGATAAACAAGCTGGTTTTGAGTTCATACCTCGTACCACTTGATTTCCCACTGCATTTGCAATGCAGCACCAGGAATTAGCCAAGGCCTTTGCTTTCCTATCTGGGCTGCCAGATGCAATGCATTATTTTTATCCGAATCCACTTCATGAATTAGCTTACGTTTCACAAACTCTTGCTCAAGCAATAGTTGCAATACATGTGTTTGCCTGTTCTTCGCGGCCAAAAGCACAATATTTTGACCTTCACTCTTGTCATCAATGGCCAATGGAAACTTGTTGAGTATGTACTCAACAATTTCTGTGATACCATTTCTTGCTGCAAGCAATATGGTTGTCTCTGTCTTTTCTTTGCTCTTGTCATTAATGGCCATTGGAATCTTTTGAAGTATTTGCTCGACCATGTTCGTGATACCATTTCTTGCGGCAACCAATATGGGTGCCTCCGTTTTTTTCATTTCAGGCGTTTCCCCTTTTCCTGGTAGTAAGATAAGTAAAGTTGTGTCTGCATTTGCCATTTCAGGCGTTTTCCCTTTTCCTGCTAATAATACAGAGTACATCTTCAAGTGTTAATTTTCCATATATATAGTTGATGTACCTTCACAATTCGAGTCCACATATAAATCCATTAAAACTAAAATATGGGAGAATAGCGAATCACCTGTTCCATCCTTTTTCTCTTCTAAAGCGGTTTCTTTTTTGATAGTCACTTCTAAAGTAAAAGCAGTTTCGTTTCTCTTGTTTCCATGTTCAGTTGTATTGTCCAAAAATGGTGGTGGTGATCCCTCCGGCATCCAGTCTTGCTGGTTGATTGTTTGGTGAGGGTTCGTCCCACTTGTGAAGTCAGACTTAGCTTCTTTGCTTGTACTTTCCATCAGAATTTTCATGATTTGAACAGAATATACATGCTTCCGTTTCCTACTCCTTATACCCTCTTAATGTTATAATAATTATTAAATATAATATACATTACGAAAAGGCAAATATATTAGTAATTAATGTACATATATAATAACTTAAATAGCTAACAAATTGACATTATGATAAATGCGAGATATATATATATATATATATATATATATATATAGTGGCATACCATAGCCAAGGCCCAGAATAACCCGGATGAATATTGTGTACAAAAGATGGAAAATGGTAAAACAGCCCTCGTAATGTCTCCGAAGAAATTGATGAAGTGATTCTGTAGAATTTGTACCAAACAAAAATACTTGGTTCATTATAATGTACAAATAAGAAGGTTTAATTACGAGGATTTCATCAATATCATGAGGTCTTAGAAATCATTTAATCAATCCCTTGAAATTGTGTTAGAAGCAATTGAACTAAAGGCTAGTAAATTTAATAGATGAACCGGATTAACTACCCATATTAAATCCAAAACCTAATTGATGTGGGATTTTTTTTTAACAATCTTAACTCAAATGCACTTTTAATATTATGCATTTCTCACCTTTTTGTACTGATTGGTCAGTAACATTCGATACATTGGGCTTGGGACTCTCTACATCTGCAGTCTGGGCTTTGCATCTTTCAATCACTAGAAAAGGAAAGCAATTCGGTTAAAATTACAAACCTTAATGGAAGAAAAGAGGAAAAAAAATCAAGATTGTTTTTGTGGATTTGTGGATTCTGCTGTATATATTAAAGTGTTAATCATTCTGTTTAATGCATTTTTGAAGTAAAGCTAGAAAATCAAAAGTGTTAATAATTGTTAAATTTTTTTTTTAAAAATCACACGATTAATTAGATACATCAATATTTGTTGTGATATTCATAGGTATCATAGGCGATGGTTTGAGGGGCAAATGTTCATTAGTGGGTCCCATCAAGTAGAACTAAAAAGACTCCTAGGGTTTTATTAGTAGTGAGTCAAGGTAATTGTGTAATGATGACTCATGTAGTTGTGTAAAAAAGACTCTCATGTCTGCCTTAAGCATTGTTGAGTAAATGACATACTTTAATGCCAGTGATGCATGACACTAGGATTGTCAAGAAAAACACTTCCATTCAAGGGGAGACTAACCAAAGTGCCACAAGTGATTTGGTAAAAGGCTCGCATGTGAAGAAAGAGATTTGTTGTGATATTTATGTGCAGTGTGGTTGGTTAATTAAGTAGTAATGTCCCTCGTTAGATATTAATGAAAAGAATGAGCGATTAATATAACATAATTATGTTCATGCCAAATAGGCTTAAGTCCATCGCATGTTTTGTAATGGTATATAACTTTAAGTAACGTTACTTTTAGTTGAAGTAAAGAAAAAATGTCTATTTCCATACCAGAATGAGCTATACTCCGCAGCACTTGATAGAAGTGGATGCATGTTTGGTAGTTCTTTGGGAAATTGTTGTCTGCGGTTTCAGAAGATTTATCTATTTCTTTCTTAATGACAGAATCAATCAATTCTTGACGAGTAGTTTCGGGCATCAGGTCTTCAACATATATACCTTTCACACAATAACAGAGGATATAACGAGAGGTGATGTTGGACAATGGACAACAACAAAGGAAAAAAAAAAAACGTGTAATGTAGGTACAACTCTGATCTCCAATATTAAAGAGAGTTTTTGATTTGTAGCTAAAAAATTGAGTAAAACTTACAATGATAAATGATGCTCTTCCACCATCCAAGGTGGGAACCACTTTTGAAGACCGAAGGCTTACTTGCTAGGAGATGCAAAGGGGTGATTCCTACCTCGTTCACAGCATATGCAAGACTTGGTTCCTTTAGAAGCATCTCATATGCCACGTCTGCCAACCATAATTATTAAACTAGTCTGTAATATGCGGGAAAGTTTGATATAATTGATTCTTTTTCTCTTTCATTATTATTTTTTTGCTTAAATGTGAAACTTGATAATTACGGTAATTATTAATAAGTATTTATTATGATTATGTTTATATATGAAATTGTCTAGAGTGTGTTTAACTTTTGCCTATTATTTATAGTAACTTATTTATATAGTATATATCACAAGATATGGTTTGTGATCATTTTTATATTAAATATGTTACAAAAAGCTAAAAGCTAGTTTCTTTCTTTTTTGTGTGTATTTGTTTCTAAAAAAAAATATTTAAAAAAAAAAACGAAAGTTTAGATTATTTACAAAAAAAAAAAAAAAATTATTATAAGCAAACCCCAAACTCACTCTTAGTATACATTCCCACACTAGGTTTTTTTTTTTTTTTTGTTGGAGAAACTATTCCCACACTAGCTTGTATCCCATAAATACACATGATAGTATTGTGAAAATGTTGTGGAGTATCACTTCTCAAAAAATAAAGATTAAAAAAAAAAAAAAAAACCCCACAACAACAAACCAAGATCAATTCATCTTGGACAAGAGAAAGATTGACACACCAGGCTCAAATCAATTCCCAAATCAACAGACCAAGATTTAATTCACCATTTTCACCCATTTTTCACCATATTCATTTCTCTATTCGCAACTCTTCCCCATTATTCACTCACCAATTTAAGGAACATACAAAGTACAAACAACAATAAGAAGGTGGGTAAGAGCCTAAGAGGGGCTTGGACTTGAGAGAGATCAAGAAGCATAGAGAGACTGGGACAAGCAAAGGGGTAGAGCGAAGCTTCTTTTGCAAGACCGATGAAGAGGTTCTCGTTCTCTAATGCAAGGATCTAGACTGGTTTGACAAAGAGTGCCAAAGACAATGACACACACACAGAAATATAAAAATAAATGAGATTTTTTCTAGAGGCTGTGAGGTTGATACAAACTAATTTTAGGTGAGTTTAGTTATATCTGATGTAAAAATTTGGTTTCTCAAGTCTGATGCTAGTACTTTACAAGGGTTAAGAGCGTAAATTCCTTACATGAAAATTTATTATCTTTCATAAAAATGAAAGAATAAGTAATAAAATTCAAACATAACTATATAATAAATTTCATAATCTCTAAAGTTTTAGATGCACAAATGGTTATGATATGACTTAAAATTGTTATAATTTAATCATTTTATATGATTAACAACAATCAACATTAGTTTTACTTCTTTTAAGGTCCGTTTGGATACAGCTGAAAACTGAAAACTAAAAAACACTGTAGCAAAATAATTTTTAAATGTGTGAATAGTACCGTGAGACCCATTTTTAATGAAAAAGTTACTGAAAAGTGAAATTTGTGGGTCCCATGACTGAAAAGTTGCTCAAAAATTACTGAAAAGTGGCTGAACAGTGGCTGCAAATGTTCCTGTATGAATACTGTTCACACCACCAAAATCAACAATCATGGTTTTTGAAAAAAAAAAAAAAATGAAAACGCAAAACGTGAAACGCTCACAGTAAACGCCCAATCCAAACGTAACCTTAAATAAATAACATTAGTTGTACTTGGAGTTTATCAAATAAAAAAAACATATTACATGAGAATTATAAGTGAAATTCGATAATGGAAAGAAATTACAACACGACTTATTCATATATAAAAAACTATAAAAAAAAAAATATATATACAATATAATGAATATTAAGTGATAGCTAGGTGAAGTGAAAAAATGCTCACCGAAATACTCCCATCTAATTGCACAGTGAAGGGCAGTCTCACCATCATTCCTTCTGTAGGCAGGATCAATTGATTTGATGTCGGTGTCGGAGGCTTTCAAGAGCAGCAAATGCAGGTAAAGGAAGATTGGCTTGTAACCATGAAAAGCGGCTAAGAAGAGAGGGCTCTCACCGACATTGTTTCGAAATAACTCTTTAATCACCAAATCTTCAATATCCAAATCTTGAGGTACTTTAGCAAGAAGGATGCATATGTTCAATCTCCCCGTTGAAGCTGCTACATGCAAAGGGGTATTCCCTTTATTGTTTTTTGTCCATAAACCCAACTCCGAAACACCGGTAATTACATGTACAAGTTGTTGAACCTTTTCTTCTGGGGCAATGGAGACAGCTACGTGAAATGCCGTGTCCCCTGACTTGTTGATCCTGGCGTCAATGGCTGATAATTTGTGTTGCTCATACGTCTCAACAACCTTCTTCCATTCACCAGCCATCGTATTCTTGTGCAAATTGAGGGCAAGCTCATCATATTGTATCGGCCTATTTTTTTCTCCCATTTTCTTTCTTACTATACTAGGAACAAAACAACGACCAAAAATATATACTCTTTAAGTCTTAAGAATAATGGGGTTGTGTGCCTTGCAATTGTGTATCAGTTTTAAGCTATATATAACGAGAGAGAGAGAGAGAGAGAGAGAGAGACTTAATTCATATAGGAAAATGAAACACTGCCCGTGTTGCACTTTGAACTTTTCTTTATCTAAAATTAGGGGAGAAGGGAAGTTTCTTTAGGGGGAAATAAACGAGATTAATGTGCTATATATACCGACATGAGCAAAGTAAAAGTGTGTTTCCCTTTATCCTAAACTCACAGCAGTCATTTCTTTTTGGTTATAAGTACTTATTTTTTTCCCCCTTGTTCCGAAAACTTCACTTTTGTAGAAGTTAGTTCTTAGAAAAATAAAATTCCCATATTCCAATTTCAGATTCGTAATCTGACAGAGAAAAAAAAAATGAGAAAGGAAAATTATTGTAAAATAAAGGAAATAACAGGAATGACAAAAAAAATAAAAAATAAAATAAAAGAAGAGAGAAAGAACAATATTATATATGAGCTTTTTCTTGAAGAGATTATCCACCACCGAGTAAAAAAACAAATTATTTTTTTTCATGCAGAGAATTAGAGATATGAACACTATATATATTTTTATTTTTATATTTTCTTTCATTTTAGGAGAAAAAATAGTTGCAAATTTTGTGGTCAAGAGTGTTAGAGATCTTATGTGTAAAATATTTTTAAAGAGTTTGGTAAAATAACATGTAAAATTTTTCAAGCACAATCCATCAAAACCAGTGGCCTAGCCATTGGTGACACCAAACTGCCTACACAAACTACCAGACCAGAAGCCTAACCACCAAATGTGGGGGAGAGCTACTATGTGTTTTTGTAAAATATTTTACCAAATCTTTAAATGTAAAACGTTTTATAACATTTTTACAAAGAATTTAACCGTCAACAAAAGCATTTTCAAGTTCAACTAAGTTTTACAATAAAACAAACAAGGTAAAATGCTAAAACTATTTTTAATAAAACATTTAATAACGAAACAAACTGGTTATTGAACTATGTTAGGACATATGTGGAACTTGTTAGAACATATGTCATGTAGATTGACTAATTCTTTGACAAAACACATTTTACTTGTAATTGGATAGATCTAGGATGTGTTTAATACTTCAAGTAACAAGAGTTCAAGTTTAGTATTGAAGCCATGCAAATCTGTTCAAGAAACAAGTAAAAAAGTGTTGTTCATTAAAGCTCGACAGATAGCTCGATAGATAAATCTATCAAGGTTTAATGTTTAATTGTCGACAGCTCTCGACAAAAGTTATATCTGTCGAGAATTACGAAATTTAGATTTCCAGATCTGTCTTTTACACATATCCAAGTTATTTGTGTAGGGTTTCTTTTCTCACAATCCTAGACATATATAAGGATTATTTTAAGGATCGTCAAAAGGTGATGCAACTTGATGCAAAGCGATTATTCACTCAAATTGTGACCGGAGACAATTTTCCCTAGTTCATCTTCTTTGAAAAAGCTGATGCGTCTTTGCGCCAAGGGTTTGGTAACCAAGGAGCTTTTTGGTCTTCATCGTCTAGATGAACTGAAGAACTTTATAGCCAACATCTTCCTCAAGTTGGTGTGTTAGTCACATACTTGGAGCTGTGCATTGAACGGAGAGATTGTCACCACATTACAAGTCCAACTGGGTATTAGGGTAAGGGTTCAACTGTACATTGGTATTAGGTACTGAGATTCCTTTTACTTGTAATCGCTTGTTTTGATAATAGTGAATTCTCAGGAATTGTGACCTTAAATTCACCTGATGGAGTTTTGCATCTGTGGTTTTTTCCATTCGTAAACAAATTACCTGTGTCAAATTTATTTTCTGCTGCATTTAACTTAGTTGGTGATTTGTTTTGATAATAGTGAATTTTCAGGAATGGTGACCTTAAATTCACCTGACGTTTTGCCTCGATGGTTTTCCCCATTCATAAACAAATCACCTGTGTCAAATTTATTTTCTGCTGCATTTAACTTAGTTGGTGATTTGTTTGTGCTACCACGCTTTTTGCATGTTATTGAATTTAATTAATTTCACTTGGCTAAATTAATTGATTAAATTACCAAAGGGGTCAATACATTCTTGGCCTATCAAACTAAACCAACCTAAATGAATTGCGTTGGATAAATTTTATTGTGCAAATAATAGAAGAAAAGGAAGTTAATAAGGTTAATTGAAAGGTTTGGATATAAAAAATGAAATGGATTGTGGGGGAGAAGATGGAAATGAGATGTAGATTATGTATGTTCTTAATTTTTACATAAGCCTAACTTTTAGATATATATATATATATATATATATTTTGGGAAAAGAGAGACATAAAAGGAGAGCAAAAATACATATTAATTTACCCATATTTTTAATTGAGGTGGGTTACGAAGCCCCTAACAGAGGTGATCTCGTAAGTAAAGTGTTAAGTTTTAAATTACATGCAAATAAGGTGAAAATTGGCCCAACTATGGGTGGATTTATTGTAATTACCTCTAATAAAATTTCTTTGAGAGTTTATCTACTTTCTGGTTGATTGTATCATCCTCCTTATAGATTTAAACATTGAGTCTAGTCATGACGGAATTAATTTAACATTTTCACACTTTTCATTCTACAACTATGGATACTAAAGCTTGTTAATTAGTTATTAATACATTTTGTAGTAGATAACTGAGTATGTAAGTGTGCTTTTCATGTTATCGTTATGTATGATAATACATTTTGATAAAGGCTGCTCACTATACAATGTGAAATTACATGCAACTCATATTAATGAAAGATCTTACCCTACCCGGAACGTAATCTCAATGTAATAGTTATTTTTTTGTTTCGTACTTTTGTTACAATATAGTATAATAACTTCACTTTTATAAAATATGATAACTTGGCATCTGTTTTAGCTCTTTATTCTTTCAACTCTTCAAGTTCAAGTAAAGCACCTCAAAGAAAGTAATTAATTAGGACTGTCATGAATCATCTTGTTAGAATGAAATATAAAATTGTCTACCAAGATTGTGTTCATAAGATTTGGATCTTAACCTGCTGCGTCTTCCACGTTATGTTTCCAAATTCTCATAAAGGTTTCGTCTCAAATTCTTGTAAAAAACAACTAGATTTTAATACATGCATTCCATATTATATTATATGAAGATAATGAATCCTTGTCCAATGTATTAAAGCTTTCTTTTCACAAACTCAATGTGAGGTAGAAATTCTTAGGAAAAAGCAAGTCGGTTCCACCCACGTGAGCAAAGTGAAAGATCTTATTCTCCCCTTAACCTATAAACTCAAAGAAATTATTTTCTTTTGGTCAGTTTTGTATTTTTTTATTCCTGAATTTCACTTCATATGGAATAAGTCGGTAACTTAGCATATATATGTTTTAGCTCTTTATTCTTCTTGCTCTTCTAGTAAAGAATATCAAAGGAAACAAATCGAATGTCATGAACCTCCTGATGTCTGACTTATAGGACTTGAATTTTATGTTACTGATGTGTGTTCCATGCTTTCGTGTCAAAATTCTCATCAAGGTTTTACACCATAAAGCTTTAGATTGCATGCAAAATGTAAGATAAGTAATCCTTGCAACCATGATGGACTTAGGAAACATGTACTTGACACTCCATCGTTAAAACAATTAAAAAATTGGAGTCTTAGGGTCAATTATTTTGAAAAAAAAAGGAATATTAATGGGATCTCAAGTTTTCTATGAAATAATTTATTCTTCTTCATATATAATATAGATTAGTTCACAAATGCTGATGTGTGGCAAGATGTTATTTATAATTAATTAAAAAAAACCTTCCTCAAAAAAAAAAAAAAATAATAATGATATTAGTGGTTGGCCAAGATGATAACTAGTATGTAACAACTTGAAAATTCATTGTTGTAAAAATTATCATGTCTGTAGCATTATTTATCAAGATTACATACTCTAATACTATGTTAAATAACCAATGATTCCAAAAATTTAAGATGATAAGAAATAATATATTTAATCAATTAACCATCACTTCAACAATTTTCAATATTTCTAGTCACGCCCCTACGTGGTATTTAACTGTTTTAATAAACTACTTCCATTAAACAATTAAAATTTATAATTTTCTTATATATATAATATTTTTTCTTACAAATTCAAGATCTAACTATATCCACAATAAATATAATCTATTTCTTGTAGCTTTAATTGACTCTCAAAAATCTTTAGCCATTGAAAATTCTAAGCAACCAACCAAAATTGGCCTAGAAAAAACAAAATGAAAGTACTCAGGGATGTTTGCTGCAATTTATGCTAAATAGAGTCATATTAATGCAATTAACAACAAAAATCTAGAGAGAGAGAGAGTAGGAAAAGGGATGCGAATATCAAGGGCACAAAGAGTGTGATCCTCTTGGGAACTTTCGGCAACCTTGGAGTATCGCCGATTAGCAAGGATCAGTGGTTGTGATTATGATTGTGATTGTGGTGTTGGTGGTGGTGAAAGCATAATTCAAGAGTGTCCAGTAGGGGCATTTTGAAGATTGAAAGACAGTGAGAGAACCTCCTTTGTGTCATGCACATCGATGATTCTCTATTAGTGCGCATTTCCAAAAGAATCGCTAATAAAAGGAGGATGTGAAATTTGAATGATTCATTCATTTGCTACCATTTGTGAAACTGAAAAATGTACTATTATTTATATGAGTTCTGAGTAAATAGGTCGATGATGAGCTGTAACAAAAATTAAGGGTTTTTTTTTTTTTTTTTTTTTTTTTTTGCTTTTTTTCAAGAGTGGAGATACAATATGGTGAGTTGAAGAACATGCCTATTTGGAATGTACTTATAAGCCAATTTATTATTATTATTATTATTATTATTATTAGTTGTGAGTCTAGCTCACCTGAGTTATCTACTTATAAAATCCTATATGGGCACCCAAAAGGACATAATTTAATTGGAGAAATAATCTCTCTCTCTCTCTCTCTCTCTCTCTCTCTCATAATAAATAATAGCACAAATTAATCGTTCTTATAGAAAATATTGAATACTCTACAGATCCAATAAATAAATAAATACATAAATTATTATAAAACCACAAAGGTGAAATATACTCTCTTTATTTCAAGTGACTTAAAATGATGAGGAACCTATTTCAGTATTTCTACTGTTGATTACTATGAGTTTTTATTTTTATTTTTATTTTATTTTTTGGAGAGGTTTATTTTAGAAAAAACTAAAACTGTATTGTCAAAATATTAAGTGAATTATTAGTTGTTAATATAATTTTTGAATGTACAATTCAGTTACTAAGTTTTAAGAAATTTAAATGGGTTTGGGTGACTAAAAGATTAAGTCAAAACTATTGTCTTCAAATAACAAGGTTCAAAAGCCTTATAACTTAATTGGTTGATATCTTTTTTTATTTATATTTTTTATAAATAGAATATAATTTCACCTATAATGTCTATGGCATAATAGTTGCTTTTATCATCAGGCTATGACACCACTTGATTTTTGATGTGGGTAGAGTTTGAATCCTAAATCTCTTATTTAGCAACAAGAGATTTTACAAGTTAAGCTAACTAAAACATATTGGTTGGCATTTTTTTGGTATTTTCAACGAAAACATTTAGAGTTCACCTTTCTTCCTTGTTGTAACTACTGAAATTATCAATAACAAAAAATTAGTAGGATTCACTATTATATGAGAGAAAGGAGTACCCATCATTGACTCACTATACCTTCAAAATACTAAATAATTACTTAAGGAGAGAGAGAGAGAGAGATTCAATATAAAATACTTAAGCTATTCAATTTTTTTTTTTGGGGAAACTAAAACTATTCAATTATCGAACTCATAAATCATAAGCCCAAATTAATTTAAAGTAGCAAGCAATGCATCCCATATTAATATAAAATGGAAAACAAGTCATTCCAATCCTAAAGCATACCATCAATTTTGGTTGATAGAAGAAGTACAAACATTCAAAAATAAAAAGTTTTTATAATATTGTAGAAGAAATACCAAGAGAGAAACAACCTTATAGCTTGATCGGGGTACCTACTTGAAAATAGCCCAGACAATGTCAACGTAGAGCGGCAACTGTTGTATGGCAAACTAGACTATCAGTAAACATGTTGTTGTATATATCGAAAAGGCTTTTTCTTTCAATTTATTTTTATGCATAAAGTAACGTCCAGCACAAAAAGAAACCAACATTAATGCAATGGATACGAGGAGAGAAGTAAAGCAAAGAAGTAGTTTCTTTGGCAAGTCTTTACGAAAATCTTTCTATTCATATTGAGAAGTGAGGATGGCAAGAAATGATAACAAGGCAATGATGGAGAATCAAAGAGCAACGAGTGTGGAGACAGCGAAGATGGTGAGCGTCGATTGGCTTTCAAGGTTTGAGTCTCATTGTTTAAATTGATGTCACCTAGGATAGTGGTTGAAGTGGCAAAGGCTACAGTAGCAATGAGTGCAGCCACAACTGAGCAAGATTCAGAGGTTTTGTTTAGCCACTTGCCTATTTGTCTGCCTAAATTCTCGTGAGTTTCGTTGAAGATTTCTTCTGGGGTCTTGTTCTCCTTATTGACTTGATAGCAGAAGTGTGGAGGCATGTTGTCTTTTACAAATTGCATGCATTAATATATATATATATATATATATATATATATATATATATATTAGTCACCAAGTCATGGAATTAATGTACACAAGAAAATTTTATAAAATATGATATTCTCTCCTAATTTTATTTTTTCTTAAATATAGAAATTAATGGTTATTGTAGTTAAGGGTGTGCAGCTAACCCGCTAACCTGCTAAAACCAACCTGACTCAACCCAACCCACTAGGTTGGGTCGGTTTTTAGGGGTTGGTAGGTTGGATTAGGTTATGAATTTTTTTTTAATAGTGGGTTGGGTTGGGTTCGGGTCATAACAATTACAAACCCGTAAAACCCGACCTGACCCACTATATATTTAAAATTTAAATTATATATATTTAATATATATTTACAAATATATTATATAATTAATTTTTTTATTTAATTGTTTCCCCTATTAAGCTCTTCCTTTATAGAACCTAATTACCTCGCAAACCCTAACAATCTTATTTCTCACTCTGCAACCTCCCACTCTCACTTTCCTACTCCACTCTTATTTTTTTATAACTAAGTTGAGATGCTAATTTTTGTATATTTTATTTATCAACTCAATTGGATATATTTCGTTTATAAGTGAGTTAGAATACTAGTTCATGTATATTTTATTTATCAACTCAGGTGGCAGGTGAGATATATATATATTTTTTTGCTCAATTTAATAATAATAGTAATAAATAAATAAATAATTTTCCAACCCATGGGTTCAACCCGATCCATGTGTATTGGGTTGTGTTAGATTTTTTTAACCCACCATGGTAGGTTGGGTCAAAAATGGTAGTTATTAAGGTCCATTTAATTATATAATTGTGTGTGTATAAAACTA
Source organism: Quercus glauca (assembly GCA_023736055.1). Lineage (NCBI taxonomy): Eukaryota > Viridiplantae > Streptophyta > Magnoliopsida > Fagales > Fagaceae > Quercus > Quercus glauca. The sequence continues at coordinate 1,146,209 of CM043326.1, read as the reverse complement.
TATGTTCTACCTTTAAAAGAAAATAAGTCATGTCAGGATTCTAATGAATGGTGTAAAAACAGAAGGTTTAGTAGGGAATTATTATAAATTTAAACTCAATTAAGATTAGATATATTAGAATTTTTTTTAATATTTTATATTCAATGGTGAAATTTTTTTTATCATAAATGTAGGTAATGGAGGAGTCATAATCAGTGTTATTAAACCCAGCTTAGCCTGGCCAGTCGAACCAGTGACCCGGTGACCTGGAGCATTGACCAAGCTAGGTGATTAATTAGATTGGAAAAGTATGTGACCCGGTCAAAACTGGTGCAAGTCGGTGGGTTTAGTAGGGAATTATTATAAATTTAATGGGAATTATTATAAATTTAAACTCAATTAAGATTAGATATATTAGAATTTTTTTTTAATATTTTATATTCAATGGTGAAAATTTTTATATCATAAATGTAGGTAATGGAGGAGTCATAATCAGTGTTATTAAACCCAGCTCAGCCTGGCCAATCGAACCAGTGACCTGGGGCATTGATCGAGCTAGGTGATTAATTAGATTGGAAAAGTATGTGACCCGGTCAAAACTGGTGCAAGCCGGTGGGTTTTAAGCAACCCGTGTGACCAGGTTGAGTTTTATTAACTCGGCCGGGTTTGTGAATTATGTGAAATTACATTAATAGATCCACTTTGTTGACTCTTTTATTATTTAAATGTGTGTTAATATGGCAATTTAAACAAGAGAAAACCTAAAAAAAAAATCCAAAAAAAGCATTGTTTCACTTTTCAATTTTCACAATTCTCAAAACCTACTGCTACGGGTTGCTACTAAATTTAAACTCAATTAAGATTAGATATATTAGAATTTTTTTTAATATTTTATATTCAATGGTGAAAATTTTTTTATCATAAATGTAGGTAATGGAGGAGTCATAATCAATGTTATTAAACCCAGCTCAGCCTGGCCAGTCGAACCAGTGACCCGGTGACCTGGAGCATTGACCAAGCTAGGTGATTAATTAGATTGGAAAAGTATGTGACCCGGTCAAAACTGGTGCAAGTCGGTGGGTTTAGTAGGGAATTATTATAAATTTAATGGGAATTATTATAAATTTAAACTCAATTAAGATTAGATATATTAGAATTTTTTTTTAATATTTTATATTCAATGGTGAAAATTTTTATATCATAAATGTAGGTAATGGAGGAGTCATAATCAGTGTTATTAAACCCAACTCAGCCTAGCCAATCGAACCAGTGACCTGGTGACCTGGTGCATTGACCGAGCTAGGTGATTAATTAGATTGGAAAAGTATGTGACCCGGTCAAAACTGGTGCAAGCCGGTGGGTTTTAAGCAACCCGTGTGACCAGGTTGAGTTTTATTAACTCGGCCGGGTTTGTGAATTGTGTGAAATTACATTAATAGATCCACTTTGTTGACTCTTTTATTATTTAAATGTGTGTTAATATGGCAATTTAAACAAGAGAAAACCTAAAAAAAATCCAAAAAAAGCATTGTTTCACTTTTCAATTTTCACAATTCTCAAAACCTACTGCTACAGGTTGCTACTATGCATAAATTTTTTTATGCTTTGAAGTCTAAACAAATGTACTTAGCCAACAATTAGCATGTAAGTATGACCATATAACTCTATGCCACCAACTATCTTCTTTTATTTAGGTTTATATATATATATATATATATATTTTTTTTTTAATATACTTTATTTCTTGATTGCTTTTTAGTTTAAACATATTTAGTTTAAATTTTTTTTTTTTTTTGTCATGTATAGTGTGATTGTGTGAGAGATTGAGAGAAATACACATTAGAGTTTGAGATTTTCCTTTTTATTTATTTAATATACATAATTTTTATTCATGTGACAAGATTTTCTTTAGCAAAGACTTTGTTGCAATCTTATAACATTTATTTATTTTCCTCGTGAATTTTATAGAATTTCTAATGCTATTGCTTATGAAACATTGATTTTGAATTATAATGGCAAGTTTAATTTAGGCATTTGCCTATTTTCTTTTTAAATTTACATATTCAGGTTATAATTTCTCAAACTTAATTTTATATATATCTGATTTTTAAAATTTTATTGTTTAACCCTGCGATTCAACCTATGACCTACTAGTTGAACCAGTGACCTAGTGACCCAGCTCATAGACCAGGTCAATGTCTAGTTCGGGCTTAATAACTATGGTCATAATATATTTTTTAGGGAGAGTCAAAGCTATATTTTTTTTGATAATGGGAGTCAAAGCTATATATATCATAAATGTTGTACAATTATTATTTACAGGAAAAATTTGGAAAAAAAAAAAAAAATTTATAAGAGGGAGGAGAGAATTTTCAAAAGCCAAGGCCTTCATGTGGCCCTTCCTCTGACACTGCTGGTAAGATGGTGACATTTGCTTCGATGTGCTATAATTACATTGTGTGATTTCGTGCATACGTGGTCAAAATCTCATTGGTAATTTGTTCAATAAAATTGGAGGTCAAAATTGGTTTGTGTTCATACCTCATACCACTTGATTTTCCGCTGCATTTGCAATGCAGCACCTGGAATTAGCCAAGGCTCTCGCTTTCCTATCTCAGCTGCCAGATGCAATATAATGCGTTGTTTTCATTCATATCCCCTTTATGAATTAGTTTACTTTTTACAAACCTTTGCTTGAGCAGTGGCTATAATACATGTATTTGCCTATTCTTTGCGCCCAAAGAACAATATTTTTACCTTCACTCTTGTCAGTAATGACCACTGGAAACTTTTTGAGTGAGTATTCAACCATTTCCGTGATACCATTTCTTGTTGCAAGCAATATGGGTGTCTCCATCTTTGTCATTTTAGACATTTCTTTACTCTTGTCATTAATGGCCATGGGAAACTTTTGAAGTATTTGCTCAACCATTTCTGTGATACCGTTTCTTGCCGCAACCAATATGGGTGTCTTTATCTCTGCCGTTTCAGGCGTTTCCTCTTTACTTGGCAATAAAATAAGTAAGGGTGTCTCTGACTTTGTAGTTTTAGGCCTTTCCTCCTTTCCTGCTAATTATTAAAGATAGTAACTCAAAACACTCAGTGCAAATTGAAGAAGAAACCTCAGGACACTCAACGGCTAGTTAACGGCTAGTTCTTATCAGAAACGATGCCGTTTAACTTAGCTTATTTATGTTCTTAATGAAACGGATCGTTTTGGTGTTCTGAGTATTGGTTAATGAAACGGAGCGTTTAATATATTGGGCATTCTTCGTCTTGTCCAAAACCAAGCTCTGTCCTCTGTTTCTATACTGGGCTTCAGAGCTTGACTTCAGCGAGCTTCAACTGCCTCCAAGCCTTCCAACTGTCGTTCCGTGATTCTCGGCGTATAATGTGGAGTAGGTTACATTCAGTTAGAACCGTTCCAGCCTCTGGAACGCTCTTGTTGTATTTATGCTATATAAACAGTTTTGGCATTGTAATTTCTTTTAAGCTTTGTGCAATATAATTTTCTCTGAGTTTTCTCTCTCTCTCTCTCTCTCTCTCTCACTGTTTGCACTCTTTCCGCCATTGTTGTTCATAATCACAAGCTTCAAATTCTTTCACTAATCACACACAGTGCATCTTCAAATGTTAGCCATACATACACACACACACACACACACACATATATATATATATATATAACCGATAACAATTTAGTTCATGAGTTTGAATTCAACAAAGATATGGTGTAAAACCATATGTTTTACAACCTCCAATAATATGCAGTTATTATATGCAGCCATTTTTCTAAGTTAGGCAATAGACACTTTCCCCACTCAAAAAAAAAAAAAAAAAAAAAAAAAAAAGCAATAGACACTTTCACACACAATCCTACTCTCAAAATCAATTTCTTTTTTTCTTTTCTTTAAAAAAAAAAAATTACAACCCTCTCGATCTCGAATTGCCATGTCCTCCAGCGAAACTGAGTGAAGAAGTCATAGAATAGACTAACAAAATTACAGTTATGAGAAATAGATCATCGCTATAAGAAGGTCATCAAGACTACTATGAAATGTCATGATATGCTCGAGGGCAAGTCTGATTTGTTGGTAGGACGGTAGAGGGAAAATCTTGAGTTCAAGAAGAGCCCAAAACAAATAAAAAGTTTTGAATTTTTTATGTTAGTTTTTTTCTTTCTTTTCTTATATATGTAGTTATATATATATATATATGCTCATAACGAAATAGAGATTAGATACTTACGGAAAAATAAAACAGAAGTTTATATATGTTAGAAATAAGGTCTGATTAGAATGTGTAAACTTTGGGCAATAGAAATGTTATTTGAGATGTGTAAAGTCTATAGGGGAGATGTATATCCATAAGTATTTATAGGGGAAATGTATATCCATAAGTGTACTCATTATTACAATCTTATCCCATAAAGTACTCTACAAGCATTTTAAGGTCCTGTATATATGTAGGATTTCTTTAATGTTGTTGTACACATCTAAGAGAGATCAAAAGAATTGTGTATGACCACTTGAATATAAGAGTTTATCAATATATATTTCTTGTTTCTTTCACTTTGTTTTATATTTCCTTCATTTTACAATAATTTATTTATTTTTTATGATTTTTTATGGAAATTATTTATTTATTTTTAATTGGTTTGGAGAATAGGATTGTGTGTGAGGGTGCCTATTGCTTAACTTGAAAAATATGATGTGGTGATTTCTTATCATATTTGAACCTTAGTACGTATATACCTACCTAATGTTTCTCTTAAAAAAAAAAAAAAAAAAAATACATACCTTACATATTTATCTTTACATTGTTCAAAATCTAGGAGCATATATTCACACTTAAAAATCGGCAAAGAGCCCAGTCAAGCTGGTCTGCCCTATTTTTACTCAGCCCATGGGTCTAGTGGGTTGGGTCAAAAGAGAAAATCTCAGCCTATGAATAATACCATTTTATATTTAGGCCGAATGGTCTAACCATGAGTTTTTTTTTTAGTAAGATTTCCTTCTTTAAAAAAAAATTGTAAAAAGAATCAATTTTTCCTAATAATTTTTCTTTTTATTGAGGTTTTAAATAATTATTTTTCTTCATATCCTTTAATAAATAAAATTTCCAACGTTTAGTTTTTTGACAAAAAAAAAAAAAAAAACCAAAAATACCATTTTACTAGCAAAATTTATATTTAATAAGTATAATTTAGTATAATCACTTCAAGTATCCTAATGGTTAGTCGTGCTTTTAAATTATTACTCTTGTATCTTTAAGTTCAATCCCCTCTCCATCTAAATTATTTTTGTTATTTATTCTATAATTAATGTATCGGGCTAAAGGGTTAGCCTTGTGTGCTATTGGGCCAACTCATGGGCCATGAGCTATTTGATAACTCTTATTCTCACGAGCTCATGTAAAATAGCATAAAACCCGAATTATAGCCAATGAAGTCCAAAATCATCCACATTAGATTACAAACCAGTTATGCAAAACGGAATTTTGTAATAGTGCTTGTGCAAATATACAAGTCACTCTATTATAGCACAAAATCCAAATGATAGACAATGAAAACCAAAAATCACCCACATCAAGTTATGAACTAGTTATGCAAAATGAGTTATTGTTACTGTCCTTGTGCAGGTATACAAGTCACTGTAGTTTGTGCAAAATGATTTTTTTTATTATTTCTTCGAGTATTCCAAGGGTAAAAAAATAGATAGTGATTGTTACATGTAAAGAAATAGTAATAATTATAATGATTTAAAAAAAATAATATTTTAATCTGATATAAATACTTTTAAAAATGGTTAACTAAAATAATTTTAACTTCAAGTAAGTTCTTACTCTAAAATAAATAGTAATATGTAAAATCCATAAAACTACAGTGTAGAAGAATAGTAATCACCTTTTCCATTATTTTTCTCTACTTTATCAGTTCTGTTTATCTTGTTTCCATCTTGTTGCTCAGCTTTGGAAGTGGTGGCACTGTCACCGTCTGTTAGTGATGGTAGTTCCATGCCGGTTGATTGTATGCCCAGGATCCGTCCCACTTGTGAAGTCGCGAGCATCTTTTGTAATTTCCTCAATAAGGATTTCCATGATTTTAGCAGAATGTACAAGCTTCCGTTTTATCTTCCTTATACTCTCTGATTATTTTTCAATAAGTATATAATATATATTACCAAAGGCAAATATGTTAATTACTGCACTTTACTTATATTATCAATTATATATATATATAAAAATAACCAATTGACATGATAATTAATTGATAAATGATTACGGCTTTATATATATATTTTAATAAATGATTATGGCTATATATATATATATATATATATCGTGTGTGTGTGTGTGTTTTGGGGGGGGGGGGGGGGGGGTTGTTTGGAGGTGTTAATATATAGTGGCATACCATATCCAAAGCCAAGAATAATCCGGATGAATATTGTGTATAAAAGATGGAAAATGTTAAAACAGACTGCATAACGACTCCCAAAAAAATGATGCTTCTGAACTTTACTCTGAGCTTGGTATCCTATAATAAACAAAATCAATTCATTATGTAATGTGCAAATAACAATGTTTAATTAGTAGAAGTGAAGAACTACTTGATTATAAAAATAAAATAAAAAAAGAATATATATTAGAATTTTAAAACTACTTTTCATTGGACCTCAACAATAACAATAATAAGCAGTACTTTTAAGGCCATTAAAGCACTCGACCGATATATTTTTTTGGAAGATTTCGATCCAAACATTTAATTGATGTACCGGACCAACTAAGGAACTTTTTTTGATGATCAAATATCAATTGAAGTTTCTTGGCAACTCAAAATGCACTTTTTTGTGATTGGCCAATAATATCACGTTTGCAATTCATATTTTTGCTTCCAAACGCTAGAAAAGAAAAGCAACTCGGTTACAGAAATTAAAGGGAAGAAGTGAAATATATAAATAAATCAACGCTGTTTTCCGTTGGTTTTAGGGTTGCTGTATATGTTTGAAATTTTAATCGTTCTGTTTAGTGCATTTTAATTGTAAAGCTAGAAAATCGGAATTACCCAATTGTTAAATTTTTTTATTTTTATTTTTAAATCACATGATTAATAAGACATCCAGTATTAAATTATTAATGAATGGAAAATTAGCAACTCCATGAATCTGATAAACCTGGAGTCCTAAATGATCCTAGAAAATTTATTCCCTGGTGTAGGTCTAAATATTCTTGAGTTGTCCTGATTGATGTTATATTAATATGTTCTGTCACCAGTTTTGTAATAACTTTAATGATCTATTTGGATTAAAGAGGAGGGAGAAGGAGTAGAGGGAGTTAGGTGAAAATTAGCTTAATTTCAAGTTAATTATAGTCTACTCCCCATTTCTCTTCCTCTCTCTCCCTTCAATCTAAACAGACCATAAAAAATGTTATTTTTAATTAAGTAAAGAAAAAAAAAATCTATTCCATACCCGACTGAGCCATATTCTGCAGCATTTGATAGAACTGGATGCATGTTTGACAATTGACAGTTTTTTATGTTGGACAATGGACAACAACAAAGGAAAAGTACGTGTAATGTAGGTACAACCTCGATCTACAAAATTAAAGCGATTTAGTGATTTGCGGTTATGCAATTGAGTAATACTTACAACAATAAATGATGCTCTTCCACCATCCGAGGTGAGAACCACTTTTGAAGACCGAAGGCTTACTTGCTAGGAGATGCAAATGGGTGATTCCTACCTCGTTCACAGAATAAGCAAGATTAGGTTCCTTTGCAAGTATCTCAAATGCCACATCTGTCAACCATAATAAAACTAATCAGTAATGCAAAAGAACATTTAATATATATAATTGATTTTTTATTTGTATATAAAAATTTATATCCTATCACTAGCTTGTAATCTTATACATACAAATAAGTGCATTTAAAAAAAAAGAAAACATAATTATTGTAAAAATTAGATGCTTATTAAATTTGCTACCTAAAGTTAAATACTATTAGCGGTCATTTTTATATTTTCATCATCTCTTTAAAAAAAAGCCTTGTAAAGATATAACATTATAGAATATGTGAGTTAATAATTCTTGGTTGACGAAAATACCATTTTTGGTCTTTACATTTTGGAGTTATTGTCGATTTGGTTTTTACATTAAGTTTCAATTTGGATTAAAAATTTTTAATTTAATCATTTATATGCTTAACAAAAATCAACATAATTTCCACTTCTCAAAAAAAAAAAAAAAAAAAAAAAAAACATAAGTTGCACTTGAAGTCCATATAATAGAAAAGTTTTTATGGGATCTATAACATTAAAATACCACTTTGTATTCACATTAGTGTCACTTTATTATTTAGATTGGTTCTGAGGCTGCCACATGCAAAGGGGTATTCCCTTCGTTGTTTGTTAACCGAAGAGAGGGCTCTGAATGGAGAGTAATTACACGTATGAGTTGTTGGACAATTGCTTCTGGCGCAACGGACAGCTACATGCAATGCCGTGTCACCTGACGAGTTGATCCTCGCGTAAATGGCTGAGAATTTTTGTTACTCATACATCTTAACAATATTCCCCCATTCACCTGTCATTGTATTCTTGTACAAATTGAAGGCGACCACATCATCCTGGCTCATTCCATCCCTATCTTCTTCCATTTTTTTTTGGCTTTCTTACAAGATACTAGGAACAATGACGAAAAATATATATATTAGATATAAGGTTGTCTACCTCGCAATACTGGAGATGTGTGTCAGTTTTTAAGCTATATATAGAGAGAGAGAGAGAGATTAATCCTAAGCCATAAAGGAGGAATAATTACTATTTATGTTGGTAACTACTTTAAATTTCCAAAGTAGCTAGGAGTAATTGTTTCATGCGAATAATCAGCCGAAAAAAAAAGACCAATATTAATTGGTACAGAAAGACAAATAAAAAAATAAAAAGACAAATAAGTGAATAACACACCAATATTAATTGGTACAGAAAGGCAGGCCAAGAACATATCAAACGAAATGGAAAAATCACAAAAAGTTGTAATTAAAGTGAAGCTCAGGGGTAACCTAGGACTTATATATATGTTGGGGATGTTGTTGCACCATGAATGTGATTGTATACAAAGCGATACATGGTACCTGGGTATTGTACTTCTTTAGGGTTTTACACCGTAAAATAAAAGTACTTTTAAAGTATGTTTGGTGGACGGTAATATGCACTACTATAATGTAATAATTATTAGAAATGTCAAGGTAGGACAAGATTTAATCCTCATATATTCTCTGTTTGAAATTAAGCAGCACAATGAATCTTTATCTCTGCTCTTCAATAGAATTTGACTTTTTTCTTTATCAAAGAAGAAGAGTGGGGTAGGGGATTTCAGACGTTTTTGAGCAGGACCAATGAAAATGAAAAGAATATATAATATGCCTTGCCGACATCAGCAAAGTAGAATTATCTTATTAAATAAAAAAGAAATCTCACGGCAGTCTTTTTCTTTTTGGTTTGTAATTCTTTTCTTCTCCCTTGTTCCGGAAACTGCACTTTTGTAGAAGTTAGTTCTTAGAAAAATAAAAAAAACCCAATATCCCATTATAGGATTCATGATTTGATAGAGAGAAAAAATATATAAAAAAAGGAAAAAGTTTTGTAAAATAAAGGAAATAGCAAAACAAAAAAAAAAACCCAAAAAAACCAAAAAATTGAGAATAAGTTTATAAATGAAATTCTTCAAGTGATCATCCACCACCACGTAAATAGGTGCACAACACACACAAAACAACCAAAAAACAATGCATCCCATATTAATTTAAAATAGCAAACAGCTTACTTCAATCCTAAAGCATACCATCAATCTCAATCGATAGAAAAAGTACAAACATTCAAAATAAAATGTTTTTATAATGTAGAAGAAACCCTTAGTGGGAAATGGCCTTATGGCTTGATCGGGGCACATTCTTAAAAATAGCCCATACAATATCAACATAGAGTGGCAATTGTTGTATGGCAAAAAAGACTATTGGCAAGCATGTTGCAGTATATACTGGAAAGGCCTTTTCTTTCAGTTTATTCCTAAGCATAAAGTAATGTCTAGCACAAAAAGAAACCAACATTGATGTAATGGATGTACGAGTGTAGATACTTGATTTTGCACCCGTGATTTAATTAAGAAAGATGACTAGAGTAATCATTCATATACTCAAAATTTATAATTTTCCTGGTAGTAAAATAAGTAAAGTTGTGTCTGCCTTTGCCATTTTAGCAGGAGTTTCCCCTTTTCCTGCTAATAATTCAGAGTACACCTTCAAGTGTTACTTTGCCATATAGATATGCGTATAACAAAAGGGTCAATTACAATAAAAATTTCTCAAAATCGTTTGTATAACTCAAATCGATTGAGTACATATATAGTTTATGTACCTTCACAACCCAAGTCCACGTATAAATCCACAAAACTACAATATGGGAGAATAGCGAATCACCTGTTCCATTCATTTTCTTTTCTAAAGCGGTTTCTTTTTTGAAAATCTCTTCAAAAGCAGTTTCGTTTCTCTTGTTTCCATGTTGAGTTGTATTGTCCGGAAATGGTGGTGGCGAATCTGGTGATCCTTCCCTGTCCATAAATTCTTGCTGGTTCTTGTTTGGGGAGGGTTCGTCCCACTTGTGAAGTCGAACTTAGCTTCTTTGCTTGTACTTTCCATCAGAATTTTCATGATTTGAACAGAATATATATACTTCCGTTTTCTACTCCTTATACCCTCTTATAGTTGTAATTATTAAATATAAATATAATATAAATTACAAAAAGGTAAATATATTAGTAATTAATGTACGTATAATTACTTAAAGCCAATAAATTGACATTATGATAAATGTGATATATATATATATATATATATATATAGTGAGAGTAGGAGTGTTAAAAGTAGGATAAAAGTCTAATATAGTGGCATACCATTGCCAAGGCCCAGAATAACCCGGATGAATATTGTGTACAAAAGATGGAAAATGCTAAAACAGTCTGCGTAATGTCTCCGAAGAAATTGATGAAGTGATTCTGTACCAAACAAAAATACTTAATTCATTATAATGTGCAAATAACAAGGGTAATAGCAGATGTAAGGTTTAGCTTAGCTTTAGAAGCAATTGAAGGCCAGTAAATTTTATAGATGTACCTGATTAACTACCCATATTAAATCCAAAACCCAATTGATGTGGGATCTTTTTTAACAATTTCAACTCAAATGCACTTTTAATTCTATGCATTTCTCACCTTTTTGTTCTGATTGTTCAGTAACATTCGATGGACTCTTTACATCTGCATTCCGGTCTTTGCATCTTTCAATCACTAGAAAAGGAAAGCAATTTGGTTACAAACCTTAAGGGAAGAAAAGGGGATAAAATATCAACATTAATATTTTCGTGGAATTGTGGGCTCTGCTGTATATATGGAAGTGTTAATCATTCTGTTTAATGCATTTTGAAGTAAAGCTAGAAAATCAAAAGTGGTAATTGTTAAATTTATATTAAAAAAAAAACCCACATGATTAATAGAGACATCAATATTTGTTGTGATATATATTCACGAGTATAAGTAGTGAGATGGTTCGAGGGCAAGTGTTCTTTAGTGGTCCCACCAAGTAGAACGAGGAAGACTCCAATAATTGAGTAAGAGTTCAACAAGTGGTGAGTCAAGGTGATTGTGCATTATTAGTGATTCACGTAGTTGTGTAAGACTCTCATGTTTGCGCTAAGTATGGTTGAGTAAATGACACACTTTGGTGCTAGACTGCTAGCGTTGCATGACACTTTAATTGTCAATTCCATTCAAGGGGGAGACCAAAAGTGATTTGGAAGAAGGCTCACGCGTGAAATGAGAGATTTGTTGTGATATGTGCATGTGAGTAGTGTACTTGGTTAAATAGTAAAGTCTCAAATTAGATATATTAATGAAAAGAATAGATGGTTAATATAACATAGTTATACTCGTGCTAATTAGGTTTAAGCTATTTGGGTTAAATGGTGTCTCTATATTATATTAACTACTCAGAGAATCTCTCCAATGTGTTATCTCCTCCAACAATATCAATGAAGTATCATATAAACCTAGAGTCCTCAATGATCCTAGAAAAATTCATTCTTCTTGAGGTGTCTTGATGTCATGTTCTGTCACCGGTTTTGCAATAACTTTAAGAAATGTTACTTTTAGTTGAAGAAAAGAAATAATATCTATTTCCATACCAAATTGAGCCATATTCCATAGCACTTGATAGAAGCAGATGCATGTTTGGTAGTTTTTTGGGAAATTGTCATCTTCGGTTTTAGAAGATTTATCTATTTTCTCATCAATGACAGAATCAATCAATTCTTTACGAGTAGCTTCGTGCATCAGGTTTTCAACATATATACTGAAAGCTCGAAAATGTGTTGAAAAACAAAAGATCTGTTTAGACCCCCAAATTAAAGTTACGGTTCGATTGATTTTACACTAATTTAATACTAAGTGCGAAAAAGTGTAAATGTGAGCGGATAAACAAACAAGTCACTCTAATCCATAATCAAAGCAACACAGCAGTAAAATGGAATGTAAAAGAGTAGGGAAGAAAGATGCAAACACAAGATAACACGCCAATGTGTTATCGAAGAGGAAACCGAAGAACTTGGCGAAAAACCTCTCCGCCACCCTCCAAGTGAAAATCGATCCACTAGACAATCAGTTACGATACATGGGTTAGCAAGAGACCCTCCAAGCCTAATCTACACGATGTACCTAAGCCCTCCAAGCTCCTACTCCAACAAGGTTTCTCGAAACCGTGTCTTGTCTAGTTTTCCGGATCCCGCAACAAGCTCCATGTTGCATCTGCCATCCTTGGCTTCTTCCAATGCTTCCTAGTAACACCAAAACCACATTTGACACTTTGAATAGGTGTGGTAAGTGTTTGGGCTATCAACCTCTCAATGGTATGGAAATGGAGAGGTAGGAGTTGAGAAAATTCCACAAGCAAATGTGTAAAAGATTGTAGGTATAACAATCTCTAACTCTCAAGGTGTTTGGCTAGGGTTTTCTCTCAAAAACACTCCTCAACATTTGTGGGTAATATGGGTATAAATAGTGTAGGCACAGAAAGTGTGTATCAGAATGGACAGTTTGGCAGAACAGAATATCTCGCGGGTGTCTCACGGGAAGGCCTTACCCGCGAGATACTCGCGAAACATAGCTGCCTCCATCCTGTCTTGACTCTTCGCATTCCAGCATGTGTAAGTCACATGAGTCACTTCGCGGGATGCTTAGTCGCGAGCTACCCATGAAAACTCTTCAGTCTTCAATTGCTTGAGTCTTCACACTATCTCTCTCTATCACACAACCCTTGCAATCAAATCCCACAATAAATATAGAGTACAAACGATTGTATAAAATTACAATCAAATTTGGCACGAAATATAAGCCAACAAAATACACAGTTGTAAATAACAACTTTACAATCTCCCCCTTTGGCTATTCTGTGACAAAACCCCTAAAACAGACTCTAGACTTAAACGTGAGTTTGGGAACAGTGGCAAAACTCACTCACACCTAATCTAGAAGTTGTGAAGCACTTGCACGTATATACTTGTAACATGAAATACTTGTAACATGAAACACTTGCACACAAACAAAACTTTCATTAAGCTTATGACAAGTTGAACACAAGGTACGTACATGAGCAAGTAAAGTACGATCAAGTTTGTAAACACAATAAAAACATGTAAGCATATCTTGATTGTACAAAAACAGTCATTAAGGAATGACTACAATGAACATTTAGCAAGTAAATACTCATCCGAACACATAATGCAATTAAGAACAATTCCAAGGTTCAATTGCATGTCCAACACTCAACAAATGCAAAATACATGAAGTATTTGCATCTAGGATACAAAATTCTACTAGGGTACAAGAGTGAGGTACTTAAGACATATTAGCAATATCTTAAAAGTACAAAAAAAAATGCTACAAAGCAGTAAGGTAAATACAACTACTGAATATAAACTGAAATTAAAAATAGAGTATTAAAGTTTTAAATAAAAAGCAGTATAAACAGTAAACAAAAAAATGTCTTCAACAAATAGTAGCTTCTAGCTTCTAGCTTCTCCTCCCCCTATCACTACACTCCCCACTATCAATGACTCCATCTCCCCCATTTTGTCATAGAGTAGCTAGTCTCCATTCTCTTCTAGCCTCCTTTGAATTTCGTCCATCTGAGTTTGGAGAGATGTGAACTTTGTATTAAATCAAATGTGCTAGGAGTGCATGATGGTAGCTAGACTGGATATCTTGGTATTAATCTCTTGAAGGACAACCATAATGTTGTCTAGCTGCCCAGCATAGGCATGGGGGGTAGAGCTTGAGCTTCCTGGAGATGCATGAGTTTCTTGCTTGGTACTCTTCTTAGTGTGACTCATACTTGCATGGAGAGTACGAATGTTAATTGGACTTGGCCTTGGGTATGGGCACTTATTTTTTGAGGGATGCACACCTTTGAGCTTCAAAATCCTAGAGATAAGGCGACAGAAAGGAATACAATTCCTTGAAGCAGTTTAGTCAACCGTTTTTGCCAAGATGTGGAAAATATGAGAACACACATCAATCTCTTTGTCAGTGATCAGATCATGCAAGAATAATGCTCGACCAAGATTCATGTATTCAGTGCTTGACAACGGATAGAGATTGCTACATGTGATCATTGTGAGTAGCCTTAATTCGAGAGAAAGAGATGCCACATTAATTGACTTCCTATTGGAGGAAAACTCCAAATTAGCTCCTAAAGCTTCTCTAAGAACCTCTTCATCTGGATTTAGCTCATCATATACCGGTGGTATGGGGAGTATTGGCCGGTTAATGTGTAGGATTTTCGCCAAATAAACCGGTGTTACTGAGAAACTCTTTCCTCTAACCCAACATTTTAGCTTCTCTCCGTCAACAATGGCATTGGCATAGAATTCTTTCACCAAGTTCTCATATGCATCATCAAGATTGGAAAGGAGAAAGTTCTAGTCCTTGGTGGCAAACCATTGTGGAATATTGGTGTCAAGGAGAAATGGCTGGTCAACAGCTCTTTCAACCAACAATGGAGCTTCCATAAAGTAGTTCTCAAAGTTCTGAAATACAGCATAGGATCTGAAATAGTTTTGATAAAAATTTCCTATCGGTGATCGAGTCCTCTTTGGCCTTAGTGAAAGGTTATCAACATCAATCACATGCTCTTTTCCTTTGTTGCTGCCTCTTTTCATCGCTGAAGTCTTGAATGGAGACATTTGCATAAAGGAACACAGAACATAAAAGAAACAAGTGCAAAAACATAAAACAGAACACAGAACTTGATTAGATTCAAGTTAGTCGAAAACAAAGGTAAAACAACCTAAAACAGAGCATAATAGACTCAAAACAACATGCTAAAACAAATAAAGCAAGTAAACATAAACACAATGCATGAAATTAAGTAACTGTGCATGTGTGTGCATATGTGTGCATGTGCTAATGCATGTGTGTGCAGCATGTCTTGCATGAGGTGTGCCTAGAGGGTGCCTAGCTGTGTGCATGGCATGGCATTGAGGCACAAAATGAGCAAAGTGTGTAAAACACACAAACATTGACCAAAGCATGGTAAACATGATCAATCAAGACCAAAACCAAGCATTGGAACTCAGTTGAGTCCAATTCAACACAAAAATGTCACTCAGACATTCTGTCAAACACCTAACATGCAACAATGCATTCTAACTATGAACAATGCATGAACATGGTGCAAAATGCCTCAATACATGCTAAGAATGCCTCAAGGGGCCAACACAGATACACAAACATCAAATGGGACTCAGCCCAATCAAAGAATTGGAAAGATTTTCACAAAATTAAGAACCCCAACCCATTTTTGAAAACTCCCAAAATTTAGAACCCTAACTTAAATTTTTGCTTAATCTTAGAAAAACATGAAGAAAATGTTTTAGAAAACATACCTTGAAGTTGGAAATGCAGAAAATAAGCTTGAGAATGATGGGGTTTGAGTAAAAAGTGGTTTAGGTTGAGAGGGGTTCGAGAGAGGCTTAGCGAGGGAAATGGGAATGTTTTGAAAAACTGTCACATCTGCATTATAAAACTATTAACACGTGTTTTTCGCGGGTTAGACAGTAGTGAGACAATCGCGAGAATGGCCACTGAAGCACAAAAGCTTTCGCGAGAAGCTTTTAGTTGCGAAAAAGTCGCAAGACAGTCGCAATAGTTTCCGTCTAAACTGAAAAAATTCCAGTTTTTGCCTAAAAACATTTCGCAAGAAGTGTTTAGTTGCGAAATACTCGCAAGGCAGTAGCGAGAGTCTTTGTGTGAAAATGTGACTTTTTAATTTCCCTTAAGCACATTTCGTGGGAAGCTCTAAGTTGCGAGCTTCTCGCGAAACAACCTCTGAACTAGTTTTTGAAGAAAAACACAAAAATGCATTTTGAACAAAAACCAAAAGTACGAAAGTATAAAATCACTTTCAAAAACATATAAAACACTCAAAAATCAGTTTGGGTTTGATCAGCAAGTACTTGAGCATACACGTCAGATTTGAACATGTACAATCACACAAATGAGATAAGCATTCAATGAAACAAAGTCTTGTGTGTTGTGGGTGAGTATCACGTGTGAAATAGTCCTTAGACCAGAGTGAAGCTTCAATGATCAATTCAATCAAGTCATACACAACTGGTACTAAATCAAGTGGTCTATCTCAATTATAGAAATGAACATATATGACCTCCCATAAATTGATTACAAATCTTAGAAGCATTTCATTTGGCTTCTGCATAAATCATAACATTTAATCATTTTTGGATAATACATCTCTTTTTGAGATCAGTGCTTGAAATTTTTGATATTTCAACATTTAGAATTAGCCTTTGGCTTTTTAAGCACCATACATTTCAAAACAAAAGTCGCTTTCCCTTTTTCCTAGTCAAATACTAGTATGTGCGACAGGCTTTTGCAGCTCAAGATCTCTTTTTTACTTTGAGATTTACATTTGGTGAGCTTTATTGCAGAAAAAATAAAGTGGGAAGAGATATAGGCACAAGTCTATGCAAGTATCAAGACTATTGACCAATTATTCTTGACAAGCTTGAAGATCTATTTACAACAATCACACATAGTTTTCAAGATTTCTCCCACACAGATAAATGTGCATACAAAACAAGCTAAGCTCGTAAATGCACTACGCCATTAGTATGAAGGTACTAGGCCAAACTCACATGTGATATACACAACACAAGCGATCAAATATTTTGAAGATTTTTCAATTTTTATGGGTTTTTGAATTTTTGAACACACTCAAAAATAGAACAAGAAAAGAAGATCAACAAAATCAGGTACAAACCAAAACAAGTAAAAGAAACATGCTATATATAAATTAGAAGCAATTGACACAAAATGAATTATGCATGTTGTGATGCATGAACAAATGCCCTTAAACATTGGAAGAATTAATGCATGGGCATGTTGCAATGCTTATGCATAAGTACCCCTCTTCACCCACACGGCACATGCGTTTGGGGTGATATCCCTAAAAGATTGGGTACGAGTATTGTGGCCTTCAAAACTTCTGGAGAAGCTTGTCAAACAGGAGGTGAATGCATCAATCATTTTCATCACATCCATCACACTAGAATCACCATCTCGACCTCTTGATTGTTCAACAGCCCAATTCTGTTTGTCATTTCTTGGTCCTCTTGACCTCTAATCACTTGCATTCTTTAATGCCCTCAGCTTATGACAATTTGGTCTGGTGTGTCCTTAAAGTCCATATTGATGGCAGAAATGTTGAATTCTCGGACCTCTTTGTGATTTTGGAAGTGATTTCCCTTTGGTTTCAGACCTAACCACTAATTGGTTACGAGGCTTATTCAACACCCATTGGTTAGCCACATTTCTATTCTTCTCCAGCTTTACTTTCTCAGCCTTTGTGGTAGCTACAATTGGCTTCTTGTCTTTCACAAACTTTACTTTCTTGATTACATTGACAGGTGAACTACTTTCTCTAGTGTATCCTAATCTGGTTTTGTCGAAGAAAGGTTTTTGATGAAAGAGGACTTCATCAAGCTTCTTGGAGGAGGCTCACTGTACTTTTGCATTGGCTTGAGCCACCTCAAGCTCAAGGAATTTTATCTTTAAGTAGGCTTCAGTCAACTCTCCATTCAGCGTCTCTATTTCACATTTGGCCTCCTTATAACGTACTAGGAGACTTCTATAGTCCTTCTCTGCCTTCTTCATCTTTTTAACTGATGCCTTGGCTACCCTTGTATATTCTCTTGACTTCTCAAGTAGGGAATTGTAATTTTCTTGAAGACCCACTGCACTCTTATCTTCTTCAGCATTAGATTCTTCTACTACTCCTATTGACTCCACTTCACTATGTTCACCTAGCTCTTCCACTAGCAAATTCAAGTCCTCCAAGACTCAACATGAGCAATAGCCATAAAAGCGGAGTAATTCCCTTCTCCATCACAGCTCTCTTCCGAATCAGAATTGGATGAATCTGAATCACTAAGTGTTGTGGTATACGCCTTGCCCTTCCCTCTTAGATAGTTGGGATATTCCTTCTTGAGATGTTCATGGCTATTGCATTCATAACACACAATGCCTTGAGGAGATTGAGTGTCCTTCCCATCTTTCTTTTTAAACTCCTTCCTATCACCTTTGGAGGATGAAAACTTCCCTCTGCTGAACGGTTTCCCACTGTTTTTCATCTTCAGAAATTTTCTGAAGTTCTTTGCAAGAAATGCTACCTTCTTCTCCACTCCATCTTCTTCAAAGGAATCGTCCATTCTTTCAGTGATGGGTTTAAGAGCAAGAGATTTACTCGGCTTATGAGAAGGCAGTCCCAGCTCATACGTTTGGAAGGATCCAATGAGCTATTGGATTTTGATTTCATCCAAATCTTTACTTTCCTCTATAGCTATTACCTTTGCTCAGAAGCCCTCCGGCAATGATCGAAGGATTTTCTTCACTATCTTTGAGTCATCCATTTTCTCACCCAAGTTGAACTTGCCAATAACCACTTCATTCAGCTTACTGTAGAAAGAGTCAAATGACTTGTCCTCACTTATTTTTATCTCCTCAAATCTTGTGGTTAACATCTGCAACTTTGTATCCTTCACTTTCTTTGTTCCTTCATAGGTGGTCTCCAATATCTCCAAAGCTTCCTTGGCTACTGTTACGTGAGAAATCTTGTGAAACACATCTGGAGAAACACCACAAAAAACTGCATTCAAAGCTTTACTGTTAGCGTTAGTTGCCGCAAGTGCTACTCTATCCTAAGTAGATTTAGCGGCCTCTGGCCTAGTCCATCCTATTTCTACCGCATCCCAAACAGTATCATGAATTGAACACAAGAATGCTCTCATTCGGACTTTCCAAAAGGCATAGTTACTACCATCAAAATATAGTGGAACATTTAACAATTAATACCAGTCCATCTTAAACGGGGTCAAGGATTGCACTAAGGTAATTAAATCACAGCAAATGCACTCGCTCTGATACCAATTGAAAGCTTGAAAATGTGTTGAAAAACATAAGAGCTATTTAGACCCCTAAATTAAAGTTACGGCTCGATTGATTTTACACTAACTTAATACTAAATGCAGAAAAGTGTAAGTGCGATCAGATAAACAAACAAGTTACTCTAATCCATAATCAAAACAACACAGCAGTAAAATGGAATGTAAAAGAGTAGGGAAGAAAGATGCAAACACAAGATAACACGCCGATGTGTTATCGAAGAGGAAACTGAAGAACTCGGTGAAAAACCTCTCCGCCACCCTCCAAGCGAAAATCGATCCACTAGACAATTAGGTGGGATACATGGGTTAGCAAGAGACCCTCCAAGCCTAATCTACTCGATGTACCTAAACCCTCCAAGCTCCTACTCTAATAAAGCTTCTCGGAACCGTATCTTGTCTAGTTTTCTGGATCCTGCAACAAGCTCCATGTTGCATCTGCCATCCTTGGCTTCTTCCAATGCTTCCCAGTAACATCAAAACCGCACTTGACACTCTGAAAGGGTGTGGTAAATGTTTGGGCTATCAACTTCTCAATACTATGGAAATGGAGAGGCAGGAGTTGAGGAAATTCCACAAGCAAATGTGTAGAGGATTATGGGTATAACAATCTCTAACTCTCAAGGTGTTTGGTTTGGGTTTTCTCTCAGAAGCGCTCCTCAACATTTATGGGTAATGTGGGTGTGGATACCATAGGAGTGCTTCACACATCCTAGGCATGCTAGGCGTGCTTGGCATTCACCTCGGCATGCTAGGCAACCACCTAGGCCGTCCTCGGATGGCCTTGCAACGTCCTCGGCATGCTTTGCATTCACCTCGGCATGCTTGGCTTTCACCTCGGACGGTGTCCTAGAAGTCCCACATCGAAGGAAAACCCCCCCACTTGCTACCTTATAAGCTTTGAAGCGAAGGGAGTAGTGTACCATTAGTTTATAGTTATTCAAATAACTAAACTAATGGTACACTACTCCCTTTGCTTCAAAGCTTATAAGGTAGCAAGTGGGGGGGTTTTCCTTCGATGTGGGACTCTTAGGACACCGTCCGATGTGAAAGCCAAGCATGCCGAGGTGAATGCAAAGCATGCCGAGGACGTTGCAAGGCCATCCGAGGACGGCCTAGGTGGTTGCCTAGCATGCCGAGGTGAATGCCAAGCACGCCTAGCATGCCTAGGACATGTGAAGCACTCCTATGGTACCCACAGTGGGTATAAATAGTGTAGGTACAGAAATTGATTATCAGAATGGATAGTCTGGCAAAACAGAATGTCTCGCGGGAAGGCCTTACTTGTGAGATACTTGCGAAACACAGCTGTTTCCATCTTGTCCTGACTCTTTGCATTCCAGCATGTGCAAGTCACATGAGTCATTTCACGGGATGCTTAGTTGCAAGCTACCCACAAAAACTCTTCAGTCTTCAATTGCTTGAGTCTTCACACTATCTCTCTCTATCACACAACCCTTACAATCAAATCCCACAATAAATACATGGTACAAACGATTGAATAAAATTATAATCAAATTTGGCACGGAATATAAGCCAACAAAATACATAGTTGTAAATAACAACTTTACATATACCTTTCCCACAATAACAAAGGATATAACGACAGGTGATGTTGGACAATGGACAACAACAAAGGAAAAACAAACGTGTAATGAAGGTACAAGTCCGATCTCCAATATTAAAGAGAGTTTGTGATTTGCAGCTAAGCAATTGAGTAATACTTACAGTGATAAATGATGCTCTTCCACCATCCAAAGTGGGAACCACTTTTGAAGACCAAAGGCTTACTTGCTAGGAGATGCAGAGGGGTGATTCCTAGCTCGTTCACAGCATAAGCAATACTAGGTTCCACTCTCAGAATCTCAAATGCGAAATCTGTCAACCATAATAATTGGTAATGCATGGAAAATTTTAATGTGATTTTTCTCTTATTCTCTTCTTATATATATAAATATATAAATTGATAATTATTATAGTTATTAATAAACAAATTATTTTTTATTGTGTTTAAAATATAGAATTATATATTCTAACATTAACTTGCAATCCCCTGCATATATAGAAATGCATTTAAAAATAAAGATAATTAGATGCATATTAACATTCCCACCTAAAGTTGAATCTTACTTATGGTTATGTTTTGTATTTTTGTTGACTCGAAAAAATAAGTCTTGTAAGGATATTAGTTGCTTTGGTTTTTTGTTTTATGTTGGTGTGCCTAGTCTGATGCGGAGACTTTACCACATAGGCGAGTTGTGGGAAAGGATGCAGTCAATGGAAAATTATCTTGTGAAACAATTTCATAAGACTCCATTCTCACAACAATACGTGTGGATCTCACATATTGAGGTCTTATGAGACCATCTCATAACATACTTTCTTATAGTAAATGGTGAATACAAATCAACCACGTGACATACCATGGTGAGTGAAGTATAGAGTGAAACATAAAAAAATGGGATAGAGGATTGCTATAATTTGTTAATAAAATATTTATTGTAGGAAAGCTTATAGTACTCATAGCAATTTCTATTTTACTTTGGATCATATAATTTCATCAATTCCTTCTACCTATTTAACATTGAGCATTAATTTAATGATTTATTTAATAGCTAAGTGATGAAGTGAAAAAGTTAGCAAAAATACTCACTGAAATACTCCCACCTAATGGCCCAGTGAAGAGCAGTCTCCCCATCATTTCGTCTGTAGACGGGATTGTTGACTCGAGGTCTTTCTTGTAGAATTCCAAGAATTGCAAATGTAGGTAAAGAAAGATTGATTTGTAACCATGAAAAGCGGCTAAGAATATAGGGCTCTCACTGATATAGTTACGAGCATCCACTGAAAACCCTTCATAACGGGTAATGAGGATGCATATGTTCACTCTCCCAGTTGATGCTGCTACATGCAAAGGGGTATTCCCATCATTGTTTGTTAACCATAGACAGGACTCCAACGATAACTCGATAATTATCTGTACAGTTGTTGAACCACTTTGTTAACATGTATAGTGTTATGGGCTTTAGGCCCAACTAGATTACTTGTATAGCACACATTCTTGTACTAAACTCTTACTTGTACTACACTCATATGCCTCCTATATAAAAGCATTCATGTATATTCTTTCACAGAGAAATATAATACAATTATTTAGTATTTCTAACATGGTATTAGAGCAATTGCACTAACTTTCTTGTGTTCTGCAGTCTTGTCTTTGTCGGTAATTTCCGTTGCCTCAATTTAAGCGTGTAGGTCGTCAAACGATCTACTCAGCGACGCCAGACCGGTCACCATCCAACGTTCCATGCGCCCTCACGCGCCGGTAACAGATTCGATGAGTTCTGCCACGCACTTCACGCACCGCCCTACGCCTTCACCCGCTAGCACGCGCCCTTACATAATTTCACATGCCAGCTGACATCATTGTTGACGTCATCCTGCCACGTCAGCCCTAGTTGCGTTATCTCTGCCACATCATGCTAACATCATCAGCTCGCGTCATTGCTGATGTCATCTTCAGCTTGACTTTGACCTCAGGCAGTTGACTCTTTCAAGCGTTGACTTTGACTTCTGGAAAATTGACCGTTGACTTTTTCTAGGGTTGACTTTTGCAATCTAGTGCTCCTTACCCAATTTTTCGCTTAGATTTCATTTTTGCAGTCCATTTTTGCATATTTTGCTTCTAAATGTGGAATAAGGACAGGCCTTCTTAAGCGTAGCCGACAATCCAGCAAACGTTTTGACCACAATATTGAGACTTGCTATCGTCACAATAAATTAGCTGTTTCAATTTCTGCTGCTACCGCTGCTAACACTGAGAGTATCCAGCCAATGGCTCCTGTCTCTACACAATCTAAATCTTCAGGACGCACTTTCACCATGTCCATAGATGACCTCAAAAATATCATCGCCAATGTCATTCGTATAGTTGGTAATGCATCTTATTCCTCTTCTCTCTTAGCTTTATCTGGAATGTCTCCTTCCTTTTGGCTTATGGATTTCGCTTGTTGCAATCACACGACACCTCACTCATCCTTATTTTCTGAACTCAAACCTGCACCACACCCTCTTAATATTCGCACAGCAAATGGTTCTACAATTTTTGGCCATAATATAGGTTCTATTTCGACCTCCAACCTCTCGGTTCCTGGTGTCTTTAATGTTCTTGACCTTTCTTACAATTTATTTTCTGTAGGAAAATTAGCTGAGTTAGGTTATGGCATTATATTTGATTAGTTTGGGTGTATTGTGCAGGATCCAAGGAGGGGACAAGAGCTTGGGACCGGTCCCAGAGTTGGGCATATGTTTCCCGTGGACAACCTTTGTCTTTCACTTGTTACTCCTATTTCTATTGCTGCAGCTGCTACAGTTTCTTCAATTCCTTCCCTTGCACTTTGGCATGCTCAACTTGGTCACGCATCTTCCTCTCGAGTACAACAATTGGCTTCAAGAGGTTTGTTAGGTTTGGTGTCTACAGAAAATTTTGATTGTTTTTCTTGTCAGTTAGGAAAACAACCAGTTTTGCCTTTCAATACTAGTGAATCAATATCTACTGATATCTTTGACCTTATTCATTCTAATGTTTGAGGGTCTTCCTCTGTCTCTAGTATTGGTGGGTCTCGATATTTTGTTGTCTTTGTTGATGATTACTCTCACTATAGCTGGATTTTTAATATGAAACATCGTTTTGAATTATTGGAAGTATATTCTAATTTTGCAAAAATGGTTGAAACTCAGTTTTCAAGATCAAAATTTTTCGATCTGATAATGCTCTTGAATACACTCAATATGCTTTCTGTTGGGAAATTTAGACCCCGGTTGATAGAATTAACAAGTTTTAAATCCAAGTTGTTAATTAGATTTATTATTAATTAAAACTTGTTAAACCAAACAAACATCAATATCATGTCAAAATCATGCAGCGGAAAAATAAATAAGACAAGATATAATGACCCAAGAAAACCAATGAAACCAACCAGTTTCACAGTAAAAAAAACCTGGGGGGAAACCTTCCCGAAAAGCAATCCATTATAGAAAAGAGAAGTTTAAGATCTAGTACAAAACCTTTGTCCCTAGACTCTACAATCCCCGTAGATGAACTCACAGCAGAAACCTTCTACCACTTCAGAACCTCTAAACTCTTCAATATATGAACGCCACCCTTTTTGTTGCACGAATCCCAATACGTGACTAACCAATTGCGCGGATCCCAGTTCGCGACTTCAATCATCAACTAGAAGAAGATGTTGGCTACAAAGTTCTTCACTTCATCAAGAATGAAGAGCAAGAAGCACTTGGTTACAAAACCCTAAGGCGCAAAAACGTAGTAGCTTTGATGTAGGACACAATTTACTATTTAATTATTGTAATTTATTATTTTTGGTGTTTTTATGTAAAAAAACGTTATTTTAGATTTAGGTGATTTATTTCCTTGTTTTTAGGTGCATTTAATGTTTTTTAGGTCAAATTTGGTTCCTGTTATGGTTAGGTATCAATTAGGAGTTATTTTAGATTATATTGTCTTGTTTGTCAAGTTTTAAAGAGCCCTTAAATAGGCCCTTAAGTCTGTAAACGTTTTTCATAGACTATTATCAATAAACACAGACATTTTGTCAAATTTTCTTCTGGTGGATTCCAGTTTTATTCTCCTTGTGGATTCAGGGAAACCCCTCGTGGATTCGAGGTTTACTACCAGAAACTAACAGTTTAGTTTCTGTTCCATCAAGAGAGCATCGTGTGTGCTTTTCTTTAGGCTTCCGCGACATCAGTTGGTATCAGAGCCTTGACTTACCCTGGTCTGATTGCTAACCGGCGAGACGGTAACCACCACCACAACAACGACTAATAACTTAGCAAGTATTACGTGACGTACAACAAGCACTCACAAATATCTATGCTAGGATGGCGCCGTTAAAGAATGGAAACAATAGGGATAACTGCAGCGGAGACATAACTCACGGGCAACCTATTGGTAAACAAATTTCATATAGACCTTATAAGAAAATTGCAAGTTTTAATGGTTATTTTTTAAAAGAAGATTTTCTTGATTGGTTACTTGATCTAGAGGATTTATTTGACTATGAGAATATTTGTTATGAGAGAAAAGTTGGACTTGCTTTGTATAAACTTAGTAAGTATGCCTTATGTTGGTGGGAACGAGTACAATCTGATAGAATCCGACTAGGTAAAGACAAAATTCGTTCATGGCCAAGGATGAAAAAGATGCTTGCTATCAAATTTTATCCTTTGGATTGTGAAGAAATCTTGTCGTATACAATACAAGATTATTATTGGCCAACAAGTTCATATTTGAATTATTTTGAAGAGCCAAATATTCCACCGTTAAAGGAAGAATTGAATGTAGAAGAAAATATAGAGATTTATGAGGAAATTAATGAAGGCCTTGTTATAGAAGAAGAACCTAAAATCAAGATTGTGGAGGAGATTCATGAAGACCCCATTATAGAAAAAGATCTTGAGGTTGAGATAGTAGAGACCATTAAAGAAGAAATTGTAGAGGAAGTTGTCAACGATCTCGATGAAATCCAGTTAGATGATTGCAACATTCAAACTCCTATTATTTTATTGGGAGACACTAAAACAAAGTTTATTGATTTTATTGGGGTGGAAAGATTTGATTTGATCATTGACTCCTATTTGGTGAATATTGTCAATTACATGAAGATCAAGGGAGAAGAAGTTCAAGTTGCCCAGTTAATGACTTTCAAGTTTGGCAAGAAGACAATGAAGATGAAGTATTCAAAATATTTGTTCTCTTGGCATGGGAGATTTCAGATTTCAGAGAGAATAAGACATCGGTCACCTTTTGAATGTATTCTCCTTGTATTCTCTTATGTGATGGCCTCTAAAATAAGTCTTATATAGGTCTAGGGTTGTGAGAAAAGAAACCCTACACAAATACATAAGCCTGGCCTAAAAATCAGATTTGGAAATCTGAATTCCCGTAACCTCGATAGATATCTCGATCGACCGGGAGGTGTCGAGCTTTAATAAACCTCGATAGATAGCAGGTGTCGAGGAGGTGTCGAGAAGGTGTCGAGGAGACAGAAGATTTCTCGATCGATCCACCAGCTGTCGAGAAGGTGTCGAGATTGCGATAAGAAACACCTTAAGATCTCGATAGATAGCTAGCTATCGAGGAGGTGTCGGGCAGCTGTTGAGCTATCTGTCCACAGGTGTCGAGCTATCTGTCCAGCTTTAATGAACACATTTTCTTCACTTGTTTCTTGGTCCAATCTTCATGACTTTAATACTAAACTTGAACAACATGTTCTTTGAAGTATTAAACACATCCTAGATCTATCCAAATACAAGTAAAGTGCGTTTTGTCAAAGGATTAGCCAACTACACAAAATATATCCTTAACAATCTCCCCCTTTGGCAATCCGTGACAAAACCACAACAAACAAATGAACATATGAGAGAAGTCATAAATCACTCAACTCATATTCACTTGTTGAATACAATAAAATCTATCCTAACACAAACTCTTGAAAAATTTTGCAAGAAGAGAGTTTATGGCAAGTAGACTTTGACAACCTGTATTTCTGAAACACTTTAAACAAAACTCATCAAGGCATCTTGTGTGAAACAGAAATAAATAGATTGCATACAAGTAAAGAAACATGTGTATAAAGATAGAAAAGAAACAACATGTGTAGAAATAGGTGAAAGAAACATACATCAACATATAAAGAAGATAAGTTCAATGTATGTAAAAATGGTCACAAGACCCAAGGTACAAGAAGAAGGAAGTAAGCACTCCCCCTAACAAGATGAAACACAACTCCCCCTTACAGAGGCATGTGTTTCTCCCCTAACTTGTAGAATCTTAAAGAAAGAAACCACAAAATCTCCACAATTTCTCCCCTTTTTTGTCATGATTGACAAAGGGTACAAGAAGCTAGAAAGCTTCACTCGAGAGACGTAAAGATGATCAAGGATGATCAAGGGGGCACAAGAAATCCATATAAATGCATGAATGTAATGAAACAAGATGCTATGGATGACAAGAGAATAGAAAGATGCAAAACATGTGAAAGAAAAATCTCTCAACAAGAAAAATGTTAAGCTCATAGATCCCAAAACACACACACACTAAACAAGTCTAACCAATTTTATATTTCAAAAACAAGTCAAGACAGTTTAGTGAGCATACAAAAGTACATGTAAACTTAGTGATGGCCAAATCACATTGTACCTGTACATGTATCAAAAGTAGTAAAGAATATTGCGTGTTGTGTGTGAAAAACATCGCAAGATTGCATATGTGTATACATGTTATGACGATCTGAGATATGAGAAAATAACTTTAACTCATACACAATCATAACTATTTGATGGGGACTATCACATTCGAGGTACATCCTATAACTCCCACATCTTCTAGAATACACGCTTGCAACCATTTTTAAAGCATTTTTTATCTTTTTGCTTTTTATTTTCTTTGCATATTTTCTTTTTAAGCATATCATGCATGAGTTTATGAGAGAGAAAAGAAATACCCATTGATATTTGACATTCCAATTTTGCTATGCCGAAGCACACAAATGTCATTGACATCACACTTTTGCTATGCCGAAACATACAGATGTCATTAATGATTGGCGGGCAACAGTGGTGAGATGGTTATTTATGCCTTTCTCTTAGGATTTTCTAGTCCTACCCGTCAAAAAGAGTGATATGAGTGTTAAGTTTTAAGAGATAACTTAATCTTACTCATCGCAAACAAGAGCCACAACGCTCACTTGCTTAGTTGTGCATAGAGATGCTCATCTAAGCTACAAAAGATACAAAGTTTAGAAAACTCTGTTTCATTGGCCATCCAAGGCACACAAGTACCAAAGTACACAAAACACACACTATTTTTGTATTTTTATGGTTTTTCCTTTTCATTTTTATTTTGAAAACAAAACAAAATAAAGACTAAACAATCAAACAAAAACAGACAAACAACATGAAAGCATGAAAGACAGATGCATATACATGAAGGCATGATAGAAAAATGCAGATGCATGAAAGCATGATTCCAAAAACAGATAAGAAATCAAGCAAAGAGAGTCCTACTTAAGATAGAAAGAATTAAAGCAGAGGACAAACAGAAAAGACAATTAAGTCTTAGACTCCTTTCTTACCCACACAGCACGAGTCTTTGGCCGTGAAGATAAAAAGGCACTTGTCCTAGTATGTCTACTAAAGGACATAGAAGAATTAGAATTCTCCTGAAATTGAGTTAAAAAGTTTAAGACTTTTAATAACTCTCCAAACAAAGATGTTGGTCCTTGAGAGGAAACCTGTGACCGTTTGGACAATTGCTTACGAGGATACAACTTAAAACAATTAGGACGAATGTGTCCAGCAACACCACAATGGTGACAAACATGAGGTTTAACAAAGGATTTAAAATTAGCCAGATCAGTTTTAGATTTCATACCTTTATTACCTTTATCAGATTGTGGAACAAAGACAGTACTTGATCCAGAAGCAGTGGAAGAGGAGGGGCTGGAGGAAACAGCATATCCTAAGCCAGTCTTATCAGAACTAGGCTTTTGAGCACTCAATACCTCATCAAGCTTTGCACTAGACATTCTTTCTATTTAAGTTCTAGCTTGACTAAGCTCAACCTCAAGATTCTTGACATTCTCTTTTAATGAGGTGTTCTCCATAATAAGAATCTCAACTAACCTTGTAGTCTCATCTAGTTTGACTAACAGATCAGCCTTTTCAGTTTTTACCTCATTAAGCTCTTTTCTACAAAGATGAGAAGTCTTTTCAGATTTTATGAATTCAGTGCAAAGCTTATCATAGGCTTCCTGAAGGGTCATCTTAGAATTAACAAGTTTTAAATCCAAATTGTTAATTAGATTTATTATTAATTAAAACTTGTTAAACCAAATAAACATCAATATCATGTCAAAATCATGCAGCGGAAAAATAAATAAGACAAGATATAATGACCCAGGAAAACCAATGAAACCAACCAGTTTCACAGTAAAAAAAACCTGGGGGGAAACCTTCCCGAAAAGCAATCCACTATAGAAAAGAGAAGTTTCAGATCTAGTACAAAACCTTTGTCCCTAGACTCTACAATTCCCGTAGATGAACTCACAGTAGAAACCTTCTACCGCTTCAGAACCTCTGAACTCTTCAATATATGAACGCCACCCTTTTTGTTGCACGAATTCCAATACGTAACTAACTAATTGCGTGGATCCCAGTACGCGACTTCAATCACAAACTAGAAGAAGATGTTGGCTGCAAAGTTCTTTACTTCATCAAGAATGAAGATCAAGAAGCACTTAGTTACAAAACCCTAAGGCGCAAAAACGCAATAGCTTCTTTCAGAGAGAATAAGACATCGGTCACCTTTTGAATGTATTCTCTTATGTGATGACCTCTAAAATAAGCCTTATATAGGTCTAGGGTTGTGAGAAAAGAAACCCTACACAAATACATAAGCCTGGCCCAAAAATCAAATTTGGAAATCTGAATTCCCGTAACCTTGATAGATACCTCGATCGATCGGGAGGTGTCGAGCTTTAATAAACCTCGATAGATAGCAGGTGTCGAGGAGGTGTCGAGAAGGTGTCGAGGAGAGAGAAGATTTCTCGATTGATCCACCAGCTGTCGAGAAGGTGTCGAGATTGCGATAAGAAACACCTTAAGATCTCGATAGATAGCCAGCTATCGAGGAGGTGTCGGGCAGCTGTCGAGCTATCTGTCTAGCTTTAATGAACACCTTTTCTTCACTTGTTTCTTGGTCCAATCTTTATGGATTTAATACTAAACTTGAACAACATGTTCCTTGAAGTATTAAACACATCCTAGATCTATCCAAATACAAGTAAAGTGCGTTTTGTCAAAGGATTAGCCAACTACACAAAATATGTCCTTAACACTTTCCAAGCTGTTTTGCACTCCTATGATTCTATTCATCAACTAACTTGTCTAGGTACCTCTCAGCAAAATGGTAGGGCCAAACGAAAACTTCGTCATATTCTTGACACTATTCGTGCTCTCCTTCTCTCTGCCAAAGTTCTTACTCCTTTTTGGGGTGAAGCTGTTTTTTGTGCTGTTCATACTATTAATCGCATTTTGAGTCTTGTTATCCAAAATCAAACTCCATATGAGCACCTTTTTGGGTCACCTCTAGACTATCACCACCTTCGCTCCTTCAGTTCTGCTTGTTTCGTTCCTCTTCAACCATATGGGCATAACAAACTTGAGCCTCGGTCAAGGTTTTGTTGTTTTCTTAGCTATGGCGAAACTCAAAAGGGGTATCGATGTTATGATCATGTCTCTCATCGCCTTCGTATCTCCCACAATGTTATCTTTTGGGAACATCGCCTCTTTGTCGAGTTTTCTCACTTTTGTGCCTCCTTGTCTTTCTCTTCTGTCTTAGATCTTTTTCTAGATGAGGCACTTATTCCTTCTGTAGCTGCTCTTGATCCTCCTGTAATTACTCCTGATTCTCTTGTAGACTTCTTTGTCCAACCACCAGATATAACTAATCCCTTTCCTAGTTCACCCTTTAATGAACATGTGGAAGATGAACAGGTTGAGGACGAGCTTCCTAACCCCAACCCTGAGCTTGGGTCCCTCCTACTCCGCCTGAAGATCTTGCACAAGACATTCTACCTCATCACTCAACTCGGGTAAGATCTATTCCTGCACATTTACTTGACTATCATTGTTACATTGCTCTTGCTACACTATTCGAGCCTCACACTTATCGTGAGACTTCCACTGACCCTTTGTGGCAGATTGCAATGAAAGAGGAACTTGATGCATTATCTAAAAACCATACTTGGGATTTGAAGACACTCCCCCCCCTCCCCCGGGAAATCTGTGGTTGGTTGTAAGTGGATCTACAAGATTAAGACTCGCTCTGATAGGTCCAATGAGCACTACAAAACTTGTCTTGTTGCAAAAGGTTTTACAGAAGAGTATAAGATTGATTATGAAGAGACCTTTGCTCTGGTTGCTCGTATCTCATCTGTTCGTGCCCTCTTAGCTATTGCTGCTAGCAATAAATAGGACCTTTTTCAGATGGATGTTAAAAATGCATTCCTTAATAGGGATTTAAGTGAAGAAGTGTATATGCAACCTCCTCTTGGTCTCTTTGTTGACTCAAACAAGGTTTGTCACATTCGACGTGCATTTTATGCCCTTAAACAAACTCAACGAGCTTGGTTTGCCAAATTTAGTTCTACCATCTCTCGCTTGGGTTACATGGCCAGTTATTATGATTCTGCTTTATTTCTTCGTCACACTGACAAAGGCACTATTTTGCTTCTCCTGTATCTGGATGATATGATCATAACTAGTAATGACCTTAGTGGCATTCAAGAACTCAAGGATTTTCTCAATCAGCAGTTTGAGATGAAAGATCTTGGACATCTCAGCTACTTCTTGGGTCTTGAAATCACTCATTCTACAGATGGACTTTATATTACTCAAGCCAAGTATGCCTCTAAACTCTTGTCTCGAGCCGGACTCACTGATAGCAAGACTGTTAACACTCCAGTTGAGCTTAATACACATTTGACTCCCTCAGGGGGGAAACCATTGTCTAATCCCTCTCTTTACAGACACTTGGTTGGCAGCTTAGTTTATCTCACTGTCACTCGTCTAGACATTTCCTATGCTGTTCACCAGGTGAGCCAGTATTTGTTTGTTTCACGATCGACTCACTATGCTGCTATTCTGCGCATTCTTCGATACCTAAAGGACACTCTCTTCCATGGTTTTTCTTACTCTGCTCAGTCTCCTTTTATTCTCCGTGCATTTTCTGATATTGATTGGGCAGGATGATCGTAGGTCCACCACTGGTTATTGCTTTCTTCTTGGTTCTTCTCTGATTTCTTGGCGAAGCAAGAAACAAACTCATGTGGCCTGCTCCAGTACTGAAGCAGAATATTGTGCCCTTGCTGATACCACATCTGAGCTTCTTTGGCTACGATGGCTTCTCAAAGACTTAGGTGTGTCTACATCCTCTGCTACTCCTCTTTATTGTGACAACCAAAATGTCATTCATATTGCTTACAATGATGTCTTCGATGAACGGACTAAACATATCGAGATCAATTGTCATTTTATCTATTATCATCTTGTCTATGGTGCTCTCAAGCTGATCTCAGTCTCTTCTAAAGATCAACTTGAAGATATCTTCACCAAGCCACATCCTAAGGGACACTTTCGTACTTTGGTTGACAACCTCAAGTTGGTCTCACATCCACCTTAAGTTTGAGGGAGGCTATTAACATATATAGTGTTATGGGCTTTAGGCCCAACTAAATTACTTGTATAGCACACATTCTTGTACTACACTCTTTCTTGTACTGCACTCATATACCTCCTATATAAAGACACTCATGTATATTCTTTCACAGAGAAATACAATACAATTATTCAATATTTCTAACACACTTCTTCTGGCGCAATGAAGACAGCTACGTGCAATACCGTGTCCCCTGACGTGTTGATCCTGGTGGTAATGGCTGAGAGTGTGCGGTCCTTGTACATCCCAACAATCTCTTTCCATCCACCTGTCATGGTATACTTGTACAAATTCAGGGCGAGCTCATTTTCATGTTTCAGGAGGCTATCCCTATCTTCTTCTATCTTTATTTTTTTTTTATTCTTCCCACTTCATGCTTACTTTACTAGGAACAATGACGAAAATAAATACTATTAGATATAAGAATAGAGGGTTGTTTACCTCGCAATGCTGGAAATGTGTGTCAGATTTTAAGCTATATATTTAACAATAAGGGAGGAGAGAATGAGAGAGAGAATCCTAATCCATAGTAATTAAAGGAGGAATTTTTTATTTTATTTTATTTTTTTAATTTGAGAATTAGGCACTTTTTATTTCCAAAGTAAGGGAGGACTATTTACTTTAGGTGATTAACCAGAGAGTGAGAGAGAGATAATTTGGCTTTTTTTTTTCTTCTTTTTTTTCTTTTTCAACAAGAAGACACAAATAACAAACCAAAATTAATAGGAACACATAGAAAGGCCAAGAACAAAATAAACGAAACAGAGAAACAACAAAAGTTTAAAAGTGAAAAGCTCAGGTGTATCTTATATGCATGTTGGAGACGTTGTCGCACTTGCATTGAGATTGTCACATCTGTATATAAAGCAACAAGAATCCCAAAAGCTTTACCATAGAACTACTTTAAGTCGCAAATGCTCCACGTTTTGCATAACAAGTTTATAAGGGTGTTTATTTTTGGTGTTGTTAGAGCATTTTAATTTTAAATAAATAAAAAAGAATAAATGTAATAACATAAATGAAAAGATGTGGGAGTAAATATGGGAGATGAGGAGTTAGTGAAAATGTTTAATCCCACATTGAAAAGGAGAGAGACTTTTTTATTCTTTTTAATTATGGTGATTAATGGGCTAAAATGTATTGACTCAGATATTGGGCTAGATACGTGCGCAAGGGGGAGGTGAAGAGTGGAGGTATCAAAATTGGAAATGAATCAGCCTCTTGGATCCTCCTACTTGACAGCCCATTCAGAGTAATTTCCATATCCGTTGGTGAGTAGATGAAAAAAAAAAAAATAGAGAGATTCTTGGCAAGGAAGGGTGTTCTTTCTGGTGGAGCTTTGGGCTTGAACACTTTGTGCAGAAGTTGTACTAGCCATACGACACTTGTTGGGCTGTTGTATCCTGGGGGAGACAAGTCAGAGAAGGTCTGCACCGGTTACAAAGTTTAGCCAACCAAGGGCTTGAATCTCCTTAAAGAGAGCGAGTGCCGCGCCTCAGTCCAAATAGTGTTGTGTAATTTCATCTCTTCAAATTAATAATATTCAGTGTATTATTCAGTTTCTCTTTGTGTTATTTCCATTATCATTGTATTTGCACCAACAATTTTAAGGAGATTCAAATCACATGGAGCCTACACAAGAGAAACCAAATGAGCCTGTTGGAGATCTTAACAAGCCCTTTCGCTTTAAGGGAGCCCATTTCAAGAGGTGGAAAGGAAAGGTCCTCTTCTACTTGAGTCTTCTCAAAGTCTCCTACATCCTTACTGAAAAGAATCCATCAAAAGTTCCTACCGATGAAATGAGTGACGAAGAATATGTTCTCCATCAAGAAAAAATAGATAAGTATACAAAAGATGAGTATAATTGTCGTTCTTATCTATTGAATTGTCTTGCCGATCATTTCTATGATTATTATGATACCACTTACAATTCTGCTAAGAAAATTTGGAAAGCTTTACAAAGCAAGTATGATACCGAGGAGGCAGGTGCAAAGAAGTATGCTGCTAGCAAATTTTTCCGTTACCAAATGGTGGATGGAAAATC
Source organism: Quercus glauca (assembly GCA_023736055.1). NCBI lineage: Eukaryota > Viridiplantae > Streptophyta > Magnoliopsida > Fagales > Fagaceae > Quercus > Quercus glauca. The sequence goes on along the minus strand of CM043326.1, from coordinate 1,111,318 downwards.
GGTGGTGGATCAAGCACAAGACTTCCAAATGATTGTGGCAGAATTGAGATCCGAAGGCATAAAGATTGGAGACAATTTGGTGGTAGCTGGCATAATTGACAAACTACCACAATCTTGGAGGGAGTTCCAAAAGACTTTGCGGCACAAACAAAAGGAGACATCCTTGGAGACTTTGATCACACGCATCCGTGTGGAGGAGGAGGCTAGAGGACAAGATGCACTCATGACACAAGAGAGCAATGGTAATTCCACCACAAAGGTAAACCTTATTTCAGCCAATAATAATATGCCCAAAAATCATTTTCCTAGAAATGGTCAATTGAAGCCTAAAAAGAAAGCCTTTAAAAATAATAATAGACCTCAAGGAAAGGGAAACCCTAATAAAAATTACAATAAGAACCAAGGACCCCCTTCACAAGATCAATTTAATAGATCCTGTTTTGTCTGTGGCAAGAGTGGGCATATTGCTCGATTTTGCAAATTTCGGAAACGTGAATCTGTCCCGCAGGCTAACGTAACCGAAGAGCCTTTAGTGGCTATGATTACAGACATCAATATGGTGCAATATGTTGAAGGGTGGTGGGCAGATTCTGGTGCTAATAGGCACGTCTGCTATGACAAAAATTGGTTCAAGTTGTACACTCCTTTTGAAGAAGAAAAAACTGTTATGCTTGGTGACTCTAGCAAAACCAAGGTTCTTGGGAGTGGTGAGGTTGAATTGAAATTCACTTCTGGACGTGTGCTAACATTGAAAGATGTTCTTTATACTACGTCCATGAGGAAGAATTTGATGTCAAGTTTTTTGCTTAACAAGGCTGGCTTCAAGCAAACCATGGAATCTGATAATTATGTAATCACTAAAAAGGGATTATTTGTGGGCAAGGGTTATGCTTGTGATGGAATGTTTAAATTGAATGTTGAGAATAATAAAGCATCTACCAGTTCAGTTTATATGCTTTCTTCTATTAATTTTTGGCATGCTCGTTTGTGTCATATAAATAGTAGATATGTGGGAATCATGAGTAGTTTAGGATTAATTCCAAGACTGTCAAAAGATTTTGAAAAATGTGAAACTTGTAGTCAAGCTAAGATTACAAAAAGGCCTCATAAAAATGTTGTAAGAAATACCGAATTGCTTGAGTTAATTCACTCTGATTTATGTGAATTTGAGGGAATTTTAACTCGTGGAGGAAATAGATATATTATCACTTTTATTGATGATTTCTCTAAATATACAACTATTTATTTGTTGAAAAATAAAAGTGATGCTTTTGAAAAATTTCAAGATTTTTTAAAAGAAGTTGAAAATCAATTCGGTAGAAAAATAAAAAGAATAAGAAGTGATAGAGGCCGTGAGTATGAATCAAGTGCATTCAACTCATTTGTTCAGTCTTTGGGAATTATCCATGAAACTACTGCACCATATTCACCCGCTTCTAATGGTGTGGCTGAAAGAAAAAATAGAACTTTAATTGAGTTAACAAATGCCATGTTAATTGAATCTGGTGCACCTTTACATTTTTGGGGTGAAGCAATTTTAACTGCATGTCATGTTTTGAATAGGGTGCCACATAAAAAGTCACACACCACACCTTTTGAGATGTGGAAAGGACATAAGCCAAATTTGGGATATTTGAGAGTATGGGGTTGTCTTGCTTATGTAAGGCTAACTGACCCTAAAATGCCTAAATTGGGTATTAGAGCTACTACCTGTGCTTTTCTTGGTTATGCAATTAATAGTGCAGCCTATAGATTTTTTGATCTTGAAAACAAAATAATTTTTGAATCTGGTGATGCAATTTTTCATGAAGAAAAATTTCCTTTTAAATTGAAAAATAGTGGGGGTGAAGAAATTATTTTGTCACAACCTAGTTCTTCTACTTCACATTTACAAAATCAAGAAAATTCTGAAATGGAACCTAGAAGGAGTAAAAGAGCTAGAGTTGAAAAGGATTTTGGTCCTGATTATTATGTTTTTAACATTGAGGAAAATCCCCAAAATTTAAAAGGGGCTTTAATATCACCTGATTCTATATTTTGGAAAGAGGCTGTAAATGATGAGATGGAATCTCTAATTTCTAATAGAACTTGGAAATTAGTAGATCTTCCACCGGGTTGTAAGGCCATAGGTTGTAAATGGGTCCTTAGAAAAAAGTTGAAACCGGATGGATCAATAGATAAGTTTAAAGCTAGACTTGTTGCAAAAGGTTTTAAACAAAAAGCTGATCTTGATTTCTTTGATACTTTTTCTCCGGTAACAAGAATTACATCTATTAGATTGTTAATTGCTATTACTGCAATTTTTGATTTGAAAATTCATCAAATGGATGTAAAAACTGCTTTTCTAAATGGGGACCTAGAGGAAGAGATTTACATGGATCAACCCGAAGGCTTTGTAGAGCCTGGACAAGAAAGCAAGGTATGTAAGCTAACTAAATCCCTATATAGCTTAAAACAAGCACCAAAACAGTGGCATGAAAAGTTTGATTCCTGCATGATTGAGAATGGCTATAAACCAAATGAATGTGATAAATGTATTTATTCTAAATCATGGAATAATTTACATGTTATTATTAGCCTCTATGTGGATGATATGTTAATTTTTGGCTCAAATATGCATGTTATAAATGAGACAAAAAATATGCTTAAAAGCCATTTTGATATGAAAGATCTTGGTGAGGCTAATTTTATTTTGGGCATGAAAATTACAAAAGTATGTGATGGAATATATCTTGATCAATCACATTATGTTGAGAAAATATTGAAAAAATATAATTTTCATGATCACAAAAGTGTAGCTACTCCTTTTGATTCTAGTGTTCATTTATTTCCTGTGAATAATGATGATGAGATTTTTAATCAAAAGGATTATGCTAGTATCATTGGTAGTTTGCGTTATGCTACTGATTGTACTAGACCTGACATTGCATATGCAGTAGGAGTGCTTAGCAGATTTACTAGCAAGCCTAGTAAAGATCATTGGCTAGCTATTGAGCGAGTCATGAGATATTTAATTGGTACCAAAAGCTACGGCTTATTTTATAAAAAGTACCCTGCTGTGATTGAAGGTTTTAGTGATGCCGATTGGAATACTTTGTCAGGTGATTCTCTCTCTACCACTGGTTATATTTTTACCTTAGGTAGTGGTGCTATTTGTTGGAAATCTAAAAAGCAAACAATAATTGCTAATTCTACAATGGAAGCTGAATTAATAGCATTAGCTTCAGCTAGTGAAGAGGCAAATTGGCTTAGAGATTTATTATATGAAATTCCACTTTGGGAAAAGCCAATTCCACCTATATTAATTCATTGTGATAGCACTGCTGCAATTGGTAGAGTTAAAAACCGTTACTACAACGGTAAATCCAGACCTATAAGAAGAAAGCACAGTACCGTGCGATCTTATTTGAGTAGTGGCATCATAACTGTGGATTATATTAAATCTAATGATAATCTTGCAGATCCATTTACCAAGGCCTTGGCAAAAGATAGAGTCTGGAATACATCGAGGGGGATGGGACTAAAGTCCATAGAATCATGAGCCATGTATGAGGATACCCAACCCAAGGACCAGAGATCCTGAGAATTGGGTTCAATGGGAAAAACGAATCATATGATGGTCGTAAGAAATGCACAATTATTTATTTTTAATTATTTATTTTGTAAATAATTTTTTAATTGTTCATCCCTATGATGTAAGTGCATTTATCCTGTAATGTGGAGAGGTTGAGTAAAAAAAAAAACTCTTAATGAAATTTGTAGCTCGTATGAGTGGGGTGTTAGAATTACAGGAGCACCCTTGACAAATTTCACCTATGTGAGTGTGGGGGTGGGGCCGCTCCCTATGAGATTTGGACTTAGTCTCAAATACACTCATGAAACCGGGATCAGCACATGGCCATAAAGTGCTAGCTATAAAAGCTCATGTCAACACCTGGGTTGTTATGTGTAAGCAGTGACACTTAATTTCCCTAAAGCAGTCCTAGTTCAAGTCGGAGACCACTACGACTCTGGAGTTGAGATCGCTGTTTTACTAAGTGAAGGTTCAATGCAGAGCACACCTTCATGATGCATAGTGACCCGTCTTTGCCTGGTAATCTCTCTTTAACTAAAAAATTTAATATTAAAATGAGTGGGGGATTGTTAGAGTATTTTAATTTTAAATAAATAAAAAAGAATAAATGTAATAACATAAATGAAAAGATGTGGGAGTAAATATGGGAGATGAGGAGTTAGTGAAAATGTTTAATCCCACATTGAAAAGGAGAGAGACTTTTTTATTCTTTTTAATTATGGTGATTAATGGGCTAAAATGTATTGACTCAGATATTGGGCTAGATACGTGCGCAAGGGGGAGGTGAAGAGTGGAGGTATCAAAATTGGAAATGAATCAGCCTCTTGGATCCTCCTACTTGACAGCCCATTCAGAGTAATTTCCATATCCGTTGGTGAGTAAATGGCCTGAATTAATACACCATTTTTACTACGGAAAATAAAGAGCCATTAACCCACTTAATGGACTATCCGTTTGGGCCTTTTCATTCTTCAGAAACTCCTTATCTCACCATTAATTGTGTAACTCCAGCCCATCAGATTAATATCTAACAATTAATCTTATAACACCCACTAAATCAGAATAATGGACCTAATTAATAAGAATGAATTGGGTAATAATTTCGTGAGGCCCATTGAGCCTATAAATAGACTCATTCAGACTCAATCCAAGCTACTACAATACTCACAAAAAAAAAAAAAAAAAAAATAGAGAGATTCTTGGCAAGGAAGGGTGTTCTTTCTGGTGGAGCTTTGGGCTTGAACACTTTGTGCAGAAGTTGTACTAGCCATACGACACTTGTTGGGCTGTTGTATCCTGGGGGAGACAAGTCAGAGAAGGTCTGCACCGGTTACAAAGTTTAGCCAACCAAGGGCTTGAATCTCCTTAAAGAGAGCGAGTGCCGCGCCTCAGTCCAAATAGTGTTGTGTAATTTCATCTCTTCAAATTAATAATATTCAGTGTATTATTCAGTTTCTCTTTGTGTTATTTCCATTATCATTGTATTTGCACCAACAGGTGTCTTATAGTAAAAGTAACAATATTAAAATAATTCATGATATAGATTAGATTACTTTTCTTCCAAGATGTTTCTCATCATATATAGGACCTTAATTTAAGATGCTTTTGAGGACGAGGACGCTGCTGCTGGTTTCGGCGACGATGATGGTGATGATGATTAGGATATATGCTAGCTCTTCAGATGATGAGGAGATGACTGTTTCTCAGTGACTTGCCCTTTGTCATTCGTGACAAAAAGGGAGATTAGTTTTGGGATGAAAGTAGTCATGTACTTAGGGAGAGAGTTAGCATAGGACTTTTTGATAGGGAGAGTGTTTATACTTTTAAGGGATGTAGTGAGAATTTATGTATCTTTTCTTTTCTTTCTTTTTAGATGCTTTATCCTTTTGTACATCAGTCTTGTGACCATTTAGTGATAACAAACATTGTACTTTCTTATCTTTTATATATATGATGATGTTGTTATCATTTCACCTATCTCTCCATGTGTTATTTCTTTTTTCTCTTTATACACATGTTTCTTTATGTATGCAATCTTTTATTTCTGTTTCACATTAAGATGCCTTGATAAGTTTTGTTTAAAGTGTTTCAGATTGACAGGTTGTCAAAACCTATCATGCCATGAACTCTCTTCTTGCAAAGTTTTTCAAGAGTTTGTGATAGGATTAGATTTTATTGTATTCAACAAGTGATTATGAGTTTAGTGATTTATGACTTCTGTCATACTTCATTTGTTTGTTGTGGTTTTGTCACAGATTGCTAAAGGAGAAGATTGTTAGGACATATGTGGAACTTGTTAGAACATATGTCATGTAAAATTGGCTAATTCTTTGACAAAACGCATTTTACTTGTAATTGGGTAGATCTAGGATGTATTTAACATTTTAATGAACAAGAGTTCAAGTCTAGTATTGAAGTTATACAAATCTGTCCAAGAATCAAGTGAAGAAGTGTTGTTCATTAAAGCTCGACAGATAAATCTATCGAGGTTTAATATTTAATTCTCGATAGCTCTCGACAGAAGCTGTATATATCGAGAATTATGAAATTCAGATTTTCAGATCTGTTTTTCACACATATCCAAGCTATTTGTGTAAGGTTTTTTTTCTCACAACCTTAGACATATATAAGGATTATTTTAAGGGCCGTCTAAGGTGATGTAACTTGATGCAAAGTGATTATTCACTCAAATTGTGATCGGAGACAATTTGCCCTAATTCATCTTTTTCTTGTAAAAGTTGCTGTGTTTGTGCACCGAGGGTTTTGTAACCAAGGAGCTTCTTGATCTTCATCGTTTAGATAAATTGAAGAACTTTGCAGCCAACATCTTTCTCAAGTTGGTATGTTAGTCACGTACTTGGATCCGTGCATCGATTGGTTAGTCATGTACTAGGAGCCGTGCATTGAAAGGAGAGATTGTCACTACATTACAAGTCCAACTGTGTATTGCGGTAATGGTTTAACTATAGGTTGGTATTAGGTATTTGAATTCCTTTTACTTGTAACCGCTTGTTTTGATAATAGTGGATTCTTAGGAGTGGTGACCTTAAATTCATTCGGTGGAGTTTTGCCTCGATAGTTTTCCCTATTCGTAAACAAATCACTCGTGTCAAATTTATTTTCTGCTGCATTTAGTTATTTGGTGATTTGTTTGTGCTACCACGTGTATTGCATGTAATTGAATTTAATTAATTAACTTGACTAATTAATTGGTTAATTTACCTAAGGGATCAATACATTCTTGGCCTATCAAGTAGTATCAGAGCTGGCACACTCTGATTATGGTTAATCTTTGCTGTGTGATCCATTGACCTCTATTTGTCATGGATAGAGGACAATTGTTAATTATACCTCCTTTATTTGATGACACTAACTATGCATACTAGAAAGTACGCATGAGAGCTTTCTTGTAATCTTTAGATGAAAAAGTGTGACAAGCTGTGGAGATAGGCTAGACCAAGCCAAAGGAAGCGCTGGCTGATTGGGATGATGCTAAGATCAAAGCGGAAAACTTCAACATCAATACATTGAATGCTTAATTCAGTGCGGTCATAAATGAGGTGTTCAAGAAGATATACTCTATTGAAATTGCTAAGGAAGCATTGACTATCTTCTAGACAACCTATGAAGGAACTAAGGATGTCAAGGATTCAAAGCTTCAAAAGCTTACTACGAGCTTTGATGAAATTAAGATGGAGGAGGATGAGTAGTTGGATGAGTTCTATGCCAAGCTAAAGGACATAGTGAACTCTGCTTTTAATCTTGGGGAAACCATTTTCGAACCCAAGATTGTTAGAAAGGTGCTCAGATCTCTACCGGAGAGATTCCATGCCAAGATTATTGTCATTGAGGAATCAAAAGACATTGACCAAATTCCTTTGACAGAATTGGTTGGAAACTTGCAAACCTATGAGTTGGGTTTAACTAGGATCGGGAAATCGAGTAAGAGCAAGAGCACGGCACTGAAAGCCAAAAGCAGTGATACTGATGAGTCTTCTGATGATGAACATTCTAAGATGAAATCCTATATCACAAGGCAATCAAAAAGTTCATGAAGAATGTCAATGTGAAAGAATTCGACAGGGACCGAAAGCAATCTAGTTCATCACAATTCGAGAGCCAAGATAAAGGAAAGAAGGATGCTAGAGATGACGGTCAGTACACTATTCCCTCCGAACCAAAAAGCTTTGGATGTCAAGGTTTTGGACATATGAAACAAGAATGTCCAACTTATCTTAAAACTATTGGGAAAAGCAAGACCCTTACTGCTACCTTGAGTGACACCGAGCCTGAGGATGATTCAGATGACAATGATGACAAGGGAATCTTGAATGCCTTCATTGCCATAGTGAATCCTACTGAGGGGATTTTTGAAAAGGTAGATGAAGAAGAGGACATGGTGAAGTTTAAGTTTGAGAAAATGGATGAACAGGATGACATCCATACAGCCTATGCAAAATTGTACAAGGTCTCTGAAAAGTATGAGAAATTGTATAAGCTGGCCACTAAGAAGCTGAGTGATGTGGAACTTGATCAAGAAGAGCTCTCCACAAATTGACGAAGCTAATCAGAGCATTGGAGTATTGCAGTTTGAGAACAATTTCTTGGCTGAAAAGACCAAAAAGCTTAAGGCGAAGCTGTTTCAAGTAAGAGCTCAATTGGAGAGGACTTCTAGTGCAAAGTTTGATGAGATGCTTAGCGTTTAGAAATCTGCTTCTGATAGAACCAGTTTGGGGTATGATTTCTCTTCTCCTAATATTGCTTCTTCTAGTACTACTGTGTTTGTTTCACTTGCTAATAATGTTAATTCTGAGAACAATGATGTCAAAACTGATTTAGCTAGTGAGAACATAGACAAGTGCAAATCTATTTTAGGTGCACCCCCTAAGCTTGAAAAGAAAGAGACTAGAAACCCTAGAACTAAGAAGGGTAATAAGCAAAAGTCTCAACAGAAGAAGCAACATCTCTGTCATTACTGTGGAGCTTCGGGGCATACTTGACCTAATATGCTATATTCTAACCAACATTAGCAAAGTTGAACTGTCTTTCCCTTTATCCTAAACTCGCGACAGTCATTTTCTTTTTGGTTATTATTAAGTACTTCTTCTTTTTTCCCCCCAATTCTGAAAACTTCACTTTTGTAGAAGTTAGTTCTTAGAAAAATAAGAATCCTATATTCCAATTTCAGATTCATGATCTGATGCAAAAAAAAAAAAAAAAAAAAAGGAAAATTATTGTAAAATAAAGGAAGTAGCGGGAATATATATATATATATATATATATATATATATAAAGAGAGGGAACAATATTATATATGAGCTTCTTCTTGAAGTGATTATCCACCACCATGTAATTTTTTTTTTTTTAATATTTCATGCGGAGAATTAGAGATATGGACACTATATATTTATTTTTATATTTTCTTTTCATTTTAGGAGAAACGATAATGGCAAATTTTGTGATCAAGATCTTCCATGTTAAACATTTTCAGGTGTTTGGTATAACGTGTAAATTTTTTTTAGCATAATCTACCAAAATTGGTGGCTCAACCGTTGGTGCCACCAAACTGCCTACATCGACTGCAAGACCAGCAACCTAGCCACCAAATGTGGGCTAGGGGAGAGTCACTATGTGTTTTTTGCAGAATATTTTACTAAGTTTTTAAATGTAAAATGTTTTACAATATTTTTAGCAAGAATTTAACAGTCAATGGAAAAAAATTTTAAGTTTAACCAAATTTTACAATAAGAAAAACACGGTAAAATGCTGAAAACATTTTTTGTAAAACATTTAACAGCGAAAACAAATTGGTTATTGAACTAGCTAAACTATCCTAAATGGGTTGTGTTGGATAAATTTTATTGTGCTAATGATGAAAAGAAAATGAAGTTAATAAGGTAGATTGAAGGTTTGGATATAGAAAGATGAAATGGGTTGTGGGGGAGAAGATGGAAATGAGATATCTGTTCGTTCTTTATTTTTACAAAACCCTAACTTTTAGATAAGTTTTTTTTTTCTTGGAGGAGAGAGACATAAAAAAAAAATGCAAAAATAATTATTATTTTACTCATATTTTTAATAGAAATGGGTTACGGAGCCCCAAATGAAGGTGATCTCAAATAAGTAAAATATCAAGTTTTGAATCACAGGTAAACAAAGTAAAAATGGGTCTAACCATGGTTGGATTTACTATGATTACTCCTAATAAAATTTCTTTGAGAGTTTTTCTATTTTCTGGTTGATTGTACTGTTCGCCTTATAAATTTAAAGATTGAGCTTTGTAAGGTTGAATTTATTTAACCATGTGTTAGCTTTATTCCGTGACAAATTTACTTGTAATTTCAGTAATTAGATACCTTGTATATAAGTGGGAATTATGTAAGGGTTGTGTGTGAGAGAGTGTGAAGAAATTCAAGTGTGTGTGCATTGGAGGAGTCTTGTGACTAACTCACGATTGGCAACTCGCCAAAATGCCACACGTGTGAAGTATGCAAGAAGCTGAAGGGTCACGACAGCTGGAGCACTTGTTCTAGTCATGAGAGTGAGTCGCTAGAATGCCTTGTTTTGCAAAAAAATGACCTTTCACATTCCTCACGTATCCTACTATAAATACCCTTATACCCACAAAATGTAGAGAGCTTCCAGAGAGAATTTTGAGAGAGAAAACCTAAAGAAAACCAAGATTGACTCATCCACAATCTTAGACTTTTGATTCTCCAAATTCCTCTACTCTCATCATCTTCATTGACATACCTTTGAAAGGTTCATTAGCTAAATCCTTATCTCACCATACCCATATTAGTGAGGAGGCATTTTGGTACTTGAGAAGCAGTTCAAAGATGACTAATTCACTTGGTTGATGCAATGGGTTTATTGCGGGATTCGGAAAGCTAAAGAAGACACGGTTAGCCTTAACTTTGTTGGAGCAAGAAGTTTAGAGGGCTTAGGTGCATTGGGTAGATTAGGCTTGGAGGGTCTATTGCTATTCGTGTATCCCAACTTTATTCTTTAGTGGATCATTTCACTGCTTGGAGGGCGGCGGAGAGGCTTTTTGCTAAGTTCTTTAGTTTCCTCTTTGATAACATGTGCTAGTGTTATCCTTGTGTTTGCATCTCTCTAACCCTTACTCTTGCATTTTAATTGCTGCTATGTTGTGATTAATTATGGTGTAGAGATGTTTATTTGTTTGGGTTTTTGCTTGTACGTATTATTCTGCCCATATATTGTTTGGGTATAAGCTTGTGTTGGTTTAATTTGAAATTGGGGGGGTCTAACATTCACTAGTGTTTTACACACTAATTGAACTTTCAAGTCTATTCATGATGGAATTAATTTAACATTTCACACTTTTCATTCTACAACTATGGATACTAAAGCTTGTTAATTTGTTACTGATACATTTTGTAGTAGATAACTGGATATGTAAGTGTGCTTTTCATGTTATCGTTATGTATGATAATACATTTTGATCAAGGCTCCTCACTATACAATGTGAAATTACATGCATCCCATATTATATATGAATTATCCTAGCTAGCAAAATGAAAGATCTTACCCTACCCGGAACGTAATCTCAAATATAATAGTTTTTTTCTTTTGGTTAGTGAATTTTTTTTTTTTTTTTTTTTTTTGGTGTACTTTTGTTACAATATAGTATAATAACTTCACTTTTATAAAATATGATAACTTTAGCATCTGTTTTAGCTCTTTATTCTTTCTACTCTTCAAGTTCAAGTAAAGTACCTCATAGGAAGTAACTAATTAGGACTGTCTTGAATCATCTTGTTAGAATGAAATATAAAATTGTCCGCCAAGACTGTGTTCATAAGATTTGGATCTTAACCTGCTGCGTGTTCCACGTTATGTTTCGAAATTGTCATAAAGGTTTCGTCTCAAATTCTTGCAAAAAACAACTAGATATTATTACATGCATTCCATATTATATTATATGAAGATAATGAATCCTTGTCCGATGTATTAAACCTTTCTTTTGACAAACTCAAGGTGAGGTAGAAGTTCTTAGGAAAAAGAAAGTCGGTTATACCCACGTGAGCAACGTGAAAGATCTTATTCTCCCCTTAACCTATAAACTCAAAGAAATTATTTTCTTTTGGTCAGTTTTGTATTTTCTATTCCTAAAATTCACATCATATGGAGTAAGTCGGTAACTTAGCATATATATGTTTTAGCTCTTTATTCTTCTTGCTTTTCTAGGAAAGAATATCAAAGGAAACAATTGGAATGTCATGAACCTCCTGATGTCTAACTTATTGGACTTGAATTTTAAGTTACTGATGTGTGTTCCATGCTTTCGTTTCAAAATTCTCATCAAGGTTTTACACCATAAAGCTTTAGATTACATGCATAATGTATGGTAAGCAATCCTTGCAAGCATGATGGACTTAATAGGAAACATTACTTGACACTCCATCATTAAAACAATTCAAAAATTGGAGTCTTAGCTCTTAGGTTCAATTATTTCGGAAAAAAGAAGAATAATAATGGGATCTCGAGTTTTCTATGAAATAATTTATTCTTCTTCATATATGATATATGTAAGGTTGAATTTAATCAACCATCTTGTTGGCTTTATTCCGTGCCAATTTGCTTGTATTTCAGCACTTAGAAACCTTGTATTTAGGTGGGATTTATGTAAGGGTAGTGTGTGAGAGAATGTGAAGAAATGCTCAAGATTGTGCAAGGATGCAGAAACTCACGGCTGGAACTTACGGGTGACTTATGACTGGCAAGCCGCCAATTGCAGCACACGAGTGAAGCGTGCAGAGAAGATGAACAGTCATGCCAGCTGGAGCACTACAGAACAAAAAGCCCAAACTGGCCGTTCTGTTAACTCGCGACTTAAACTCGCGACTCAGTCAAGTCGCGAGGCCAAGCTGCCAGCCAGCTTTGTTTTGAAAAACCTAACTCTTCGCATTCCACTCTCATCCTAGTATAAATACCTCTTATACCCACGAAATGTAGAGAGCTTCCAGAGAGAATTTTGAGAAAGAAACCCTAGAGAAAAACAAGATTGATTTATCCACAATCTTTACATAGAGACTCTTCAAATTCTTCTACTCTCACCCTCTCTATTGTTACATCCTTGAGAGGTTCTTGACCAAATCCTTTTCTCACCATTCCCACATCTGTGAGAAGGTCTTTTGGTGCATTAGGAAGTAGTTAGGAAGGGACCAATGGTTATTGGTTGATGCTATGGGTTATAGCGGAATCCGGTAAGCTAGAAAAAAAATAGGTTCGGCGCAACCTCGTTGGAGCAAGAAGCTTGGAAGGCTTAGGTACACTGTGTAGATTAGGCTTGGAGGGTTTATTGGTGTTCATGTATCCTAACTACATTTTCTAGTGGATTATTGACCGCTTGGAGGGCGACGGAGAGGTTTTACACTGAGGGCTTTTGTTTCCTCTTTGATAACACATTGTTGTGTTGTCCTTGTATTTGCATCTCTCTTCCCTTAATCTTTGCCTTTTAATTTCTGCTGTGGTTGTGATTTTAATTGGTTTAGATTGTGTATCAATTCTGTTATTGGCTTGTGTTCATTTTCCGCACTTATATTATTTGACATTAAGCTTGAATTGATAAATTTGTAATTGGGGGACTAAACGTTCATAGTATTTTATACGCTATTCAAACATTCAATATAGATTGGCTCACAGCTACTGATGTGGCAAGTTGTTATTTATAATTTAAATAGCGATATAAGTGGTTGGCCAAGATGATAATTAGTAAGTTGTCAACTTAACTGTTGTAAAAATTATCGTGTCTGTAGCATTATTTATCAAGATTACAAACTCAAATACTATGTTAAATTACCAATGATTCCAAAAATTTAAGATGATAAAAAATAATGTATATAATAACTTAACTGTCACTTCAAAATTTTTCAATATTTCTAATCACGCCCCTATGGGGTATTTAATTGTTTTAATCAACTACTTCCATTAAACCATTAAAAATTATAATTTTCTTATATAAATAATGTTTCTTAAAATTCAAGATCTAACTATATCCACAATAAACATATTCTATTTCTTGTAGCTTGAATTAACTATCAAAAAATCTTTAGCCATTGAAAATTCTGAGCAAGCAACCAAAATTGGCCTAAAAGGAAACAAAATGGAAGTACTGAGGGGTGTTTGCTGCAATTTATGCTAAATAGAATGGTATTAATGCAATTAACAACAAAAATCCAGAGAGAGACTAGGAAAAGGGATGTGAATATCAAGGGCACAGATAGTGCGATCCTCTTGGGACATTCGGCAACCTTGAATTGTCGCCAATTGGCAAGGATCGGTGGTTGTGGTAGTGGTTATGGTGGTGGTGGTAGAAGTGTAATTTGAGAGCTTCAAGCGGGGATATTTTGGGGATTGAAAGACAGCGGGAGCACCGCCTTCTTTGTAGACCATCATGCACGTCGATGATTCTCCTTTAGAATGTGTTGGCAAAAGAATCGCCAATAGGAGGAGGAGGATGTGAAATTTGAATGATTCATTCATTTGCTACCATTTGGAAAACTGAAAATTCACCATTAGGTATCGCTATATATGTGAGAAAATTGATTTTTTTTTTTTGAGTAAATAGGTCAGTGCTGAGCTGCAACACAAACTATTGTTATTATTTTCTTCTAAAATCTTGTCAGTTTAGTTCGTTCATTAGTTAAATTTTTTTTTTTTTTCATGTTTTTGTTTACAAAGTAGATTGGGAAGTACTTATAAGCCAACTTATTATTATTATTTTTTTTTACTATTTGTGGGTATTAATTTAGTCATTTACTCATAAAAGCATATATGGGAGCCCAAAAGGACATGATTTAAGTGGAGAAAAAATCTCTCTCATAATAAATAATTATACAAATTAATCGTTCTTGTAGAAATTAAAAAACACTAAATACTCTATAGATCCAATATATATATATATATATATATATTGTTAAAAAACCACAAAGGTGAAATATACTCTCTTCATTTCAGGTGACTTGAAATGATGAGGAACCTATTTCAGTATTTCTACTGTTGATTAATATGAGGTTTTTTTTTTTTTTTTTTTAAAGGTTAATTTTAAGACAAAACTAAAACTATATTGTCAAAATATTAAGTGATTTATTAGTTGTTAAGATAATTTTTATACGTACGATTCAATTATGTAAGTTTTAAGAAATTTAAATGGGTTTTGGTGATTAAAAGATTAAGTCAAACCCATTGTCTTCAAATAACAAGGCTCTATATAATAAGGCTCTGTTGCTCAATTAATTGATTGAAAACTCGAAAATGTGTTGAAAACACACGAGCGGTTTAGACCCCCAAATACTAATTACGGCTTAGTTGATTTTACACTAACTTACTAACAAGTGCGGAATAGTGTAAACACAAGCATATAAACCAAACAACTACTCTAATTCATATTTAAAGCAACTCAGCAGTAAAAATGAAATAAACAAGAGTAGGGAAAAAGGATGCAAACACACATAACACCGAGACGTGTTATCGAAGAGGAAACCGAAGAACTCGGCGAAAAACCTCTCCGCCGCCCTCCAAGCGGAAATCGATCCACTAGACAATCAGTTGGGATACATGGATTAGCAAAAGACCCTCCAAGCCTAGTCTACCCGATGTACCTAAGCCCTCCAAGCTCCTACTCCAACAAGGCTTCTCGGAACCGTGTCTTGTCCTAGTTATCCGGATCCCGCAACAAGCTCCATGTTGCATCTGCCATTAAAGGCTCCTTCCAATGCTTCCCAGCAGCACCAAAAACGTCACTCAGCACTCTCTAAGGTGTGTCAAGTGTTTGGGCTATCAACCTCTCAAAGATATGGACAATGGAGAGGGAAGGGTTGAGGAGATACCACAAGCAAAATGTTTAGAGAAGGTGGGGAAGACAATCTCTAATTACCAAGGTGTTTGGCTAAGGTTTTCTCTCTGAAGCATTCCTCAACAAATGTGGGTAATGATGATATTTGTAGGAGGGGTGCAAAAGGTGTGACTCAAAGAATACAGGCTGGCAGAACAGCTGGTCTCGCGGGTGTCTCGCGGGAAGGCCTTACCCGCGAGATACTCGCGAGACACAGTTGTCTCCACCTGGCATGACTCTTCGCATTCCATCATGTGCCTGGCACATGTCTCACTTCGCGGGAAGCTTGGTCGCGACATACCCGCGAGATACCCGCGAGAATCCTTTTCTTCTTCAAATGCTTGAGTCTTCAACACTCTTTCTCTCACACACCCCTTACATCAAGTCCCACAACAAATACAGGGTTTTAAACGATTGAACAAAATTACAATCAAATTTGGCACGGAATACAAGCCAACAAAACATAGTTGTAAATTACAACTTTACATTGATATATATATATATATATATATATTTACATATAAATAGAATAGAATTTCACCTATAATGTACACCAATCGCTATAGGCAGCGATTGGTGGACATTTTTTGAATAAATAAAATAATTTCACCTATAACGTCTACTACATAATAAATGCTCTTATCATCAGGCTAAAACACCAATTAGTGTTTGGTGTAGATGTAATTTGAATCCAAGATCTCTTACAATGACAAGAGACTTTACCAGTTGAGAAACTAGAATATATTGGTTGGCATTTCTTGACATTTTCAACGAAAACATTCAGAATTCAAACCTCTTTCTCTTGTTGTAACTATTGAAATTTTCAATAACAAAAAATTAATAGAATTCACTATTATATGAGAGGAATGAGTACCAATCATTGATTCACTATACCTTCAAAATACTAAATAATTGCTTAAGGAGAGAGAGAGAGAGAGAGAGAGAGAGAGAGAGAGAGATCCAACATAAAATGCTTAAACTATTCAATTTTTTTTTTCAAGAAACTAAAATTATTCCATTATTGAACTCATAAGCCCAAAAAAAAAAAAAGACACATCTTATCCCAAATTAATTTAAAATAGCAAAACAATGCATCCCATATTAATTTAAAATAGAAAACAACTTATTTCAATCCTTAAGCACACCATCAATCTCGATTGATAGAAGAAGTACAAATATTCAAAAATAACAAGTTTCTATAATGTAGAGAAAAAATCCCTAGAGAGAAACAGCCTTATTGCTTGATCGGGGAACCTTCTTGAAAATAGCCCATACAATATCAACGTAGAGCGGTAACTGTTGTATGGCAAAGAAGACTATCGGCAGACATGTCGCTGCATATACTGGAAAGGCCTTGTCTTTCAATTTATGCTTAAGCATAAAGTAATGACCAGCACAAAAAGAAATCAACATTGATGTAATGGATACAAGGAGAGAAGTTAAGCCAAGTAAAAGTTTCTTTGGCAAGTCTCTACGAAAATCTTTTTGTTCATATCGAGAAGTGAGGATGGCAAGAAACGAGAACAAAGCGGTGATGGAGAAGCAAAGAGCAATGAGTGAGAAGACGGCAAAGATGGTGAGCATCAAGTGGCTTTCAAGGTTTGGTGTCCCGTTTTTTTCATTGATGCTGCCCGGGATAGTGGTCGATGAGGCAAAGGCAACGGTTGCAATGAGAGCAGCCACAACTGAGCAGGATTCAGAGGTTTTGTTTAGCCACTCGCCTCCTTGCTTGACCAAATTCTCGTGTGTTTCTTTGAAGATTTCTTCTGGGGTTCTATTCTCTTTATTGACTTGATAGCAGAAGTGCGGAGGCATGTTGTCTTTTACAAACTACATGCATTAATATATATATATATATATATATATATATTAGTCACCAAGTCATGGAATTAATGTACACAAGAAAATTTTATAAAATATGATATTCTATCCTAATTTTATTTTTTCTTAAATATAGAAATTAATAGTTATGGTAGTTAAGGGTGTGCAGCCAACCCACCAACTTGCCAAAATTGATCCAACCAAATCCAACCTGCCAAGTTGGGTCAATTTTTAGGGGTTGGTAGGTTGGATTGGATTATGAATTTTTTTTTAATAGTGGGTTGGATTGGGTTCGAGTCATAATAATCACAAACCTGCCTAACCCGACTCGACCCCTCTATATATTTAAAATTTGAATTATATATATTTACAAATATATTATATAATTAATTTTTTTATTTAACTTATTCCCTTATTTAGCTCTTCTTATATAAAAACTAATTATCTCGCAAACCCTAACAATCTTATTTCTCTCTTGCTGCCTCCCACTCTCACTCTCCTACTCTACTCTTATTTGTTTATAACTGAGTTGGATTACTAGTTTATGTATCTTTTATTTATCAACTTAGTTGGATATATTCCGTTTATAAGTGAGTTGGAATACTAGTTTAAGTATATTTTATTTATCAATTCAGGTGGCAGATGAGATATATTTTTTTTCTGCTCAATTTAATAATAATAGTAATAAATAAATAAAAAAGTCCAACCCATGGGTCTAACTCGATCCATGTGGATTGGGTTGGGTTGAACCCCTATGATGGGTTGGGTTGGGCTGAATTTTTTTTAACCCACCTTGGTAGGTTGGGTCAAAAAATTCCCTCAACCCAACCCAATTTGACCCATGTATACCCCTAATGGTTTAAAAAAAAAAAAAAAAAATACTAAGGGCATGTTTGATATACAATAGTAGATGCTGTAATGTAATAGTTATTCATACGGTTTTGTTCTTCTTTAGTTTGGTTATGTTTCTATTACAAGGAATAGTCATTCCTTATGAATAGCTATTCTTCAAAATGAGGAATAACTCTTTAAAATGTTGTATTAGCTATTTCTTAGTAAGTATAATAATTTCAAAACTTAATATATTTCCAAATAAACAAACTTTCCATATACATTTAACAATTATAAAAATAAAAA
Organism: Quercus glauca; assembly: GCA_023736055.1. Taxonomy (NCBI): domain Eukaryota; kingdom Viridiplantae; phylum Streptophyta; class Magnoliopsida; order Fagales; family Fagaceae; genus Quercus; species Quercus glauca. Next base: position 1,092,923 of record CM043326.1, on the reverse strand, counting down.
AAAATCATAAAAATAACACATATCTTTCTTAAATTTAAAAATAACAATTTTTAAGGAGATATAATTGTATGAGTAAGATATTTCCTAAAATAAATGTTAAGTTTCATTCTAATGTTATAACTCACAACCAAACTAATGAATATATTTAGTTATTATATTACAACACATTATATTACTAGTAATAAAGATTACAATTCCTGTCGTAATTCTCATTCAGTGTACCAAACGTACCCTAAGTATTTTTAACACATACAAGGAGAGAGAGAGGAGAAGTTATTAATAACTACCCCTAATGGTAGTTATTAAGATCCATTTGATTATATAATTGTGTTTGTGTATAAAATTATATGTTCTACCTTTAAAAGAAAATAATTCATATCAGGATTTTAATGAATGTGTGTAAAAATAGAAGGTTTAGTCAGGAATTATTATAAATTTAAACTCAATTAAAATTAGATATTTTAGAATATTTTTTTGATTTTATATTCAATGGTGAAATTTTTATATCATAAATGTAGGTAATGGAGGAGTCATAATATACTCACTCCGTCCCAGTTTGTTTGTCCTCTATTTCATTTTAGGACGTCCCAAAATATTATCCTGTTTTTAAAAATAAAATTAATTAATTTACTAATGTTCCTATTATATTCTTATTTTATTTTCGAAACTATTTGAAAAGAAAACTAAAAAATATTTAAAAAATTAATCTAATTGGATCACCTTTTAAGTTGCCTCATTAAGAATAACTCTTTTTTTTAAAAAAAAAGTTGATAAATTTATTTAAGGGTAGTTTTGTAAACTTATACATTTTTATAAGGCAGACAAGACAATAAATAATGTTCTCTTAAAAAATTTAATTTTTCAAATATGACAAATAAATTGGGACGGAGTATTTTTTAGGGAGACTCAAAGCTAAATATATCATAAATGTTGTACAATTATTATTTACGGGAAAAATTTTGAAAAAAAAAAAAAAAGTTATAAGAGGGAGGAGAGAATTTTTAAAAGCCAAGGCCTTCATGTGCCCCTTCCTCTGACACTGCTGGTAAGATGGTGACATTTGCTACGATGTGCTATAATTACATTGTGTGATTTCGTGCATATGTGGTCAAAATCTATTTGGTAATTTGTTCAATAAAATTGGAGGTCAAAATTGGTTTGAGATCATACCTCATACCACTTGATTTCCCACTGCATTTGCAATGCAGCACCAGGAATTAGCCAAGGCTTTTGCTTTCCTATCTCAGCTGCTAGATGCAATGCATTGTTGTCATTTTTATCCCCTTCATGAATTAATTTACGTTTCACAAAATCTTGCTCGAGCAGTAGCAGTAATACATGTGTTTGCCTGTTCTTCGCGGCTAAAAGTACAATGTTTTTACCTTCACTCTGTTCATTAATGGCCACTGGAAACTTTTTGAGTATGTGCTCAACCATTTCTGTGATACCATTTCTTGCTGCAAGCAATATGGTTGACTCTGTCTTTGTCATTTTAGACATTTCTTTTCTCTTGTCATCAATGGCCATTGGTGGAAACTTTTGAAGTATTTGCTCGACCATTTCTGTCAGACCATTTCTTGCCGCAACCAATATGGGTGTCTCTATCATTTTTGTTTCAGGCGTTTCCCCTTTTCCGGGCAGTAAAATCAGTAAGGGTGTCTCTGCCTTTGCCATTTTAGTCGTTTCCCCCTTTCCTGCTAATAATAGAGTACAAATTCAAATGTTTGCCATATATATATATACTTATAAAAAAAAAAAAAAAAAAAGGGATTAATTACCATTGAAATTTCTCATAATCACTTATATAACTCAAATCAATTGAGTATATAGTTGATGATGTACCTTCATAATTGAACAAAGTTTCTCTTTAAACTAGCTTGAAGAGAAACTTTTCAAACTTTTTTTATATATCTTTTTTAGGTGTGAATTTTGAAAATCTAACCATTGAATTTTATGTTCCTTATGTTCTTAACATGCATATCAAGTTTCATTCAAATCAAATGTTTTTTGCTATTCAATTAATAAACTTATTTTTTATACACAATTTTATATTACAAAAACTTGAAATTTTTACACTTGTTTAAAGACATAGCAATTAATTTTTGATCTTCTTAAAAATTTACAAGCATAAAGGATATAATATGAATATGCAATCTAACGATTAGATTTTTAAAATTCATACCCAATATAAAAATATATAAAAAGTTTGAGGAGCTTCTTTCCAAACAATTTTGGAGAAAAACTTTGTTCTTTCATAATCCAAGTCTATATACATATATATAAATATATATATATATATATATATATCTACGATATGGGAGAATAGTGAATCACCTCTTTCATTCGTTTTCTCTTCTTGAGCAGTTTCGTTTTGCTTATTTCCATCTTGTGGTTCAGTTTTGGCACCTGTGGCTGTGGTATTGTCACTGTCTGTTGGTGATGGTGGTACCTCCCGAATTCCATGTGTTTTCCCCGGGTTCGCCCCACTTGTTAAGCCAAACTTCTTAGCATCGTTGTGTGTATGTTTGATCAGAATTTTCATGATTTGAACCGAATATACATGCTTTCGTTTTATACTTCTTATACCCTCTGGATTTTCAGAATCAATATAAGATAATTACACAAAAAGAAGATATATTAATTAATGCACCAATAAGTACTTAAAAAGCTAACAAATTTACATGATAATGAACGAGATTGAAACCACGTTGATAAGATAAATAAATAATTATGGCTTCTTTAAAAAAGTATTTTTAAAAAAAATTCTATTTTATATTAGAAAGTTCAAAATTTGTAAATGTTAATTATATATATATATATGTGTGTGTGGGCACGTGCGCGCGCGCGCACATGCGAGCACGGGAGGTGTTAAAAAGTTGGGTGAAAGTCTAATATAGAGGCAAACCATATCCAAAGCCCAGAATAATCCTGATGAATATTGTGTACAAAAGACGGAAAATGTTATAACAGCCTTCATAATGTCTCCGAACAAATCGATGAACTTCCCTCCCAGCTTTAAATTCTGTACCAAACAAATATAATTTATTATAATGTGCAAATAAAAAGGTTTAATTAGAAAAACTACTTCCATTGGGCTTCAACAATGACAATAATTGGCAGTACTGTAAGGCCATTATATAGCCTTCGACTATTTAGCTGGAACCTAGTTTTTTTGTAACGGGGAATGGATGAGAAGTATAGAAAAATTAACTTAATTCAATATACTCACTCTCTATAGAGAAATACACTAATCAATTAATTGGTTTGTGAAATATGATTATAAATAGTTATTTATAAAATCATAAAACTATTCTATTGGCACACGTAACCTTATCTTAATGGTTTTATTATTTCCCATATGCATTAATAATTTCTACATATATTAAATGTGATTAACATACTTAAAATTTCAACTAACTAAATACAATATTACAACAATTATTGTTTATATACCTAGGGTTCCTAACACTGACCTAAAGTTTCAATAGATGTACATGAGCAACTTAGAGCACTCACAATAGCATAAGGGGTAAATTTTTCACATCAAATTTCAAAAATCACTCACATCAATCTATGTAAGAGCACTCACATTAGTGCTTATATAGTTTCTCAAAAAAAAAAAAACATTAGTGCTTATATAATATAAAAAATGACTACATTTTAGCCAATCAAACCCAAAATCCACCATGCAAAGATGGGTAAAAATACATGATTGCTATAATAATCATGTAAATTTATATTGATACTATTTATTTTAAATTTAATTTTTTATTATTTCTTTATGTATCATGAGAATGAAGGAAAATGGTAGATAATGATTATATGAAAAAAGATAATAATTTTAAAAAAAAAAAAACCAAGAAAATTGATATTTTAATGAAATGTAGTATAAAATAATAATCTTATATAAGAAATTTTGAAAAGTAAGTATGTAAAATAAAAAATAAAAAAAGTAGATTCTTATATATACAAAAATAGGAAGAATGTATGAGCTGATGCGAATGCTCTAAACTTGTGTAAATTTAGATTGTTGCAACAATTATCTATGAAAAAATATACACAATTACTATCCACATGCAAATTTATTTTCTATATTTCTTTACTCATTAACTCAAAGAGGGATGATTTGAGAGAGTAATATAAAATTGATAAAAAATAATATTTTAACGAAATATAATGTAAAATGGAGAATCGGATATGAATGTTTATTAAAGTTAGTTTTGTTAAAAAAAAAAAAAAGTTCTTATGCTAAAATATACAAGAATTTTTGCAAGAGCTAATAAAAATGCTAAATAAAACCATACTAAATCCCAAACCCAACTTATCTGAGATTTTTTTTAACAAATTCAACTCATGCATAAAAACCATTGTAGGCTTGTAGCTCAAATGGTATATACTATTTGTTTCTTTTTCTTTTCTTTTTTTTTCTTTTTTTTTTTTGAGAAATTATCTATTATTTGTTTCCAATTGAAACATCCAATATTTAAATCACTCATTCTGCATTGTAACTATAGAATTTTTTTTTTTTTTTTTTTTTTAAATCAACTCACTTTTTACCATATGCATTTCTTACCTTCCTCTGTGGATTGGCCAGTAGTGTCCGTTTCACTGGGATTCTCTTCATTTGCATCTAGAAAGGAAAAGTAACTCCGTTATAGAAGCGGTCCAGCAGGATAGTTTGGGGGTGGATACTGGGTACTCAATTTATTGTATTTTTAATTGCTTATTTCTGTTTTTTTTTTTAAATAAAAATAATAACAAAAAAATGTTTCCAGTGATTTTATGGTAAGAAAAGAAAATCTTAAAGAACAAAATTATGTAATTTTGGATCACTCTAACAGTTCATTTTAGTGGAGACTAATGACCTTGGCATGACTGAATTGAATGAATTTGAAAATTGATATTTAAAAAAAAACCAATCTTATATAAGACATTTTGAAATGTAGTATAAAAAAACCAAGAAAATTGATATTTTAATGAAATGTAGTATAAAATAATAATCTTATATAAGACATTTTGAAAAGTAAGTATGTACAATAAAAAATAAAAAAAGTAGATTCTTATATATACAAAAATAGGAAGAATGTATGAGCTGATGCGAATGCTCTAAACTTGTGTAAATTTAGATTGTTGCAACAATTATCTATGAAAAAATATACACAATTACTATCCACATGCAAATTTATTTTCTATATTTCTTTACTCATTAACTCAAAGAGGGATGATTTGAGAGAGTAATATAAAATTGATAAAAAATAATATTTTAACGAAATATAATGTAAAATGGAGAATCGGATATGAATGTTTATTAAAGTTAGTTTTGTTAAAAAAAAAAAAAGTTCTTATGCTAAAATATACAAGAATTTTTGCAAGAGCTAATAAAAATGCTAAATAAAACCATACTAAATCCCAAACCCAACTTATCTGAGATTTTTTTTAACAAATTCAACTCATGCATAAAAACCATTGTAGGCTTGTAGCTCAAATGGTATATACTATTTGTTTCTTTTTCTTTTCTTTTCTTTTTTTTTTTTTTTTTGAGAAATTATCTATTATTTGTTTCCAATTGAAACATCCAATATTTAAATCACTCATTCTGCATTGTAACTATAGAATTTTTTTTTTTTTTTTTTTTTAAATCAACTCACTTTTTACCATATGCATTTCTTACCTTCCTCTGTGGATTGGCCAGTAGTGTCCGTTTCACTGGGATTCTCTTCATTTGCATCTAGAAAAGAAAAGTAACTCCGTTATAGAAGCGGTCCAGCAGGATAGTTTGGGGGTGGATACTGGGTACTCAATTTATTGTATTTTTAATTGCTTATTTCTGTTTTTTTTTTAAAATAAAAATAATAACAAAAAAATGTTTCCAGTGATTTTATGGTAAGAAAAGAAAATCTTAAAGAACAAAATTATGTAATTTTGGATCACTCTAACAGTTCATTTTAGTGGAGACTAATGACCTTGGCATGACTGAATTGAATGAATTTGAAACTTAAAATGATTAAATTGAATGAAAGTGAAGTTAAAGACTAGAATTGAATTTTTGGCAAAGTTAGAGAATGTAATTTCTAGATTAGCATTTTTTATTGTATGCGAATTTTAACAAATCTACTATTATATTACATTTTTTTTCTTATACACTATATACTTGTAAAATTTCAAAATGATCAGAAATTATTAATCTCATCATTTATCATCTCATTTATAAAAAATTAAAAAAAAATACAATTTCAAGTTTTGTATTTTAAATTATGCATAAAAAATGAGCTCACATATAGAATCGTAAATAACATTCTATTAGCATGAAATTTTAATTGAGAGAGAGAGAGCGAGAGAGAGAGAGAGAGGCATAACATGTTCCGGAGTATCAGTTGGAGCTTGGGAATTCGTACAAAACAAAATTAATAATTTTAATGCACAAATAACGACGTTTATTCAGTAGAACCACTTTTCATTGACATTTAATAATGACAATAATTTATGTATATAGTCAAAACTCAGAGAAAATTTAATTAAATTTTCAATTTTATGCCACATGTTTCATCTAATTTTTAATTTTTGTGTCCAGTAAATTATTGAGTGTAAAAATAAAAAATTCCAAAATCCAATTAGATTCTAAATTGGACTTCAATTAGAGTTCAATTTGGGGCTACATGTCCATCTAATTTTTTAATATTTGTAGTAAGTGAATTATTGGATACAAAAATTGAAGAATCTAAATCTAATTAAATTCTAAATTAATATATATATATATATATATATATATATATATATGTGGGACCTTAAATATTTAACAACCCCGGCTCATTCCATATCGGGCCCAAAGTCCGCGCCAAGGATAAGCAAAGCCTGAGGATAAGCATACGAAGCCCAAATCATTAGGGGACCTCACCGAGGATACTCACGTCCTCGGCGAACCGACTTTTATGGTGGGAAGCTGTCACTCACCCATTAAACGTACGCCACCAACACTCTGGCCGCTTTAATGGTGAAGTGACCAGCAAACCCAGATGCCTTGGTCACTTCAACTAACAGAAAGCCTGCAAAGGCGGCTGGGAACTAACAGAAAGCCTGTAAAGGCAGATGATGGGACAAACCCTTAATCACAAAGTTCGGATAACCGACAAGTGGACGGCAGAGGATTAACTAAATGAGAATATATAACAGATAGAATCGCCAAATGAAGGAAAAAGAAAAAGGAGGAAAAAAGGATCTTTTAGGGCGTCCGAGAGCAACCCTTGTGTTTGTCAGTTCTAAGTAAAGAGATCCTCGGACTGAGCCGAGGATGATCATGCTTCGTAAACACTTAGCCAAAATCATTATAAAAATCCTCACAAACATTTAACCAAGGTCACGGTGATTATCCTCAAAAACACTTAGTCGAATTCCTTTGCTATTATTCCTATGAATTTCATGTCATCCATTGCTTGCTTTGCTGGTGCCTAGCTCTTCTACCCACACTCTACAAATTTTATTGTTTAGGGTCCATTACAAGTTGAGTCCCTACAATTAGCACCGTCTATGGGAAGGACTTATGCACTAGCAAGTACGGTGGTCGGTGTGAAGAGATTAAGGGCAGCACTTTTGAAAAAAAAAAAAAACACCAAAAGAATACAGTATGTAGCAACAACATTCACTCAGAAGGCAACAATCACAAGAAACATGATATATGCGAAAAATAAAAGAGATGAAACAGGTCTACTTCTTTATTAATATATGAAGAAAAAGTTACATCTTACAATTGATGCCCAGGGGGCTTGTTCTAGAGCTAACTACAAAGAGAAGCGCTTAACAATGCTAGTTGTGAAGCAAGAGAAGAGGAAATGAAGGAAGGAAGGCTGGTTGAGGAGCAAAAGAAGAGGAGAGAAGAGGAAATGAAGGAAGGAAGGCAACGTTGAGGGAAGAAGAGGCCGCGGCACCAGGCGTTTCCACCACTTGGTTCCGCCTGGTTTCCCTCCCAACCCCATCGCTACCAGCTTGGAGGGTTCACAAACCCGGATCCAAAGGAAGGAGGTTACGTTCTTTCTAGATCCTCCTCTAAACAGCAAAGAGGGTTCCACATCTGGTTAGGTTGAAAAGAAGGAGAATCTTCGGTCTTCTCCTACCCCAACCCCAGCGTGACGTCCAGGGTCGGGGTGCCATCCTCGGCTCCTGAAAAGGGCTAGGCATCCTCGAAACCGCCCTTTCCAAGGGCCAATTCATTTGGTGGGGCTCAAACTGCTATTTTTTGCAGAACCCCTGAGCAATGTCTTTGGGAGAGTTTAAGACGAATGTTTGTCGAGTGTGAAGAAAAAGGTTGTCCCAAAAACGCCTTATATAGAAGGCGAAAAATTGGTGAGAGCCAATCCGCATTAAATCCTAAGGAGAGATTACCAGAGGCAATAACTCCACCCAGATTCCAAGGGACTTATCCGCCGCTAGATCCTCGTAAATCCAGAACTGACATTAATGAGGAGGCGCCTCATTAACGAGGAGGCACCGAAGCGTCAAAACGCGTTACTCGAATAACCCAAGAGACGCCTCGTAATCAGAAGAGTCGCGCCAAACGAAGAGGCAGAACAGAGCAGGGTCTTCTCCTCGGCACAACTATTTAAAATCAAATAACTAAGTGTTAGACAGAACCTAGGCATTGTATGGTCCTCGGACACCAGCCTCTGGGGAAACTAACCACTTAAAATGAGAAAACTAGGTACTGGACAGAACCAAGGCATTGCATGGTCCTCGGACTCTAGCCTCTGGGGAAACCAGATACTTCAGATGAGAAAACTAAGTGTTAGACAGAACCTAGGCATTGTATGGTCCTCGGACACCAGCCTCTGGAGAAACTAACCACTTAAAATGAGAAAACTAGGTACTTGACAGAACCAAGGCATTGCATGGTCCTCGCACTCAAGCCTCTGGGGAAACCAGATACTTCAGATGAGAAAACTAAGTGTTAGACAGAACCTAGGCTTTGTATGGTCCTCGGACACTAGCCTCTGGGGAAACTAACCACTTAAAATGAGAAAACTAAGTACTGGACAGAACCAAGGCATTGCATGGTCCTCGGACTCAAGCATCTGGGAAAACCAGATACTTCAGATGAGAAAACTAAATGTTAGACAAAACGTAGACATTGCATGGTCCAAGGACTCAGGCCAACAGAAAAACCATTTCCGCATGAAACACTAAGTGCTAGGAAAAACCAAGGTCTTGCATGGTCTTCGGACTCAAACCTATGGGGAAGCTAGTTACTATACGGCGATATAAGCACTGGGCAGAAATAGGCTTTTATACTAACCATAGGCCCAAACCTACGGCAAAGCCGATCCCTTGGGTGCTAAACGATGAATCCTGCTAGGGACAAAAACCAAGCGAAGATGAGCGCTAAAAGCATAACAAACTTAAACCTACCTCTCCTGGAAGAACTAGCAAGGAACTCAGGCGGTAAATTATAGATTAAGAAGAAAAGAAAACTTACCGAAGTAAGGAAAAACTCCTCGGGCGAACCCTTTGTGCTAAAGAAAGTTGCATGGACAGTTGAAAGGATGGGTACACTAACAGAAAAGGCAAGGCTCGACAGACCAAGATGATAGGCCTGAGAATGTCAAAATCCTCCTCCCCGCCTGAGAGGTCGGACAGCAGAATTTTGAGGGGCTATTGTGGGGCCTCAAATATTTAACAACCCCGGCCCATTCCATATCGGGCCCAAAGTCCGCGCCGAGGATAAGCAGAGCTTGAGGATAAGCGTACGAAGCCCAAATCATCAGAGGACCTCGTCGAGGATACTCACGTCCTCGGCGAACCGACATTTATGGTGGGAAGCTGTCACTCACCCATAAAATGTATGCCACCAACACTCTGGCCGCTTTAATGGTGAAGTGACCAGCAAACCCAGATGCCTTAGTCACTTCAACTAACAGAAAACCTGCAAAGGCAGCTGGGAACTAACAGAAAGCCTGCAAAGGCAGATGATGGGACAAACCCTTAGACACAGAGTTCGGATAACCGACAAGTGGACGGCAGAGGATTAACTAAACGAGAATATATAACAGATAGAACCGCCAAAGGGAGAAAAAAGAAAAAGGAGGAAAAAAGGATCTTTTAGGGCGTCCGAGAGCAACCCTTGTGTTTGTCAATTCCAAGGAAAGAGATCCTCGGACTGAGCCGAGGATGATCATGCTTCGCAAACACTTAACCAAAATCATTATATAAATCCTCACAAACATTTAACCAAGGTCACGGTGATTATCCTCAAAAACACTTAGTCGAATTCCTTTGCTATTATTCCTATGAATTTCATGTCATCCATTGCTTGCTTTGCTGGTGTCTAGCCTTTCTACCCACACTTTACAAATTTTATTGTTTAGGGTCCATTACAAGTTAAGTCCCTACAATATATATATATATATATATATATATGTATGTATGTATGTATGTATGTATATAATGAGAAACTATTATATAATTTAGAAATGTATGATTTAAAAATGTGTAAGTTAATACCATGTTTAATTTATATCTCTTATAAAAAAAATGTGTAATTTGAACCGTATAATTATAATTGCTTTTAATTGTATTCATGCATATGTATGAGATTACACACTAATCTGTGTGTGTGTGTGTGTGTGTGTGTGTGTGTATTAATAGGCAAAGTTGAGAAAAAATCCAATTAGATTTCAAATTGGAATTCAATTAAAGTCTAAATTTGTGTCATTTGTTCCATCTAATCTAAGTTCTTAAATTTTTGTGCCAAGTGAGGTAATTCAATGTGAAAATTGGATTTCAATGAAAGTTTAATTTTGCACCAAGTGTTCCATCTAATTTAAGCTTTTAAATTTTTGTACCAAATGAGTTAATTTAGTGTAGAAAATGAGGAGTCCAATATAAATAACCATAAAAAAACCTAATCATATATTTAACTCTATATATAAAATTAGAGAAAGAGAGAGTGAATGATTTTATATTTATGAACTTTTATTCTTTGTATAACTAAAAGCAATTCAAATTTATAAATCATTTATATAATATACCATGACTATGTATGGTTTATTACTAACTAGGTAATATATATAAACCAAAGTTTAGAGAAAATTCAATTAGAATCGAAATTGGATTTTGGTTTTGTTAGCTTCTCATACAAATTAAACTGTTTAGATTTTTGCTGTTTTTTTTTTTTTTTTTTTTTTTTTTTTTGGAACTAATGAGCATATTTTTTATACTATTTCTAATAAGATATTTTGTATACAAAGATATTGAACGCAACAAACTCTAATTGAGCTAAATGATCCTATACATCTATCCCTATTCAATTTATGAGATAATATTTAACCAGTTTATTATTTTATTTTATGTTATATTTAGTAGAATTTCACAGACAATAATTGTAAATTGATATTGTATATGTAGTATCCAATAGTAATTTTCAAAATTATATACGTAATAATAATTGATGATGTAAAATGTGACCTCCAGAAAACGTCCATATGGTTCGTCCTCAACTTAAAGAAAAGAAAGAATGGAGGAAAGACAAGAGACTTCGTCCGTCCCCACCAAGCCTCGTCCGTGCTTAAATCAAAGATGGACGAGACTTCGTCCGTCTTTAAATAAAGACGGACGAGATAAACTTTTAAACTCACCAAGGCTCGTCCGTCCTCGATTAAGGACGGACGAGGCGAATACTTGGCAATATCTATGAACCCAAACCTCCGTTAATTGTAATGAAGCACCGGTTCATAGAAAGTAACTTCCATGGAAGTTATGGAAGTTACCCCTTATTTCGATGAATTCCTTGACAATAGGAATGGTTGTCAGAACAAGTAACCGTTCTACGCACACTATATAAACTCTTCTCTACGAAGAGGTAAGGCATTCAGACTTTTTCTCTAAAAAAATAGAATAGTCTTAAAGGGATCTTTCTCCATCTCAAGTCACTAACTTTATCATCGGAGGATCATAGGCCGGCCTCCACCGGTCTTTTCTCTGATTGAGTTTGGTTTTTCAGGATTTACCCTTCAAGATCGCCAAAGTCCGGAGACTTTCAATCCACTGATTTCCAAGTAACATCAATAATGTAATGAGAAACTTGGCATAACCAATATCATTAAAATTGTAAGGAAAAATTATTTTAGTACCTCCAAATGTCCTAGTCGAATTATGTCTTATATGTTTACTAACTCAAACTAACGTCAATAGTACTATTATAATTCATCATTCCCGTGCGTAAGCATGGGTTGCATACTAGTTAAGGATAATGATAGATATAAGTTTTAGCAATATTTACTAGATTAGCTTTAGCAGTATTCGAAGGCTAGTAATGTTAGAATTATGGTTAAATAATTAAGTTTATTATTTCTTAATAACTTAGGTTTTGGGACAATTGACAATTTATCTCGATATCATAGTAGGAGATTCTGAGTTTAATTATTATCTTCAAGCTACCTTTCATTTAAAATAATAATAAAAATCCCACATATGAGATCCACTTATTAAGGAAGAGTTTAGGCCTACACATGAAGAAGAATGTTGGAATTATAGTTAATGATAAAATTCACAATTTTCTAACCGTTTAAAATTTTAAGATAATTGATAATTTATTGAGTAAAGCATTCAACCTAAAACTTTAATAGATGGCTGGACCAACTAACCATATTAAATCCAAAACCCAATTGGTGTGGGATTATTCTAATATTTTCAACTCAAATGAACTTTTAATACTAAGCATTTCTGCTAATTCTTCAAAAATAAATAAATAAATAAATAAATTATGTATTTTTGTCAAGAATTTTGTAGCTCAATTAATATTTTTTAGTATTTTTCAATGAAAACGTCCAGAATTCAAATTCCTAAAACCTATCGTAACTATCAAATTATTAAAAATAAATAAATAAACTATGCATTCTCACCTCTTTGTTTTGATTGGCAAATAACATGCGGTTGGTTGGGACTCTCGACATCAGCATTTCGGCATTTGCAATGCCTAATATTTGTTCCTCCAATCACTAGAAAAGGAAAGCAAAATTACAGAACTTAAAGGAAAGAAGAGAAATAAACAAATAAATAAATCAACACTGTTTTTCGTTGGTTTTTGGGTTCTGCCGTATATGTTGAAGGTCTAATCATTCTGTTAATGCTTTTTTTTTTTTTTTGGAGAAAGTTAATGCATTTTTTATTAAAGCTAGAAAATCAAAAGTAATTTTTGAAATGAATTTTTTTTTTCATGATTAATGAGAGACCTCAATATCAATGAATGGAAAAACAACTGCATGAATCTGGTAAACCTTAAGAGTCCTAAATGATCCTAGAAAAATTCATGTTTCCCCTTGCTTGAGTTGCCCTGATTTTCATGTTCTGTCACAGGTTTTGGAATAACTTTAATTAATGCAAAGAAAAAAGATCCACTTTATGTACCGAATGGAGCCAAAGTCTGCAGCACTTGATAAAACTGGATGCATATGTGGTAATTCTTTGGGAATTTGTGAGTACTATCGTCTACGGAAGATTCATCCAATTCTTTACTGGCAGAATCAATCAATCTTTTATCGACAGTTTCGTGCTCCAGCTCTTCAACATATATACCTTTCACACAACAACAAAAGGATGTTGTAGCTACAGCACAACGTACTCTGATCTCCAAAATGTAAGAGAGATGACTTGCAGCTAGCTAGAAAGTTGAGTCATACTTACAATGATAAATGATGCTCTTCCACCATCCGAGGTGGGAACCACTTTTGAAGACCGATGGCTTACTTGCTAGGAGATGCAAAGGGGTGATTCCTACCTCGTTCACAGCATAAGCAAGACTAGGTTCCTTTAAAAGTATTTCATATGCCACATCTGTCAACCATAATTAATAATTAAACTTAGCGGGTAATGTAGTTTTAACATAATTGATTTTTTTTTTTTTTTTTTTTTTTGCGAAAATTTTTAAGTATTTTTGAAACACAAAAATATGTTGCTCTATCCTCTTATATTTATGGTGAACCATTTCATGAATTTGATAATTGGACCCTATCATGATCGACTTTACATATTTTCCTTTTTCTCTATTTCATTTTTCAAAGTTTTCTATAAAAAAAAAAAAAATTTATGTCAATTTTAATTGAAAAATATGGAAAATGTTTGTTTTGTTTTCAATGTAAAAAATTTACAAAAGAAAAATAAGAATTATTTTTTTAAGTAAGTTCTTTTAATTTAAAGATTAATATATATAAGAGATCGAAACACTGTGCTCAAATAATTTCACAAATCAACAATCCAAGCTTCAACTCTTCATTTTCGACCATTTTTATTTCTCTATTTGTAAATGTTTCGCAATATTACTGCAATTTAACTAACACACAATCACAACTACAAGGTGGGTGAGAGGGGCTTGGACTTGAGAGAGATCGAGAATCACAGAGAGACAGATCGAGACGAATTGGATGGAGATCAAGCCTTGGTCTGATGGAGCCCTTGGTGCGCTCAAAGCTTGTGAGGAAGAGGTGTGGAGCAAGGCTTCTTTGGCAAGACCAACGATGAGGTTCCCGTTCTTTGTTGCAATGACTAAGACCGGTGGGAGAAATAGTGGCAGAGACAATGACACACAAAGAGAGAGGAATATAAACATAATTTTTTTTTTTGGTAAAAAGGATATTTCATTAAGAACTAAACAACAACACTAGGAGCATTAACAGTCCGATCAAAGGCATCCCCTGTTGTGTCTAAACTAAGTAGCAAGGATACATCAGCTGGGGGATCTAGAAAAATAACAAAATCTTGGGGAAGCAAGGCTCCCCTCCTAGCTAATGCATCGGCACATTTGTTTGTCTCCCTATAACAATGTTGAATCTTCACCACAAGAATATCCCTCAAACCGCTTTACAATCTCCAAGGATAGCATCCAAACCATTCTGATTTCTATCCTTTTTGTGCAGTAGGTCCACCACGAGCTTGGCATCCAGTTCTATAATTACTGCTTGGAATTTTAAAGCAATACAAAAGCGAATTCCATCTTAAAGAGCCCAAAGCTCAGCAGCAGCACTAATAGTGGTCCCTACAGCTCGAGCAAAACCTCGCACCCATTCCCCATTTGCATTATGGATCAAGCCTCCACATCTTGCCCAGCCAAGTTTCCCAAAGGAAGAGCCATTAGTTTTTAACTTAACCTAATTCTTAAGGGGGCACTGCCAACTGATCTTGATAGTTGTGCGATGACAACCACACCTACCATTGGCTCCGAGAAAAGCAAATTCAATGGCTTTGGATATTACCTCCTTCTTAAGATCAATCTGGGTTCTCTCTTTGCCGAAAACTACATTATTTCTATGATGCCAAAGACCCCAAATCCCAAAAGGAAATACAACTCCCCAATTAATCCCCGAGCAAGGAGAGTTTTTAGTACTACGACAGTTCAGCCTCAACCAATCCATAAGTTTAGCCCCATGGAATAAAGTTGCTTACATGGGCTGGGGAAAGGAGTTCTAGAAGCATTGGGCACAAGGGTAATCCCTTAAAACATGAATAATGGTTTCCGAGGCACCATTGCAGATTGGGCAAGAGGGGGAAATATCCATACCTCAATAGGTCAGAGTGGCTCGGACTGAAATGCTATTGTGATAGCATTGCCAGATGAAACACTTCACCTTCGGGATGGTGATAGTCTTCCAAATCCATTCACCTTCAAAAGGGCTTGCTTGATCATCTTCACCTTCCATGCTAGCCAACCTATAGGCCTCCTTAAGCTCAAAAGCCCCACTTGGGGAAGAACACCAAGAAAGACGATCCTCATAAAAGGCCGAGTAGGATATAGGGGTTGTTTTGATGACAACTAGAAAATGAGCACGTAAGGAAATAGAAATGTTTTGACAATTCCATCCACTAAAGTTGGCAACCTTTTCCTCGCAATTGAGAGGGCCTGAAATAAGGCTTTGCAACGGCCCCTTGTCCAGCCACTTGTCATTCCATAAGGATAGTTGGTTGTCCCTGCCAACTACCCATTTGGACCCCCTGTTAAACACTGTCTCTCCTTTCTTTATCATAGACCAGATATTAGAGCAAGTCCGAGGTTTAAAGATGGGCAGTGGTTAATCTTTTAACCACCCTATACTTAACCTCGGCCCATAGGGAGGCCGTCTCTGTCTTCAATCGCCAGTTGCGTTTGGCTAAGAGAGCAATATTTTTTGATTTGGCTACATGGATATTGAGACCTCCCTCTCTTTTGGGCTAAGTAATCTTTTTCCAGCTAACCATGCGAAGCTTCTTCTTGTTATCAGTTGATCCCCACAGGAAATCTCGACTTAATTTGTCCACACAATGGAGCACTTTTGAAGGGAGGGCCACACACTGCATTGCATAATTTGGGATAGTCGTAATAACAGATTGGGTGAGAATAAGTCGACCAGCGAAAGACGATAGATTTGCTTTCCAACCAGCGAGATGACTCTGAATATGCTCAATAATAAACCCAAAGTCCTGTCTCATGCCTGAGTGATTAATAGGAAAACTCAAATGCTTTCCCAGTGTCGAGGTGGATCTAAACTCCATAATCTCGCATAAATCTGCTCTAGTGTCGGTGTTGACATTAGGAGAAAAGAACACCCTGGACTTTGCATTGCTCACTTTTTGACTCGATAAGGAACAAAACGAGTCAAGTACATCTCTCACAACCAAGCAATTTTTCCTGTCTGTTTTTACAAAAAGTATGAGATCGTCAGCAAAGAAGAGATGGGAAGAAAGCCAGCCCTCCCCGTGAGGCTTTAATCAGGTCCCACAACTTGGCATCGCACTTCTCAGTGATGAGAGCTCCCAAAACTTCTATATAGAGGATAAATAAATAGGGTGAGAGGTGGTCTCCCTGTTTGATGCCTCTTGAAGGAAGAAAAGGCTCGAGAGCACCACCATTATATAACACAGATATAGAAGAAGTTGATACACAACTCATAATAAGAGAAGCTAGATGGTTAGGGAACTTGAAAAGAGCTAAGGTGTCTCAGATGAAGCTCCATTCGAGGCGATCATAGGCCTTCTCCAATTCAATTTTTATTTCCATGAATCCTACTCTCCCTTTCATCTTAGACATGGTATGGAAAAGCTCCTGAACAATAATCGCATTGTCAATCCCTTTCTGACCAGGGACAAAAGCCATTTGATAGGGAGAGACAAGATTGGAAAGCATGGGGTGAATCTTGGCCACAATCACCTCGTAACAATCTTATACACGGTGTTGCATAAACTAATTGGGCGGTAATTGCTAAGGGATTCAGGAGCACTGCACTTGGGGATTAGAGTGATAAGGGTTCTATTTAAGTACTCCGGCATTAATTGGGAGATAAAAATCTGTTTCACTTCCTCTCTAACCAACTCCCCAACAAGAAGCCAAAACTGCTGAAAATACCCTACATGGAGGCCATCTGGTCTCGGAGATTTGAAGGCTTTGAAGGACTAGAGAGCACTTGAAATTTCTTCATCGGATATCGAAACAACAAGCTTGGCAACTTCATCTTCCTTCAAGCAGGAGTTCCAGCAAGGAGGATCCCACAACGAGAGGAGTGAGCTACTGTGACTAGACATAAATAACTCAGCACAACCCGTCCTGATGAAATCGGCAATCTCACTCTCCTCATTCAACCAGTTACCCATATTATCTTTCAGGAAATCGATACGATTTCTGCTTTGACGCTCCGGAGCAAAAGTGTGATAAAAGGTTGTGTTTCTGTCCCCTTCAACCAGCCAAGTGATGCGCGATTTCATTGCCCAAAACTCTTCCTCTAATTTTGAGATCTTAGCAAGTTCTATGCAAAACTCCTGCTTAAGACAAATTAGAAAAATTTTGGGGTTATTGGAAAGGGCAATTTGAACACTTCTAAGTCTGGCAAGGGTACCCTTTTTTCGATGTAACAAGTTTCCAAACACATTCCTATTCCAAACCTTCGCTTTATCAGTGAACTTAGAGACTGCATGTGATAAAGAGCTAGGATTTGCCTAAGCATCTCGCATAATATCCGGAAAAGAAGGGTGGGAGAGCCACATTGGCTGGAATCTGAAAGACCAATCCTGCCTGATGCCATGACCTTTGTCCCAGTGCAGCTTGACTGGACAATGATTTGAATGGCCTCTCTCAAGGTGCTCATCACTAGCTTTTGGAAAAAAAAAAAAAAAAAGCATACCATTCAGCATTTACGAAATAACGGTCTATCCTCTCTTGGACTAGCTGCATTAGAGGCCTATTGTTTGACCATGTATAGCGCGACCAGAGAAACCAATGTCTATCATCTTGCATATACCAAGGCACTCCTGGAATCTAAAAGCTTTATTGATATTCACCGATCTGCCTCCAAACTTATCTCCTCCAATCAGCACTTCATTAAAATCCACAGCGATAACTCAGGGTAAGGCATGGAGATAAGCAACAGTAAAATTATCCCATAAAAGATGCCTTTCAAAAAGTCGCGGGTTGGCATAGATTGCAAAGAGGGGCCAAGGACCTTGAGAGTTGGGGGAATTGAGATTCACCAAAGCATGGACCTCTTGCTTCGTGGTAGAGAGCTTAGTAACTTCCACTTAGGTGGAATCCAACAAAACCTAAAGGCCACCAGTCAGCCCAATGTTATTAACCAAAATAGTCCCATCCATGGGGAGCCTATCTACAATACTTCTGGCTTTATCTCCACTAACTTTTGTTTCCATGATAACCAAGATTGCAGGATAATGCTAGCAAATCAAATCAAAGACAAGACTAAGAAAATTTGGGTTAAGAGCACCCCGGCAATTCCAAATAAGCATATTCATTTCCATAGATAAGAGATTAAAGGAATCAACATTCAGGAAGGAACAAAATTGTTACTTTCATCATCAAATAGCATAACATTAGCCTCATGGTCCGAGGTTCCACCTTCATCAGCTGGTGGCCTACTGTGCCCTTAGGAGCTTCCCTCCTCTGCTGAACTCTTTTTCCTTGGTTGAAGAGATGGGTCAGTGCGCTTCAAAGGGGCTCTTGAAATGCTATCACACGCAGCGACAACACTAGGTCCCACCTTTCCATCGTCTTCATAGGGGCAATTAGAGATTTCCTTCAGAGGGGCTCTAAGAAGATCTTGGTCGATATTCATTTGTTGGGGTTCATTTGGCCTTTCCTCCATGGTTGTGTCTGGTTGAACCATCGTATCATCTCCAATAACCATGTCTGGAATCTCTGTGCTGTGTTTTGCGATTGCATAGTTGACTGGAGGCAAAGGGGGCCCTCCTGCCTTAAACACCCTGAGAGGCGTTGCTTTGCCCAGCTCCTTGACAGAAGCAAATAAGCTTTCCAGCTTCGACAGGGCTTTGGGCATGCTGAGGCTTAGGGACGGACCCAGGTGAAAGGAAAAGGGGGCCCGGGCCCCCCTTGGGCCCAAAAAAAAATTTTTAGTATGTAAAATTTTCAAAAAAAGGGTTGGGCCCCCCTTGGTTTTTAGCTTGGGCCCCCCTCACCTCAACCATACCTATCCCAGTCGGCCAGCCCAGGTTCAAAAGCCCATAAAAACCTTTATATATATATGTGTGTGTGTGTGTGTAAAAAAAAAAAAAAAAAAACCCAGCAGTCAATAAGACCCCAAAACCAAACGGAAAAGCTAGAACTAAAGGAAAAAAAGAAAAAAAGAAAATAAAAGAAAGGGAGAGGCGAGAGCGAGACAGAGAAAGTGAAAGACCCATCACGCCGTGACGCCGTGACGACACTGCCCACGCCCACGTGAGAGAAACCCATCTTGCTACCTAGTACCCACACCGCTATCAGCTATTGCATACCCAAACCGGAGACCCATCTTGCCGCTGCCGCTGCCGCCGTTTGCTCGATTTGCACTGCCCAACCTAGCTTCGTTGCTCCACTGCTCCAGCCTTCACAGTTCACAGGTATTTAATCTATCATTTAATTTCCTTCAAAACCTAATATAATGTTTGTGAATCTCAAAATCTAAAAATCTATGCTTGTGGACTTGTGGTGTTTGTGTTTTTACTGATGGGTGGTGAACTGATATTGGTGATTCTGTGATTGTGAATCTAAAAATTTATTCTGCCGGTGGTGTTTTTTTTTTTTTTTTTTGGCCTTTTGGCTTTGTGACTCTCTGTGACTCTGTGTTTGTGACTCTCTCTCTTGTATTATATAGAAAAGAGAGATAGAGAGAGAGAGTAGAGTTTGTAAAGATTAGAGAATATATTAGTGTAGTGTTTGTCTGTTTGTTCTTTGTTGACTGATTGTTGGGCAACAATAAAGACAAGTGACAGAAAAAAGAAGAAGGTAAAGTTAAGAAAAGAAAAAGAAGGTAAAGTTATGAAAAGTTTTTTTTAATGGTGCAGAATAAATTTATAGCGTCTATAGTGGGAATTGGGTTAGTGTCTGAAATATGGAGAGTACAAGATAAAGACAAAGACAAAGAGAAGACAAATACAAAGATAAATAAAGGAAAAGACCAAAGACAAAAGAAAAAAACAAATCATATAATATAGAAAATTGTCACACATCACAAATTTAAGAAAATAACAGTTTAATTTATAATTAAATGCATCACGCATATTACCTAGATTCTAGTATTTGTCTTTAGTTAGTAACAACAACCGTTTGTGAGATAATATATACGATTCTTATTTTATTTGTAGATCATGAAAAAATCAACTACAATGTTTGATTTTTTTCAAAAGAAAATATTCAAATTCTTTCGAAGTCAATGTGGGATTGCCAACAACTAATGTTGCTATTCCAATTCTAGAAAATATTCATTCCCCAATTTCAAAAAATGTTGATGTTCCAATCCCAAGAAATATTCATTTCCCAATTCCAGAAAATGCCGATATCCCAATTTCGGAAAATAACCATATCTCTCAAACACAATTTCAAAAAGTTGAAATTGATATATTAAGAAACAATGATTTTTGGATATTTGTCTTGGTTGATGGTTTATTAATACTATATAGATGCGTTTTTTGAACGAAAAAAAAAAAAAAATTTGCTTATCTCCCGGCCCCCAAGTTGAAATCCTGGGTCTGTCCTTGCTGAGACTAGTCGCCCTCCAAGCCTGGCTAGACTTTCAGTGCATTTGATCATGAGATGCTTTCCTAGGCTTCTGACCTCGGGCAGTGCCATTACCCTTGACATATGAGGATTCTTTTTTTGTCTTGTAATCTGTAAGGCGGTCTGCTTCAGGCCTGTTATCAGACGAAAATAACAGGGCCTGCTTTGCTTTCCCTCACTGTTCCCTATGCCCACATTAGCCTTGACTGGTGCCACGAAAGAAGGCCCAGTATTCGCAAGCTACATAATTAATTTGTTTTGTTCCTACGAAGAACAGTTACTCACTAACTCATTGTTCTTAATTGATACCTTTTGTATTATTAATTCAAGTATAAGTTTTGCTCCGTACAAGATTAGGCGACACCAAAAAAAAGGATAAGTGTATAAGGATTCAATGATTATGTATATTGCATATGATACTTGGACGTATGCTACTTTTTTCTTTTTTTATTGTCACATAACCCTGTATGCAGCAAAAAGTATCATTCCTTAATACTAGTGGCGGCTCCACATATATTTCAAGATAGTCACAAGACCACCTTGACTTGCTAAAAATTTATATATATACTTGAAATTAAAAAAATTATATACTAAAGAAATCTATTTTGACTACTTTAATAATAATTTTAAACACCTTGACTTGAAAATCATAAGAATTTAGTTTCAACAAAAATAAAAATAATGTTACATCCACAATATTTTCACAATAATTTCGCTACAAATTGCAACTTCTAACTTGAGAGATAATATTGTGGTAAGATGTTATTAATTCTAATTTGATTCTAATACTAACATCACTTTTTTACCTATCAATATATAACAGTTGGTTGCTTAAGATTTGTTATGAAAATGTTATGAACATAACATTATTTCATAAATAATTCTAACCCCCCAAATATAATCCTTAACCTCTTTAAAAAACCAAAATAAAAATAAAAATTAAATAACAACAATAAAAATTAGCCCAACAAAAATAAGAGTAATGTTACATCAACAACAAAAATGCATTTCACAATAAAAATAAGAGTAATGCTATATCCATAACATTCTTTTTGTTAGTAGAAAGAAATGGTAGTGACATATGTCCAAGTTTATTTTTTATTAAATTTTGTAAAATTTAATTTTTTAGTGATCATTCTAAAAAAAAATAAAAATTCCTACAACCGCAATGGTTCCCTAATAACAATACAAGCATATAATTTGTTAATAATAAAAATATTTTAGTATAAGATATAGTTCTCGTAGCAATTTCTTTTTTAACTTTGGGTCATGAAAATTCAATTCCTTCAACCAATTTTACATTATCGGAATACATTATAAATTTCTACTATATAAAGTAGAACATTAATTCATGTTTTATTCAATAGGTGAAGTGAGAAAAAGTTAAGCAGAAAATCCTCACCAAAATACTCCCACTTGATGGCACAGTGAAGGGCAGTCTCACCATCATTTCTTCTATAGCCAGGATCGACTGACTTAAGGTCGGTGTCGGTGGCTTCCAGGAGTGCCACATGCAGGCAAAGAAAGATTGGTTTGTAACCATGAAAAGCAGCTAAGAAGAGAGGACTCTCACCAACTTTGTTACGAAATAAGTCTTTATCCTCCAAATCTCGAATCTCTGAAAACCCACTAACTAGGGTAGCAAGAAGGATGCATATCTTCAATCTCCCCGTTGATGCGGCCACATGCAAAGGGGTATTCCCTTCATCGTTTTTTATCAGTAAAACGAGCTCCGAAATGTGGGAAATTACACGTATGAGTTCTATAACAATATTTTCTGGTGCAATTGAGACAGCTACATGCAATGCCGTGTCCCTTGACGAGTTGATCCTGGCCGAAATGGCTGCGAATGTGTGTTGCTTATACATCTCAACAATGCTCTCCCAATTACCCGTCATGGTATTCCTGTACAAATTAAGGGCAAGCTCCTCATCCATTTCCTCCTGCATATCTTCCTTTTTTTGGTTACCACTAGGAACAGCTTTTCCGGCTTCCGTTTCTTTGTTACTACTAAGACCAATCACGAAAAATATTAGATATGAAAATTAAGAAAACAATAGGATTGTGTACCTCGCAAGACTGTAAATGTGTATCTTTTTTCAAGCTATATATAAAAAGATAAGGGACGAGAGAGAAGAGAATCCCAATCCATATTTAAGGAGTGGTGGTTATTTTATGTTGAGAATGACCAGGCACTTTAATAAATCTCCAAAGTAAAGGAGAACTATTTTCTTTTTCTTTTTTCTTTTTTTATGTTGAGGACTATTAACTTTTTGTGATTAACCAGAAAATATATAAAATAGAGAGAACTTGGCCGTTTTTTTCCAACAAGAAAAGACAAATAACACACCAAAAATTGATAGAAACACAAAGAAAGATAAAATGCTAGGACCATGACTTTGCTACAACTTGCTTATAAAGTAAGTTGTGAGTGATAGGTCCATGTGGGTCCAAAGAAAAGCCAAAAACAAAACAAGCAAAAGGTACACCATTGTGATTTTCACGTCACATCGGTATACAAAGCGATAAATGGTACACCATTGTTCTTCTCATAAAAGTTTTGCACCATAGAATAGAAGTACTTTAGAGTCACAATTGCTGGACAAAATGGGCTTTTGCCATTTTCACCCAAATTAATTAGTTTTATGCCCTCCTTCCCAAACTAAGTAGGGAAATGCCCCTCTTTTAAAACTCAATTTATGATAAATTGAGTTAGGTCTTATAGTGGCATTTTTAAGAAGCCTGCAGTGACATTTTAAAGACCTATAGTGACGTTTTTTAACTTGACTTCAATAAAATTGAGTTATAGGCAATGAAATTAACCTATAGTGGCGTTTTTTTACCTATAAATCGATTTCATTGAAGTTGAGTTAAAACACGTTACTATAAGTCTTTAAAACGTCACTATAGGCTCTTGAAAACGCCACTATAGGGCTTCAGAAATTTTTTTTTTTTTTTTAACTCGATTTATCATAAATTGAGTCTTAAAAGAAGGGCATTTCCCTACTTAGTTTGGGAAGGAGGGCATAAAACTAATTAATTTGGGTGAAAATGGCAAAAGCCCATTTTGTCCCACAATTGCTTCACTTTATGTATGACTAGGAATCCTTGAATTATTTGTTAATTATTGATATTTATCGCAATGAAAATGCTAGGACCACATAATTGTACACAACTTTGATTACAACTTGCCATGTGGCTAAAATTGGTAAAGAGTATATAATTTTCCTTAAAGATGTCTAGTAGCTTTTCACTTTCCAGCCTAGCATACTTTTATTAAAGCTTCTAGGGTTTTTTTTTTTTTCTTTTTTCTTTTTTTCACAACCCCCTCCCCCCCCCCCCCCCCAAACAAAAAAAAAAAAAGCCATACGCTTTGTAAATCCAGATTAATATAAAAATTGGGGGAAAAAAAAAAAGCAACCTCCACTACAATGCAAGTTGACAATTCGGTAACTCATAGAGGGCTTGCGAAAGCTAAATTCATCAAATATTCATTGTCTGACTTTACTCTACTCTCTTTCCATTCAAATTGACCATTAATTAAATAAGATGTAATCCACTTCACATTTGATGGTGAATCTGTCTCAAATATTTACATTAAATGTTTAGATAGGTGCGTGCTTTTCATTGTTCCTCACCCTACAATTTTTTAGGGAGAAAATAGGCAAATTAATGCCCCTGTCAAAAAAAAAAAAAAAAACCAACATTTTGCCCCATTTTCTAAACTAATTAAGGAAATGTCCCTCTTTTGAAACTCGATTTTCTCAAAATCGAATTATAAAAAAAAAATTCTAGAGCTCTATAGTGGCGTTTTAAGGAGTCTATAATGACGTTTTAAGGACCTATAGTGACGTTTTGTAACTCGATCTCCATGAAGTCGAGTTACATGCAATTTTTTTTCTTTTTTTTTTACCTATAACTCGATTTCATAGAAATCAAGTTACAAAACGCAACTATAGGTCTTTAAAACGTCACTATAGGCTTTTTAAAAACGTCACTATAGGACTTAACTCGATTTTGAGAAAATCGATTTTCAAAAGAGGGACATTTAACTAATTACTTTGAGAAATATAGCAAAATGCTGGATTTTTTTTTTAAAAAAAAGGACAAAGGCCAATTTTTTTCCAATTTTAAGCTACATGCATGTATTCCACGTTACATCTGAATTAGAAAAATGAATTCCTTCCCGTGTTGCACATTGAACTTTTCTTTATCTAAATTAGGGGAGTGGGGAAGTTTCTTTAGAAAAAGAAAGACGAAAGTAATGTGCTATGCCTATACCGACATGAGCAAAGTAGAAGCATATATCCTTCCCTTATCTTAAACTCACAGCAGTCATTATCTTTTTTGTTAGTAGTGTTCACTCTTTCTTTGGTTCTTTTCTTCCTTGTTCCGAAAACTTCACTTTTGGAGAAGTTAGTTCTTAGGGGAAAAAAATTTAAAAAGAAAGCTGCTGTAAAATAAAGGAAATAGCAAGACAATACTATATATATATATATATATATAAAGATTATATATGAAATTCTTCAAGTGATCATCCACCACCACATAAAACATAATTGTTATTTTTCATTTGGAGAATTCGAGATATGGACACTATGTTTCTATTTTTATATTTTAATTCACTTTAGGAAAATAACAATTGATTCCTGACCAAAATTGATTCTTTGAAAGACAATTTTATATTTCATTCTAACCAGATGGTTTGCTTTACTAGACACTATGTTTCTCTTTTTATATTTTAATTCACTTTAGGGAAATAACAATTGATTCTTGACCAAAATTGATTCTTTGAAAGACAATTTTATATTTCATTCTAACCAGATGGTTTGCTTTACTAGAAGAGCTAAAATAGATGCTGAGTTACCGAACTCATAGGCGGAGTTAGGGAGGTGCCAAGGGAGGCCATGGCCCCCTTAACTTTTGAAATTTTCCATTAACTTTCTTTTACGTTTTGTAATAAATCTAAAAATTACACAAAAATGTATTCACAAACTCCTTCTAAAAAAATTTCCTGACTCCACCACTGGTTCGTACTCATAAGAAAATAACAAAAGAACTTTATTAACCAAAAGAAAATCACTATTTTGGATGTCGGTTTATGGGGAGAATAAGATCTTTCACTCCTTTTAACATGAGAGAAAGATTCATCATGATAATTCATATGTACATAATATGGGATGCATATATATAATTTAAAATTTAACAATGAGAAGTTTTTATAAAAATTTATTATCATATATCATATGAAAAGAAATTGTTTAGATAACTAGTTATTTCCTTCCATGGCAATTGTGGGTGGTAAGTTTATTGGTTTGGGATATGACATAAATCCAAAACTCCAAGTTCAATCTATCACACTATTTGATCATGGGTTAGATTTTCAAGATTAATCATGGGTATGAAATGGAATGGTCTGGCCAGGAGCTAGGACACCACTTCTTTGTATATATGGGTTGTGTTTAAGTTATATCTAGTATAACTCTAGGCAATATTACACCACCCAATAACTTATTATAGAATTCAAATTTTGAGAATCCCACCATTAGATTACATGTTTTATATGTTTTTAACATGCATGACAATTAACATGCATGACAATTGGATGTAATTTACTATTCGATCCATAAATTCATCTTTTATGCATTATTTTAAACTACAAAAACTTGAATTTAAACAATTGATTGATGACATGACTATTAATCTTTGATCATCTTTAAATTTTGCAAGTATAGATAATATACAAAGACAATGTAATCTAACGGTAGATTTGTTAAAATTCGCATCCAATTAAAAAATATTGAATGGTGTAACATTATTTAAAGTTACACCAAGTGTGTATCCAAAAGTTAGACTCTTTTGGATATACAACACTTTCAGTTTCTTTAAAACCTTCTCCCCCTCTCCCTATGTGTGTGTGTGTGTGTTAAAATTGTTAAGACATATGTGATTCAATGTTAGGAACAAACGTCACTATTTTATGTAATTGGCTAACTCTTTGACAAAACGCACTTTACTTGTAATTTGGTAGATTTAGGATGTATTTAATGATTTAAGAAACAAGGTTTCAAATTCCAGTGTTAAGGTCATGCAAGTCTGTCCAAGAATCAAGTGATGAAGTGCCAGATTTTAAAACTCGACAGCTAGCATCTATTGAGATTTAAAAACTGCTGAAACTCGTGGCTTAACAACTAGCTCGATAGATGGCTATCTATCGAGGTTTATGAGACTCAGTTTTTCAGAGCTATTTTTCATCTAATCCATGAGTATGTGTTTAGGCTTTCTTTTCTTACAACCCTAAATATATATAATGATTATTTTAAGGGCCGTAAAAGGTTACGCACATTTGCACAAGAGCACAATTCCACAAATGTGAAGAAAAGTGTAACCGGAAACCTAGTTTGATCTAGTTCTTCTTCCACTTTAAGAAGCTATTGTGTTTGTACACCATAGGGTTTTATGACCAAGCAATTTCATGATCTTCATCATGTGATGAACAGAAGAACTTTGCAGCCAACATTCTTCTCTAATTGGTGATCAA
Source organism: Quercus glauca (assembly GCA_023736055.1). Taxonomy (NCBI): domain Eukaryota; kingdom Viridiplantae; phylum Streptophyta; class Magnoliopsida; order Fagales; family Fagaceae; genus Quercus; species Quercus glauca. The sequence continues at coordinate 1,065,375 of CM043326.1, read as the reverse complement.
GTCGCATACTGAGATCCGCACAATTGGTTAGTCACGTACTGGGAGCCATACATTGAAAATGAGAGATTGTCACTACAGAACAAGTTCAATTGGGTATTGGGGTAAGAGTTCAACTGTAGATTGGTATAAGGTACTGGGATTCCTTTACCTATAACCGCTTGTTTTGATAATAGTGAATTCTTAGGAGTGGTGACTTTAAAATCACTCGGTGAGGTTTTTGCCGTGTAGGTTTTACCCATTCGTAAACAAATCACCATGGTAGCACAAACAAATCACCAAATAACTAACGAATGGGTAAAACCTATATTGCAAAAACCCCACCGAGTGATTTTAAGGTCACCATTCTCGAGAATCCACTATTATCAAAATAAGCGGTTACAAGTAAATGAATTTCAATACCTTATACCAACCCACAGTTGAACCCTTACCCCAATACCCAATTGGACTTGTTCTATAGTGACAATCTCTCATTTTTAATGCACGGCTTCAAGTACGTGACTAACCAATTGCGCGGATCTCAATACGCGACTTAATCACCAACTAGAGAAGAATGTTGGCTGCAAAGTTTTTCTGTTCATCACACGATGAAGATCATGAAGTTGCTTGGTCACAAAACCCTATGGTGTACAAACACAGCAGTTTCTTGAAGAGGAAGAAGAACTAGGGCAAACTAGGTTTTCAGTCACACTTTTCTTCACACTTGTAGAATTGTGCTCTTGTGCAACTGTGCGTAACCTTTTACGGCCCTTAAAATAATCTTTATATATGTTTAGAGTTGTGAGAAAAAAATGCCTACACACATACTCACAGATTGGATAAAAAACAGCTCTGAAAAACTAAGTCTCATAAACCTCGATAGATAGCCATCTATCGAGCTAGTTGTCAAGCCACGGGCTTCAGCAACTTTTAAACCTCGATAGATGCTAGCTGTCGAGTTTTAAAATTTGGCACTTCATTACTTGATTCTTGGACAGACTTGCATGGCTTTAACACTTGAACTTAAAACCTTGTTTCTTGAAGAATTAAACACATCCTAGATCTATCCAATTACAAGTAAAGTGCGTTTTGTCAAAGGATTAGTCAATTACATAAAATAGTGACATATGTTCCTAATACTGAATCACATATGTCTTAACAATTTTAACACACACACACACAAGGAGACGGGGAGAAGGATTTAAAAAAACTAACAGTGGTGTATATCCAAAAGGGCCTAACTTTTGGATACACACTCAGTATAACTTTAAATAATATTACACCATTCAATATTTTTTAATTGGATGCGAATTTTGACAAATCCACTGTTAGATTACATTATCTTTGTATATTATCTATACTTGCAAAATTTAAAGATGATCAAAGATTAATGGTCATGTCATCAATCAATTATTTAAATTCAAGTTTTTGTAGTTTAAAATAATGCATAAAAGATGAATTTATGGATCGAATGGTAAATTACATCCAATTGGCATGCATGTTAAAAACATATAAAACATGTAATCTAATGGTGGGATTCTCAAAATTTGAATTCTATAATAAGTTATTGGGTGGTGTAATATTTCCTAGAGTTATACTAGATATAACTTAAACACAACCCATATATACAAAGAAGTGGTGTCCTAGCTCCTGGCCAGACCATTCCATTTCATACCCATGATTAATCTTGAAAATCTAACCCATGATCAAATAGTGTGATAGATTGAACTTGGAGTTTTGGATTTATGTCATATCCCAAACCAATAAACTTACCACCCACAATTGCCATGGAAGGAAATAACTAGTTATCTAAACAATTTCTTTTCATATGATATATGATAATAAATTTTTATAACTCTTGATTTGAAAGGTGATGGACAGGAAGCGTATGGCCCTTGGTTGCTTGTTAAGAGAAAGAAAGTAGTTGCTAAGTCTGAAGGGCAGCGGAAGCCCAATAGAGAAGTGGATGTGGGACCGAGTAAAGGGTATTCTAGGAAGTTTGAGACTTTTAATAGTAAGGTTCACAAGCCACGTGACAAGCCATCCTTGAGTCATAGGCATGGGTCTGACGAAGGTAGTATGGAGGCGGGTCATAGGGTGTCTCTGAGCCCTTCCTCGTTTAGAGAAAGGAAAAAGCTGCCTTCTTTTTCCATGGATCAGAAGCTCCAGTCAGCTCAAGAAGCTCCTTTTCATAAAACTGACAGCCCTCCTATCTTTTCTTTTGGTGCTGAGATTTATCCCAAGTACGTTTCTTCGCCCAGCGCTTCTGGTGCTTGTGATTTGGGCTTTGGAGGTGCTAGTGGTTCATCCACCCCGCTGGACTTGGTGAATAGCGTGAAGGGAGATGGCAGAGGTGAGAGGTCAGAGCAAGCAAGAATGGGCAATATTTCGAAAGGGAAAAATCATGGTGGTATCACCAAGCATGCTGGCACAAATAAAAGCAAGTCCCACAATGATCTGGGGATGGTACGACGGGGACGAGATGAAAGCATGGCAACACATCTTCCCCCTAACACCAGTAAGCAAACTAAAGGGGTGGCTTCCAGTGACAGATCCGGCGTGGATGGAATGGGCTTACCCTTGGTGGATATTTCCTTCAGACAAACCGACAAAAGGGGAAGCTCAGATACTCGGGTGGAGAGCGCTGTCGCCGCTATCTCTGGAGCTAAGCTTGAAAGACGTGGTTCTGGAGGAAGAGGGCGAGGTAAGGAAAATTTGGATGACCAAGTTGGGGGTGGTGAGTTGTTGGGGAAACGAAATTTCCAAGAGTCTTATTCAGGCCGAAGTATCAATGGAGGGGTCAAATCTTCTGATTTCATCAAGGGAGACTCAGTTGGGATTACTAGAGCACATGGTGCTCCTTGCACAGGGAATGGATCTTTCCAGGAGGTCTCTGAGGGAGATGGGATGGAGATTGCTGAGCAAGATGGAAGCTCAGAATCCGCGTGAAGTTGTGCGGGCCTCCCCTGTTTCTGTCCCAATGAATATTATTCTATGGAATTGTAGGGGGGCTTTGAACCCTCGTTTTCATGTCACTCTGAAGAATTTGATCGATACCCACTCTCCCTCAATTGTGATTGTTACGGAAACACGTGTTGGTGGAGAAAGGGCAAAGGATATTACTGCTAGGCTCCCTTTTGATGGAGCTTTACATGCTGACACTATTGGTTACTCAGGTGGTATCTGGGTGCTTTGGAAGTCTGATGCTGTGGAAGTTACGCAACTTGCAAAAACTGAGCAGGAAATTCACGTGGTGGTTAAGGTACGTGCTCTTAATTCCTCTTGGTTACTTTCTTCAATCTATGCTAGTCCTAGATTAGAGGAAAGGAAATTGCTGTGGAATAATTTAGCATCAATTGCTCCCATGCATGAATTACCTTGGCTTATTCTGGGTGATTTTAATGAGTTATTATCTAGTGGGGACAAGTTGGGAGGTAACCCTCTAAATCCTAGGAGAGTTCAAATGTTCAAGGACTGTTTGGATACGTGTGGTATGGTGGATTTGGGCTTCCATGGGCCTCGTTTCACTTGGATCAATAAAAGGGAGGAGGGTCATTTTATTCAAGAGAGGTTGGATAGAGGGTTTGCTAATTCTAAATGGAGAAATCTGCACCCAGAGGCCGCAGTTCACCATTTGGCCCGCACTCATTCTGATCATTGCCCGGTGTTGCTTAAGTTGGATGATCATGGCCCTTCAAATTTTTGCAGGCCGTTTCGGTTCCAGCCCATGTGGATGTCCCATCCTTTGTTTCCAAATGTTGTTAATGACTCTTGGACTGAAGATGGACCTTTGAAAGTTAATGTGGAGAAGTTCACAGCTGATGTCAAGGTTTGGAATCGAGAAGTCTTTGGTGATATCTTCCAAAGGAAAAAAAGAATAGAGGCTAGACTCAGAGGAATTCAATCTAGAATTGCTGATGGACCGAATAGTTATCTATTGAACCTGGAAGGTATTCTTAGAAAGGAGTATTTCGAAGTTCTTCAATATGAGGAGGAGTTCTGGTCCGTTAAGTCAAGGTACAATTGGCTTATACAAGGCGATAGAAATACAAGATTCTTCCATACCTCGGCCTTGATTCGAAGAAGAAGAAATAAAATCCTATGCCTTAAGGACAGCCTTGGTAACTGGGTTCAGGGTGAAAGTAATATTGCGGAGCTGATTAGAAGCGGGTTCATAAAGATCTTCTCTACTAGTGTTACTAGTGTTCCTAGGAAGAGGTGGAGCTTGAACATTTGGCCGTGTTTCCTTGGGATTGAAGAAGCTGACATGGTTTGTGCAAATCTGACCAGACTTGAAGTTAAGGAGGGTCTAGAAAGTCTTAAGCCGCTTAAAGCCCCTGGGCCTGATGGGATTCATGCGGGTTTCTTCCAAGCTTATTGGCAGCAAGTCGGTACCTCGGTGGTGAATGAAGTTTTTAAGATCTTTCAAAGTTCCACCATGCCTTCACACCTTAATGAGACCCTTATCACCCTCATCCCAAAAATTCCTGGGGCTGATTGTCTGGCTTCATTTCGGCCTATAAGCCTATGCAACACAGTATATAAACTGGTCACTAAGATCATAGTCAAAAGACTCCGGCCTTTTTTGCCTAATCTTATCTCTCCCCTCCAAACCGCCTTTGTTCCGGGAAGGTTGGGGTTAGATAATATGATCATCGCTCAAGAGATTATACATACAATGACGCTCAAGAAGGGGAAGACGGGGTTTATGGCCATCAAAATAGACTTGGAGAAAGCTTATGATAGGCTTGAGTGGCACTTTATTAGAGATGTTCTTGAGCTGTACAGGCTGCCCTCCTCTCTTATCAACCTTATTATGAGTTGCGTGTCTAGCTCGTCGATATCTATCCTTCTTAATGGAGGCAAACTTGAGCCTTTTCATCCTTCAAGGGGTATTAGGCAAGGGGATCCTCTTTCCCCGTATTTATTCATCATGTGTATGGAAGTACTTGGTTTCCTAATTTCTCGAAGATGTGAGGAAAACTTGTGGGATCCTGTTCGAGCTTCGAGAGGTGGGCAAGCCTTTTCTCATCTTTTCTTTGCCGACGACCTTGTTCTATTTGCAAAAGCTGATTTGCGGAATTGTACTAGTGTGAGGGAGACTTTGGATACCTTCTGTGAGTTATCGGGTCAAAAAGTCAGCCTAAGTAAATCTAAAGTTTATTTCTCCCCAAATATCAGTCCTGAAGCTAGGGAGGATATGTGTGGGGTGCTTGGCATTCACTCGACCCCAAATCTTGGTAAGTATTTGGGCTTCCCATTGAAACATCCAGGGTCAACATCGCACGATTTTAACTTTGTGGTGGAAAGGGTGCAAAACAAGTTGCAAGGCTGGAAAACCAATTTACTGTCAATGGCTGGTAGGGTAGTGATTGCCCAATCGGTCCTCTCAGCTATCCCTGCCTATGTGATGCAGGGGTGCATGCTCCCTACTCGAATACTGAATAATCTTGACAAGGTGAGTAGGAATTTTGTGTGGGGATCGACGGAAGAGCATAAAAAGCTACATATGGTTGGATGGGGCAAAGTTACTAAGCCTAAGTGCCGAGGGGGTTTGGGCATTCAGGAAGCAAGAGGGAGAAACTTAACTCTAGCTGCTAAATTGTGTTGGCGGATGGAAAACTCAATAAATGGAGGCTGGGCTGATGTTTTGAGGAAAAAGTATATGACTGGGCGGGCTTGTAAGCCAAAGGCTCACTCTAGAACTTGGAAGGCAGTGGAGAATGGTAGAAGCATATGTGAGAAAGGCTCTAAGTGGTCTGTGGGTTGTAACAGCCAGCTTAGCTTCTGGAATGATAAGTGGTTAAATATTGGCACTATTAGGTCCCTCATTGAAGGTCCTTTGAACCTTGGAGAGAGTGAGGTGTGTATTAAGGAGGTGATTACAGATATTGGCTGGGATTTCACAAATTTCTCCTTTGTCCTTCCTAACTATATTCTGAAGGCAGTGAGAGCCATCCCTATTAGAAGATATGCTGAAAGGGAGGACCAAAGGAGCTGGATTTCCAGCTTGAATGGGGATTTTGACTCAAAAAATGCTTACCAATTGGCAATTGATGATAACCTTGAGACTCCGGATTTCCATGGCAAATGGATTTGGAAACTCCAAACTTTGCCTAAGATTAAAATGTTCCTGTGGAAATGCTTGCACATGAGCTTACCTGTGAAAGCCATTTTGGCACATCGTGGTATTGGCGGATTGGGTGGTTGTGATAGCTGCATGGAATTGGATGAGAGTATTATTCATGTTTTGAGGGATTGCCCGATAGCTAATAACTTTTGGGTGCAAGCTAGCTGTCCTATAAGCCTTAAACAATCCTTCTCGGATGATCTTGGGACTTGGATTAAAAAGAATGCATTAGACTCTTCCAAGGCTCACGGTAAGGACTATAGCTGGTGCAATTTCTTCTTACTGGGCTTGTGGAATTTGTGGCTGCAGAGGAACAATAAGGCATTCAAGCAACAGTCCCAAAACCCAAAGCTGGTTCAGGTGGTGGAAATGCAAACCCGTGAGCTCATGTATTGTGTTTTGGAGCCTGACACGGGGAAGGATAGCTTTGTGCGGCAAGTCCAATGGCTGAAACCAGCTGTTGGTTGGCTCAAGCTAAATACTGATGGTTCGGTTGTAAGCTCGTGTGGTTCTGCAGGGTGTGGCGGCTTACTTAGAGATAGCGCCGGGCAGTGGATAGTGGGTTTTGCTAAGTCCATTAGTTCTAGCTCTAGTATTGCCGCGGAGCTGTGGGCTTTGAGGGAGGGGCTGGTGCTGTGTTTAGAAAGGGGAATTCCGGCTGTGGAGGTTGAACTTGATGCTTCTGCAGCAATTTCTTTAGTCTCTAGCAGTGTCAAAACTAATGGTGATTTGTCCGGGCTTGTTGATGACTGCAGGGAGTTGCTGATGCGGCTGCCTCAAGTTAAAATAGTACACTGCTTCAGAGAAGCAAATTTTTGTGCGGACGCCTTAGCAAAACTGGGTTCTGCTTCTGCAGATTTGTCCGCTGTTTTTGTCTTTCCCCCCCCTGATATTTTGCATTTCCTGTATGATGATATGTTGGGCGTCTTCCGCCCTAGACTCTGTAAAGCTGGTACTGCCAGTGTTTCTTAGTTTATTATAATTCCATGTTTACCAAAAAAAAATTATATATATGCATCCCATATAATGTACCTATGAATTATCATGATGAATCTTTCTCCCATGTTAAAAGGAGTGAAAGATCTTATTCTCCCCTTAACCGACATCCAAAATAGTGATTTTATTTTGGTCAATAAAGTTCTTTTGTTGTTTTCTTATGAGTGCGAACCAGTGGTGGAGTCAAGAAATTTTTTTAGAAGAAATTGGTGAATACATTTTTATGTAATTTTTAGATTTATTACAAAACGTAAAAGAAAGTTAATGGAAAATTTCAAAAGTTAGAGGGGCCATGGCCTCCCATGGCAACCCACTAGCTTCGCTATGAGTACGGTAACTCAGCATCTATTTTAGCTCTTCTAGTAAAGCAAACCATCTGGTTAGAATGAAATATAAAATTGTTTTTCAAGAATCAATTTTGGTCAAGAATCAATTGTTACTTCTCCCAAAGTGAATTAAAATATAAAAATAGAAACATAGTGTCCATATCTCGAATTCTCCAAATGAAAAATAACAATTATGTTTTATGTGGCGGTGGATGATCGCTTGAAGAGGTTCATCTATAATCTTTATATATATATATATATATATATATATATTGTAAGGTTGAATTTAATCAACCATCTTGTTAGCTTTATTCTGTACCAATTTACTTGTAATTCAGCAATTAGTAATCTTGTATTTAGGTTGGATAATTGTAAGGGTAGTGTGTGAGAAAATGTGAAGAAATGCTCAAGATTGTGCAAAGAAACAGAAACTCGCGACTGGATCTCGCGGGTGACTCGCGGCTTGCAAGTCGCCAGAAGTTGCACATGTGCCAAGCATGTCAGAAGCTGAAGAGTCGTGCTAGTTGTTGCACTAAAGGACAAAAATCACAGGCTAGCCAGGTCGTTAGCTCGCGGCTTGAACTCACGACTTAATCCAGTCGCGAGGTCAAGTCGCCAAAATGCCCTGTTTGGGAAAATCTGACGTTTTACATTCCATTCTCATTCCAGTATAAATACCCCTCATTCTCACATTATGTAGAGAGTTTCCAGAGAGAATTTTGTGAGAGAAACCCTAGAGAAATACAAGATTGATTCATCCACAATCTTTACCTTAGAGACTCTACAAATTCCTCTACTCTCTTCCTTTCCATTGTCATACCCTTGAGAGGTCTTTAGCCAAATCCTTATCTCACCACATCCATGTCTGTGAGAAGGTTTATTTGGTACTGTTTGGGAAGCAGTTAGGAAGGAACTAATCTACATTGGTTAATGCTATGGTCTAGTAGCGGAATCCGGAAAGCTAAAGAAGAAATAGGTTCGGCATAACCTCGTTGGAGCAAGAAGCTTGGAGGGCTTAGGTACTTGGGTAGATTAGGCTTAGAGGGTCTTCCGTTGTTCATGTATCCCAACTACATTCTTTAGTGAATTATTCATCGCTTGGAGGGCGGCGGAGAGGTTTTATGTCGAGGGCTTCGGTTTCCTCTTCGATAACACATCGTGTGTTGTCCGTGTGTTTGCATCTTCCCTTCCTTTATCTTTGCCTTATATTTACTACTGTGGATGTGTTTATATTTGGCTTAGATTGTTTATCAATTCTGTGTTTGGCTTATGTTCAAATTCTGCACATAAATTGTTTGATAATAAGCTTGAATTGATAATTTGTAATTTGGGGTCTAAACGTTCAAGGGTGTTTCATATCCATTTTGAACTTTCAATTGGTATCAGAGCAGGTACACTTGTTGTGACTTAATTACCTAAGTGTGATCCCTGACCCCCTTTGAGATGGATAAGTCACAATCTCTTAATGTACCACCGTTCTTTGACGGTAATAATTATGCATTTTGGAAAGTCCGTATGAGGGCGTTTTTGTGTTCTATTGATGATGCCGTGTGGGATGCAGTTGAAGTAGGATGGACAAGGCCAGAGGCTGCCAAGTCTACTTGGGATAAGGCTGCTCTTGCGGCGGCGAATGCAAATAGCAAAGCCTTGAATGCTATTTTCTGCAGTGTCTCTCCAGAAGAATTTCACCAGATTTCACATATCACTATTGCTAAGGAAGCATGAGAAATTCTGGAGACAACCTATGAAGGGACCAAGAAAGTGAAGGACACCAAATTTCAAATGTTGACCACTCGCTTTGAGGAGCTAAAGATGAGTAAGGATGAGTCTTTTAATTCATTTTACAGTAAATTGAATGAGGTTGTTGTTGGTAAATTTAACTTGGGAGAAAAGATGGAGGACTCAAAAATTGTAAGGAAGATCCTTCAGTCACTACCAGAGAGTTTCCGTACCAAATTTACAGCCATTGAAGAGAGCAAAGATCTTGATGAAATTAAGGTTCAAGAGCTGGTTGGTTCTTTGCAAACTTATGAGTTGTCCCTGCCCACACAGAAGAAGAGTAAGTCACTTGCTCTTAAGACAATTGATGAGAGAATGGTATCTCATGACTCTTCGGAAGAGGATGCAGTAGACAAAGATGTGGCGTATCTTGTAAAGAATTTCCGAAAATTCTTAAAGCTCAAAAACAGTGGGAAATTCGGTGACAAAAGAAAATTTCAGAGTACCGGAAAAGAGAAGAAAGAGTTCAGAAGAAAAGAGGGTAGAGATTCCCAATCTTCACAAGGAATTACATGTTTTGAATGTAATGGACATGGGCACTTTAAAAAGGAATGTCCCAATTATTTGAAGTCGAAGGGAAAGGCCTATGCCACTACTTTAAGTGATTCGGACTCATCAAATTCTGACTCTAAGGACAGCTGTGATGAAGAAGGAAATTTCTCTGCATTCATGACCATTGCTCATGTGGAATCCTCAGATGATTTGGATACACTTGTGAAGGAGCTTGGTGAGCATTCTGATTTGGAGTCTATTGGGGTTGTTGAAGAATCGGAGGCTGAAGAGGATGAAGATACATCGGGTCTTCAAGAGAATTACGCCTTACTCCTTGAGAAATCGGGTGAGTATGCAAGGGTTGCAAAGGCGGCTGTGAAGAAGATGAAAAGGGCTGAAAAGGACTACAAAAGTCTTCTGGCCAGATATAAGGAGGTAAAGTGTGAAATTGAGACACTAAATAGTGAGTTATCGAAAGCTTATACCAAAGTAAGATTTCTTGAGTAAGAGGTGATGCAAGCACAAGCCAAGATAGAAAGGGTCTCCTCCAAGAAGCTGGAAGATGTTATCTCTTCTCAAAAACACTTCTCTGACAAATCTGGTTTGGGTTATACCGGAGGAAGTAGCTCATTGGCCAAAGCTACCAAAGAAGTAAAATTTGTGAAGGCCATAGAGCCGATTGTGGAAGAACCCATCCCTGAAAATGTTAAGGGTGAGAAGAAGAAGAAGTTGGCTAAGCAACGAGTGGGTAATAAGTTCCGAAATTAATCAAAAGCCAAATTTGAAGGTAGGGCAAGATCTCTCTCAAGACCACAACGGAGTCCCAAAACAGATTATGTGTGTCACTACTGCCGATTGCAAGGACATACTAGACCCAACTGTCAAACGCTGAGAGCAAACAACAATGCAAGCACACCTCGGTCACGATGAAGAAGAAATAACAAGAGGTCTTAGGGTGGTAAGCAACCAAGAAGTCAAAACCATAATCCAGGAATGATGGACGTGATGAAGATGATCGGTGCATTCACCAATTGCTTGGAAAACTTCACACGAAGGTTTGAAAGTCCTAACTCTCTTACCCAATCGGTTAAGGATATCACCCCAAACGCACGTGACGTGTGGGTGACGAAGGGTACTCATGCATAAGCATTGCAACATGTCCATGCATTAATACTTCCTATATTTTGTGTATATGCTTGGTTGTTTTGCTTCTTGCTAGTTTGAGTTGGATATTTTTGTTTGTGAGCTTTGGTTAAATTGTTTTTTACTTTGCTGATTCTGTTTTGATCAATCTTTATTTTTCTTGTGTCAAAAATTCAAAAACACATAAAAAGTAGAAAATCCAAAAAGTTTGATCAACTTTGTTAAGTTTTGTCTCAAAGCATGTTTTACATTGTACCTTTGTACTAATGGTTTTGTGCATCTACGAGCTTAGCTTGTTCCCTATGCACTCATACCATTGTGGGAGAAATTCTGAAATCTATGTGACTGTTGTAAATAGATCTTCAACCTTGTCATGAATGATTAGTGAATGGTTTTGTTGATCTTAAGACATACGTAGACTCATGCCTATATATGTTCCTACTCTTTATTTTTTGCTTAAAAGAGCTCTCTAAATGTAAATCTCCAAATGAAAAGAGATATAGAGCTGCAAAAGCCTGTTGCACATACTAGTATTTGACTAGGAAAAAGGGAAAGCGACCAAAATAAAAATGTATGATGCCCAAAAAGCCAAAGGCTAACTCATCAATTGAAATATCAAAAAATTTCAGGCATCTATCTCACAATGAGATCTTCTTTGCTCAAAAAGTGCAAATGATATGTTGAATATGGAGCCAAATGAAAAGTTTCAAAGAAATGTAATCAAGTTTATGTAGGAGGTCATATATGCATGTTTCTATAATTGAGGTAGGTCACATTTTCTAGTGCTAATTGTGTATGCCTTGATTGAATTGATCATTGAAGTTTCACATTGGACTAAGGACTATCTTATTTTTGATATCCACACACAACACACAAGTCTATGTTCAATGAATGCCATATTCATTTGTGTAATTGTACTTGATTAAATGTGTTTTCACATACTCAATCTCTGTTTGATCAAACACAAAAAGATTTTTGAGTACTTTTAGTTGTTTTTGGAAAGTATTTTGTTTTTACAAAAATATCAAAAATTTCAAAAACTGTTTCCTCTGTTTTGGCGACTAAGTCGCGGGTTAGCCCAGTCGCGAGCCCCAGTCGCGAGTCCACTCAGAGATTTTTCGCGGCTTACTGGCGAGTCAGTATCCCAGTCGTAAAAAAGACTTAGAAAATTTTTCAAAATATGAGTTTTTGCATTTTTCACGGCTCAGTTTGGCGACTTGTTCGCAGGTGGAAGGTCCAATCGCGAGGTTACTCAGAGATTTTTGCGGCTCAACTCGCGACTCCCTCACGGGTAGATCTTCCAGTCGCGAAAAACACTTAGAAGATTTTTCAAGAATCTTGTTTACATAGTGTTTCGCGGCTTACCTTGGCGACTTTTTGGTGACTTGATCCAGTCGCGAAAAACGCGTGTTTTGCGTTTTAAAGTTAGATTTCAAAAACTTTTCAGTTTTCCCTCGAAATCAAGTGACTGCTCATTGTCTTCTCCATTTCTCTCTGAAACACTCTGTGTTCTCTCTTGGGAAATCTTCATTTCTGCACCATTCTTCAAGAAAAAGGTATGGGTTTTCTTGTTTCCACTTCATATTTCATGTTTTTACTGTTATTTTCTTGAATTTGTGAGTGGTGTTGGTGCCATTACGTTTTGAAAAACAGCATTTTCGTTCATGTCTCTATTTCATTCTGATTGAGTGTTATTTGGTTGAGTGTTGATGCTTCTGAGTACTTATTGTTTATATTACTGGTGTTTATGGAGTTTTGTGCTTATTGTGGCATTTTTTTTTGCCATATTAATTTTTGCATATCATGCTCATGGTAGTTTGTCACAGTGTCAGTGTGTGACTTTGAGATCTTTAGTGTTTCTGAACAATCACCATTTCTGTTCTCTTGTTTTTCACAATGATTCTGTGTGGCATATGATTTATTAATTTAAATCCGTTTCTTACTCTATGATTTAGTAAAATCTCTCGGATTTGCATTCTCATTTGAATCTAATCAAATTGATTTTGGTACCCGGTGGTATTGAATTTGGTACTTTGCTGTGTGTTTGCTCTTTTACAGATGTCTCGATGATCCTCCAAAGGAAAAGAGGTTATGACAAAAGAGGAAACATTCCTGTTGCAAAACGAACATGTTCTTCATCACAGCCATCTACAGAACTCAATAGTGAGTTATTTAGAACTCCTCAGCACCTACATGCTTACTCAAGCATTTTTGACCAGGCAACTCCTACAATGGAACGAGAGGTCATATTTGACACTTTGGAAACCACTTTTGTCCCTCAGATCTTCGAGGCAAAAGATTAGGCAGAATTATTTGGAAATTTTGTTGATCCAATGCTGGAACTAGTGAAGGAGTGTTTCGCCAACACAGTTGATCTTGAAAGTGAACTACACTGTATGGTAAGAGGAACGGAGTTCATCATTAGTCCGGACACCATAGCTGAACTTCTCAAAATCACTAGACCTGAGAATGTCGACATAACTCCTTATGATGATCGCACTCCAATGATTCAGGACATTCTCCAAGTTCTTGGTCCTGGCCATAACATCTCCAGGACCGGCACATCCATTAGTACTACCAAGTTTTCACCTGAGTTGACAACATTGAAGCTGATCATGTATACCAACCTCTATTCGTTGACCAACACGGTGTATATCAACCTTGGAAGGGCTCAATTTCTATGTGATCTCATCACAGGCACCACCATTGACATATGTGCCATATTTTTTATATCATAAGAAAGACAGCAATTCGAACAGTAGCATGAGGGTGCCTTCCATTTTGCAGTCTCATTATGAAATTCATTCTAAGTGAAGGTGTTACTCCTCCCTCAGTTGGGAAAATAATTGCTCGTCCTCGACCAATCTCTATGTCCACTCTACAAGCTAGCAGAAGTCATTCATCCAAAACTCCAAAGAGTGCACATTTCTCTCCTGCTACTCCTTCTACTCCTAAGCCAGATTCACATGTACATGCCACCCATGTATCACAGCAACTTAGCACTACACAAGCACAGTCTGCCCCTCAACCTGATAGGTTGGAGATGCTCTTTGAGAACCTCCACAAGTGCCTTGAGGAATTGGAAAAGACTCTCAGTGATGGCCAGAGAGAGCAGTCAGAGAGATTTGTAGTCATGCAGGACCAGATCGATGTTTTAACAGCTCAGGTTGATGGCATTTTCACCAAGTTACAACAGTGACCCTTTGGCCATTCCGGTCAAAAATGGGGAGAACTTTTAGGCCAACACTTGAGGGGGAGTGCTTATTTAAGGGGGAATTTCATAATCCTTACTGATTTTGTCTATAGTTTTGTTACTATGGTTTGGATAACAGTTGTTTTTACTGATTTGATACAATGTGGTTTTGGGTTAATGTTTAGCTTATACTCATATCTCTTGAATGCTTTTAACACTTTGGTTTATTTATATATTGATGATGTTATTCAGTCTATTGTGTTATGTTTTTTTTTGTACCCATGTTGCTTTTGTAAGCTTTAAGGGTTTGTTTCCATGCACTTTGCATTTTGCAGGCTTTTATGGTTTGTACCATGCAATGCAATATCTTTGCTTTGTAGCCTTACTTTGTGCCTTATGTACTTGATGTTAAATGCTATGCATTTCAATTCAGTACATCACTCTTGTGCCCTTGTAGGATTGTTCCTAGATGCATATATGTTTGTATGCATTGGTTGAGTGTTGGACTTGCAAATGATACTCTTCAATTGAGCTTACCACCTTGCATGTCCGGTTGTTTATTCCTTGTGTGAATGAGCATAGTAATCACTTTTATATAGTGATTGCTTGTTTGATCTTGCCATGGTCTAATGCTTTATTCCATTTTGCTTGATCATGATATTATTGCTCCATATGTATTTCAAGTTTTTCTGCATACAATGATATTATTGTGTTGTTGTGTTTCAGGAGTTACTTGTTCATATGTTCAAGAGCGTTTCAGAATCTAGAGTTACGTGTGAGTGAGTTTTGTTCAACTGTTCCCAACTCACGTATTAAGTCTAGAGTCTATTGTAGGGTTTTGTCACGGAATAGCCAAAGGGGGAGATTGTAAGGTTAAATTTAATCAACCATCTTGTTGGCTTTATTCCGTGCCAATTTGCTTGTAATTCAGCAATTAGTAACCCTGTATTTAGGTGGGATAATTATAAGGGTAGTGTGTAAGAAAATGTGAAGAAATGCTCAAGCTTGTGCAAAGAAACAGAAACTCGCGACTGGATCTCGCAGGTGACTCGCGGCTTGCAAGTCGCCAGAAGTTGCACACGTGCCAAGCATGTCAGAAGCTGAAAAGTCGCGCTAGCTGTTGCACTACAGGACAAAAGTCCCAAGCTGGCCAGGCCGTTAGCTCGCAGCTTGAACTCACGACTTAATCCAGTCGCGAGGTCAAGTCGCCAAAATGCCCTGTTTGGGAAAATCTGACTTTTCACATTCCATTCTCATTCCAATATAAATACCCCTCATTCCCACGATTTGTAGAGAGCTTCTAGAGAGAATTTTGTGAGAGAAACCCTAGAGAAATACAAGATTAATTCATCTACAATCTTTACCTTAGAGACTCTACAAATTCCTCTACTCTCTTCCTCTCCATTGTCATACCTTTGAGAGGTCTTTAGCCAAATCCTTATCTCACCACACCCACGTTTATGAGAAGGTTTATTTGGTGCTGTTTGGGAAGCAGTTAGGAAGGAACCAATCTACATTGGTTGATGCTATGGTCTAGTAGCGGAATCCGAAAAGCTAAAGAAGAAATAGGTTCGGCGTAACCTCGTTGGAGCAAGAAGCTTGGAAGGCTTAGGTACTTGGGTAGATTAGGCTTGGAGGGTCTTTTGCTGTTCATGTATCCCAACTACATTCTTTAGTGGATTATTCACCACTTAGAGGGCGGCGGAGAGGTTTTACGCCGAGGGTTTCGGTTTCCTCTTCGATAACACATCGTGTGTTGTCCGTGTGTTTGCATCTTCCCTTCCTTTATCTTTGCCTTATATTTACTGCTGTAGATGTGTTTATATTTGGCTTAGATTGTTTTATCAATTCTGTATTTGGCTTATGTTCATGTTCATATTCCACACATAAATTATTTGATAATAAGCTTGAATTGATAATTTGTAATTTGGAGTCTAAACGTTCAAGGGTGTTTCATACCCATTTTGAACTTTCATATATATATATATATATATATATATATATTTCTTTATTTTATAGCAGTTTTCTTTTTAAATTTTTTTCCCCCTAACTCCTAAGAATTAACTTCTCCAAAAGTGAAGTTTTCGAAACAAGGAAGAAAAGAACCAAAGAAAGAGTGAACACTACTAACAAAAAAGATAATGACTGCTGTGAGTTTAAGATAAGGGAAGGATATATACTTCTGCTTTGCTCATGTCGGTATAGGCATAGCACATTACTTTCGTCATTCTTTTTCTAAAGAAACTTCCCCACTCCCCTAATTTAGATAAAGAAAAGTTCAATTTGCAACACGGGAAGGAATTCATTTTTCTAATTCAGATGTAACGTGGAATACATGCATGTAGCTTAAAATTGTAGGGTGAGGAACAATGATCGATAATTAATTTGAAAAGCACGTACCTATCTAAACATTTAATGTAAATATTTGAGACAGATTCACCATCAAACGTGAAGTGGATTACATCTTATTTAATTAATGGTCAATTTGAATGGAAAGAGAGTAGCAATGAATATTTGATGAATTTAGCTTTCGCAAGCCCTCTATGAGTTACCGAATTGTCAACTTGCATTGCAGTGGAGGTTGATTTTTTTTTTTTCCCCCATTTTTTATATTAATCTGGATTTACAAAGCATATGGCTTTTTTTTTTTGGGGGGGGGGGGGGGGGGGGTGTGAAATAAATTAAAAAAACCCTAAAAGCTTTTGATAGGTTTTAGACCCTTTAAAACAACCAGATTGCGTAGCCTAGATTAATTAGCCAAGTTGTTACTTAGTCAAATTAAACAATTCTAGGTTAAAATAATCAAATAATCATATCATGTATATAAAACATATAAAGCAGCGGAAATAATAAAGAACACAATAATATGATCACCCAGGAAACCACACGGTAAAAACCTGGGGAGGATTTGACCCACCGATCCTCAAGGCAAAACAGAATTCACTATGAATGAATTGAAGTTCTTACAAAAGGACTACAAGCTCCTCGCTCGTCTTCCTAATGCTACCCACCAGTAGAACTTACTGACACGACCACGTGCAAGCTCCGAATCCACGGACTCCTTCTTTCTTGAATTCCTCAATCAGCTACAAGCTCCCCGCTTGTTTATCTTTAAGTTCCAATGGTTGCAACTATAATGATCTTCAAGATGTTGAAATTATCTCTACCTTGAAAACCCTAAGTTTTGTGTAAAGGAAAGCTCCTCTAAGATCTCACAAGAGATTCACACAAAACAGCAATGTATGAGCGACAATACAATATGGAGCACCTTCAAAAACATGGCTAGGGTTTAGTTTATATACCTAGGGTAAAAACATAAAACCCTAAACGTTTAATGAAGTATGGCTGAGTTGGAAATTCTGCAGAAAAATCAACCTATGCGATTTTCGATTGATCGAGCTTGTCCTTCGATCGATCGAGTCAGGCCGAAAGTCCCAAGTACTTCTGCAGCCACTCGATTCCAACTTTACAATAATAAACCAACTTTGAGCAAGCCTATATAAGGCTAAATACATTGTTTTAATCATGGTTTGCCAACATTACAAATTAGAGTTCTAAATACATAAAATCCTAAAACCTTAGAACCTAACAGCTTTAATAAAAGTGATGAAGTGCAACGAGACTGAATGCGACCAGATGGAGCCAAGCCCTCATCTCTGTGACTATATAAGTGGTAAGGTAGCTCCCTTAGGATGGTCATCGGTGTCGTGTCTGCCACAACGTCTCCAATGCCAAAGTCAGTATAAGGAAACTCTTTGGGAAAGAATAATATAATGTAATAGAGCAAGAAGTATTTCTGAGTGTGTCTATGTACCTTATGTTGGTGCTTGGAGTGCTATATATACATTCTTGTAGCCCCTAGCCGTTGTGGCTATTATGGTGGTTTTAATGCTCCTTTGGGTAACGTCTCATCCCTAGTAATATGGTCCTTAATGGACCTCCAACAGTCTACACAGCTGGCTTTGTAACCACCAGAATCATTTATTGACTACATTGAATGGCTCATCTGCCTTCGTCAGTAGTGTGGTTATATCGCCGGGGATGCTTAGTTGTTTCGTCTATTAATGTGACTTCGTCAGTCTCAAAGGATTTGTCCTGGGAAGTCTATCTCGTCAGTCCCATCAAAAAGTATGTTAGGCTGGAAAGTGAAAAGTCCAACCATGAGCTACTAGACATCTTTAAGGAAAATTATATACTCTTTACCAGTTTTAGCCGCGTGGCAAGTTGTGATCAAAGTTGTGTACAATTATGTAATCCTAGCATTTTCATTACGATAAACATCAATACATGTGTGACGGCTCTTAAAAATAAATCTTATATATGTCTAGGGTTGTGACTTATGAGAAAAGAAACCCTAAACAAATATATCAGCTTAGGCTGAATTGCAAATTTGGAATTCTAAAATTGTAATTTTTGATAGATCGAGCTTGTGTCACCGATTTGGCGCAATACTCACCTGACGTAATTTTATTACAATTCAGCCATTAATTTGGTGCAATACTCACCGATTTGGCGCAATACTCACCTGACGTAATTTTTGGTAGCTAGCAATCAATGCCAAAGAATCTACTGTTCATCCAGCCTGGACTAAAGCCCAAGCCTGTCTCCTACTTCTCTAACCTCCAACTTAAAGCTTTACTACGTATTATATTTTAAGTTGATAGAAATGTATCATTAATTGAAGATGATGATTCTGATTTATCCCTCGTTTGTCTCGTACACCAATTATTTTGGACATTCTTAGGCTTTAGCCTATTTACCCTTTTGGGATTTTTTGTTTTGTTCACAGATTTCACCGAATGAGGGTGAATGAGCTTTTGGACTGTGATTTCAATATAGCGTAATGGATGGTTTCGGGATAAAGAACTCCTTGGTGTCTAACCATGATTCAAAAAAATGCATAAGTGTTCATGGATTCTGGTGTTTAAAAAGGATAATACTTCAAAATAGAAAATAAAATAAAATAAAATAATCATTAGATAATGAAAAGCAACTTAATTACGACAAGACATATGTTATCACTTTGTTGTAACCAAATTTATCTTCTTTCAATGGCAAATTTAGGCCTACAAGTACTAAAAGAATTCTCAGCTTAATTAATTATGTATAAGACATAATCCTTAAGGTACATTTATCTATTTGTTCTAATTAAAATTTTCTCCATTCTATTGGTAAAAATCATATATTAATATAATAAAAATTAGTTACCAAAAATCATGTTTTCGCCAAATGAATATCTTAGCGAATTAATTCCCAAGTATACCATAACTTTTACCTTTGTCATAGTCTTACAACAACAAATAATGGAGATAAATACCTGTTTGGTGACGGCATCTCTCTCCCAACAGATTCCTCTACCTTAATGCACATAATATAAGTACTCTACCAACATATTTTATTGCAAATTTTCCAGACTTCAAGAAGGAACAAATCGTCAGGATGATAGTATAAGAACATGCAATCTTGATATATCCATTACTTGTTAATCTCAACATATAATTTTGATGGCCATGTTGCTGATGAAGCTGGTGAAATGACTCCAAAACGTTTGCTGTAATATTTTACCCGTCAAACTGTATTCAATACATTGAATTCAAGAGCATAATAAAGATGAAGTCATGAAGACCATTCTCAGTGGTGTCTATTTCTGGTGTAGTCAGAATTTGGAATAATTAAATTTGGTAAAAATACTGTTCACCCAATTTAAACTCATAATTTAAATTTAAATTTAAATTTTGTGTGTAGTAGTGGCTTTCTTGTGGCTGTAGTAGGGCATTAAACTTCGAAGTTTTTGAGTTTTCAACTTATTAATTTGTTGATGCTTTCACACATTTGGAGTGTTTACCTGTAATTTCGGACCGATCAACGCAACTGGGAATCTTGAACGAAGCGCTGTCAATCAAGAGCAATCAGTGCTATATATTGATTTATAGTTTTCTAAAGCGAGATCCTTTGTCCTTTCTAGCTAGTTCATTGCATTTTCAAAAGCAGTACTCTTTTTTTAACTTGTTTTTGGGTCATTCTATAATTACAAGAGGGTTCCAGAGAAAAGAGGCTTTTGAAGGATCTATTGCTACTGTTATTCTTTTGGCATATGGTAAAATTCTATTAAGCCATGCTGGTGATTCGAAGGCTCTTCTCTGCTCAGAGAATGTTCTCTCCCTTCCCGATGCTAGAGGTCTAGAAATTTCGGTTGATTTAAATCTATTTTCTATACATTTTCAGTTACATTTGCTAATTTGAACCTGAAAGATTTGCTTTGAAAAATCAGAGTTTCAACAATGGCGGAAAAGGAAAAGTGAGAAAGAAAAAGGAGAGATTTGTGAGAGAATGAAAAAATGATTAGCGACTCTAACTTTGATGTTCACCATTACATACATATATATACAGATTCACAGATAGATTAATCTAACTACCTAACTATAGATGCGTAGAGATTGGGAACAGTTATTCTCTAATTACACACGTGATTAACATGCCATCAACAGAATTCTGATATCTCGAGGGAGAAGATAAGTGCAGATGGCAGAGTTTTCAAACGACACCATCTTGATAAAATAACAGCTAGTTTTCCTGATCAAAACGGCAACGTCATCGTTTCTAAACAATGACGTTTTGGTGTGTGAAACACAATATAGCCGTTTATTTGAAAAACCAGCCGTTGGGCAATTCTTTGACATTCTCTTCTCTTCAGAACCATGAAGAAACCATATAATTAGAAAGCAAATTATTTGAATGAAGAAACCATCTAATTACTCACACCTACATCTGCTTCGTGCTATATAAATTATATATTTAGAAGCAAATGATTTGATAAAGAAGTTCAGTCGCAGAGAGAGAGAGAGTCAACATAAACACTTTATTATTCAATTATTATGCTCGTAAATCAAAAATTTTTGAAGCAAAATCCCAAGTCCAACGAAAACACAGGCATACGGATACACAAAAGCAGATATATAGCTGCTCAACACAAAACACCCAAAACAAATAGCTTATTTTAACCATGAAGAAACCATAGTAATCAATCAATAGAAAAAGTGAAATCATCAATCCAACACAAAGTTGTAGAATGTAGACGAAACACCCTAGAGAGTAACCACCTTATAGCTCGGCGGAGGCAGCTGCTTGAGAGTAATCCTTAAAAGTTGAAAGTAGACTGGAAGCTGTCCTATGGATAAAAGGATTATAGGCAGACATATCACCATATACACAGGAAACGCCTTATCTTGCAGTCTACTTTCTAGCAAGAAGAACTGTCCAGCACAGAAAGAAATTAACATCGCCCCAATGGATACAAAGAGCAATGTTAGGCCAAGCAGAAGTTTCCTCGGCACATAGCTATGAAAATGTTTCGGTTGGTATTGGGAGGTGAGGATCTTGAGGAACAAAAACAAGGAAATAATAGAGGCGCACAGAGCAACAAGTGAGGAAATAGCAAATACGCTGAATGCAGGATGTTTTACAAGGACTGGCATGCCACTATTATCATTGATTCCACCGGGGACAGTGGTTGACGCTGGAAAGACAACAGTAGCGATGAGTGTAGCCACAACAGAGCAGGAATTTGAAATGCTTTTCAGCCACTTGTCTCCTTCCTTGACGAGGTCCATGTGGGTTTCGTTGAATATATCTTCTGGGGTCTTGCCCTCGTCGTTGAGTTGATAACAGAAGTGTTGCGGCACCATGTCTTTTACAAACTGCATTGATATACATTCGATAGTGAAAAAGTTTATATCAAGTACTTGTAGGATGGTGGCATTTGCCATGATGTCCTTTTACATTGTAAGCTTTAGTTCATATGGGGTTAAATCCCTTAGTAAGATGTTTAATTAAATTCGATGTGAAGCTAGTTTTGAGTCTGTACCTCATACCATTTGACTTCACACAGCATTTGCAATGCGCCCCCAGGTATTTGCCAAACCTTTTGCCATTCTAGATTCGCTGCCAGATGCAATGCGTTGTTTTCAAACCTATCCACTTCATGAATTAGTTTGTGTTTCATAAAATCTTGCTTAAGCAGGAGCTGTAATATTTGTGGTTGCTTGTACACTGCTGCCAAAAGCACAATATTTCTCCCTCCGCTCTCGTCATAAATGGCCAGTGGAAACTCTTTGAGTATTTGCTCGACCATTTCTGTGATACCATTTCTTGCCGCAAGCACTATAGCTGTCTCTGCCACTATAGACGTTTCATTACTCTTGTCATTAATGGCCACTGGAAACTTATCTATTATTTGCTCCAACAACTATGTGATACAATTCTGTTAGATTCTATATTTAGAAATAAATGTTTAGGTTCTAAACTTTTTACATGTTGGCAAACCAAGTACTGAAACTTGTCTAGGAATAAATATTAGTGTTTATGAAGCATTTTAGACATTGCTCAAATCCAGAATTCAAGAATGTACCTGCTGCAGAAAGTTAAAGTGAAAAGCTGACTAGCTCGACTGATTGAGAGGAAGCTTTGATCGATCGAGATACAGATTTGCAGAGTTTTAATTCAACCCAACAGTCCATTAAACATTTAGGATTTCAGTCTAATATATAAGGAAAACAATAAAACGTGTTTTTCTACTCTTGCAGAGCTACTCTTTTAAGATCTGAGAGATTTTTATACGTGCTTTTCTTTCAAGTATCTTGTTTCCTTCTTGTTGCTCAGGTTTGGAAGTGGTGGCCCTATAACCATCTGTGGGAGGTGGTAATTTCTCCAGCATCGATGTAGACTGAGGAGCCCTCGTACATGTGATGTCGGAAGTGTTTTTTGTAATTTTCTAAGGATTTCCATGATTTTAGCATAATGTACATGCTTCTGTTTTATCTTCCTTGTACCCTCTGATTATTTTTCAATAAGTATATAATATATATTACAAAAGGCAAATATATTAATTAATGTACTTTTTAACTTATATTATCAATTATATATAAAAAACTAACAAATTGACATGATAATTAATGTGATTGAAATTATATCAATAAATGATTATGACTTTTTATTTTTGATTTAAAAATATATATAATAAAAAATTTTATTTAATATTAAAAAGTTTAAAATTTGTAGTATATATATATGATGTTAACTTTATATATATATATATATATATATGTATGTATGTATGTATGTATGTATGTATGTATGCTATAAGTTTGAGTTAAAGTTTCAAATACAAAAATGTTCGTAGTATAGTTTTAATTATTACAATTTAAATATTTGAGTCCATATTAAACAAAATAACAGAAGATTATGTAAGCAACGACATTTGGTATTTATGTAACTACTAAAAATCATCACATTTGTAAGTTGACATTATACTTTGGAATTTTGCAAAAGATATTTTTTATTCACATGCACGTACGTGAGTGATTGCAAATGTGGTATATGAATTTTTCCCTCCTGGCACATTACTTAATTAGTTACTTAATAAGTCAAATCCTGGCACATTACTTAAAAGACAATATTAAAAAAATAACTGAAAATATACTAATCTATATTAACAAAAAAATAATTGACAAATTGTAAACAACAGTAAGTGTCATACATAAACTAATATAAATGTAAACTATATAGTTAGACATCTAAGTTAATTCTTTAAAATAAATTGTGAAAATAAAATCAATTTGAAATTATTAAGAGTATAGCAATTTATTTGCAAATTGTATATATGTTTTACTGTCTTGATTGCTTTTAA
This sequence comes from Quercus glauca, assembly GCA_023736055.1. Classification (NCBI taxonomy): domain Eukaryota; kingdom Viridiplantae; phylum Streptophyta; class Magnoliopsida; order Fagales; family Fagaceae; genus Quercus; species Quercus glauca. The sequence continues at coordinate 1,041,655 of CM043326.1, read as the reverse complement.
AAATATAAATAAAATTCAACTTTCTATATGTTTTTTAAAGTATTTAAAATTTGTCTTCATAACAAAAACCCATAGTTTGAAACTGGAATGTCAAAAATTTGATGGGGAAAATTTGTGTAAAATATATTAGTATAGGACTATCAATTGAAATGCCATAGAATAAATTATATATATATATATATATATATATAATAAAAAAATAAAAAATAAAAACCTAAAATGTGATTATTATTATTATTATTTTGCTAAGTTTAAGTGCATAAATAGTTAGAAGCTAACAGCCAAGATAAGTCAAAGTATTAGTAGTACATATGATATGAGATATTTTAGGAGGGGTGGGGGCCAATTGCCCATTGGCTCCGCCCTGATATAGGCCGATCTTATTCCTAGTCCACCCAAGAATCCATAAAATATAGTGTTATATATATGTGTGTGTGTGTGTGTGTGTGTGTGTGTGTGTGTGTGTGTGTGTGTGAGAGAGAGAGAGAGAATAGTAAATCACCTTCTCCATGTCGTCGGTGACGGTTGAAAACCCTGGCATTGTAAGTGTAACTGTCCTGACTAAGTTCACTGTAAGTGTAACTGTCCTGACTAAGTTCACTGTCCCTGTTGGTTGCTGGGCCAGGGTTCCTCCCTCCTGAGAAGTTGAGCGCTTTTTTGCCTTTTTTTTATATGCATTTTCATGATTTGAACTGAATGTACGTGCTTCTGTTTTAACTTCCTCGTTCCCTCTGATTGTTATGATCATAGAATAGAATATATATATATATATATATATATAAAATACCAAAAGGCAATTTTTCTTAAAAAGAGGCAAATATATTAATTAATACATACATAATTACTGTAGTAGGTAGAAAGTAACACAGTGCAATTAAATTTTGAACAAAATTTAGCTACAAAATTGGTTGTAACTTAAGGCTACAAACTTACTCAATAAAATAAATACTACAACATATTTTGAAAATCTAACCGTTGAATTACATGTTCTTTATGCTCTTAATACACATGTTAAATTTTGTGTCAATCAGATATCATTTACTATATGATCTATAAGCCTATATTTTGTGCATAATTTTAAATTACAAAAACTTGCAATTTAAAAAATTTATTGATGACACAGCTATTGATCTTTAATTTTCTTGAAATTTTGCAAGCATGGAGAATATAAAAAGAAGATGTAATCCAATGGTGGACTTGTCAAAATTCACTTCTAATAAAAAGATATTAAGTAAGTTTGTAGTCTAAGGTTACAACTAATTTTGTAGCTAAACTTTGTCCTTAAATTTTTGGATAAAAACATGTTACACACATGCCGTTAAATCATGTCTTCAATCCATGATTTCAATTCAAAAAAATGTGTATAATTGTGTATGTCTAACAAACACTACCCTAAATTTTTTATTGCTAGAAACAACTTACGTAAATGGCTCAAGACTAGCCCAAAAGAACAATCAGAAGATAGAGATATCAAGATCCTGCATCGTGATAGTACCTAAGAGCATTCGCATCAGTCCATGCAAAAAATTTGTAAATTTACACATCTAAAACCTACTTTTTCTATTTTACACACTTACTTTTACAAAACACTCACATCAGTTTATCTATTATACATGTTAATTTATTAAAATAATCATTTTTATTATTATTTTATTATATACCACTTCTTTAATTTACATATCTCCCTCATCTCAAATCTCTGCCCCTCTCTCATCCCAAACCCTCTGCCTCCGCACACGCACACACCGTCACAAAGCCAAACCTCCATGGCTAGAGCTCCATGGCCATGGCCGAACATCACATAACCATCACAAAGGCAGAAAACCCACATAAATTAAACCCCTCCACGGCGAGAAGAACACCGATCTGAAACTCCGATCCAGCTACACAGCTACACTCCGATCCAAGCACGGCGCCGATCTGAAACTCGGATTCAAGCACGGTCAGAAGAACACCGATCCAAACATGCCGATCCAAGCACTCCGATACAAGCACGCCGATTTGAAACTCCGATCCAAGCACACCGATCTGCCACAAACGCCGATCCACTCTCTCTGTCTCCGTCGGGGTGTCCGTGTGTGGGTGTGTCTGGTTTTGTGGTGTCTGTTGTTGATTTTTGATTTTTGGGGTTGATTTTTGATTTTGTCTGTGGGAGTGTGTGTTTCAGAGGAAGAGGAAGAAGCATGAGGGCGTTGGTTTTGCGCAGATGGTGAAGAGAGAGAAAAAAAAAAGGAGCGAAAAAGAAAAAAGAAGTTTTTATAGTGTAAAATGATAATATTATTTTAATCTATACACGAGCTACAGTACCCGTGTTTATTTCCACGGGTACTGTAGATCATGAAAAAATATGGCCGGTTTTACACATTTTTACCCATACTGATGTGGGTGCTTTTTTGCTCAAAATGTGTAAAATTTACACTGTAGATGTATTTTAGAAGCTTTTCCATGAGCTGATGGGAATGCTCTAACAAGTCAGTCGTGTTACTTTGGACTAAGTGAACCAATGTGTGTGCTAGAATTGTTGAGCTTGCTTGAGTGTACGTTACTAGGGTGTGCATGGGATATGTTGAGTTAGGTTGAAAGGTTTTTTCAACTCAACCCATCACATAGGTAGAAACCAACTCAACCCAACTCATATGGGTCGTGTTGGGTTGGATTGAGTTAATGGGCTGTACTTACATGTTATTTTTATACGATGCTTATGTGTTTCATGAATGTTAAAAATTGGACTCTCATCAATTATTTAATTACATTTATAATAAACTATTACAATTCACACAATTTGCTTAAATATATTGCAAAATTTCAAATTCATCCAAACCAATTCTTAAAATACTAAATAAAGCAAAGTAAAAACAAAAATGAAAATAAGGACAACAAAATATGCTTATATATATATGGTTGGCCAGGTTGGTCAAATAGGTTGAAAAAATTATCAACTCAAACCTAACTTAACCCAACCTGAGACCCAAAATAAAATGCAAGCCCAAGCCCAACCCAAGCCACAAAAACATACCACCTCTGGTGGGCAAGGGATTTCACACAGTGTAACTGTCACATAGGCCTTCGTGGAGTTCGTAGAGTAGGTCAATGACCACTATGGGATGGACGCATAAGAGATAAGGCCTACTGAAGGATCTCTTGTATGTACAACTTGTCTTCTTAGAATAGCCAGAATCTTGGAGCTTCGTTAAATTTTCTTGGCTTTTGTTTTGTCTTTAGACAACAAGTTGTGCTTCAAGTAGGCCATTAGGGGATCCATCCAACTACGACTGACCTTCAGGTTAAGAACCATGCAAAGGGGACTTCAGCCGGTGAATGCTAGGACTTGCCAAGGATTTTATTCTTATGGTTCTTTGTAATTCAGCATTTACCGATGTAAATATCTTATTTTGTATCTGTTAATAACTTTTGGTTCCTAGCCCTAATGATGAACTTAACATTTGTCAACCAAGGATAATTAAAGAGTTTTCAATAGTTAAGAAGTAATCACAACTCAAAAGTGCTGTTTTGAAAATGATACTGAAAAATGACATTTGCTTATTGTTTTGACCGTAACTTTTGATCCAGAAAGCGTTTTTGAGTGAGATTTGTTTCATTGGAAATTAGACATCCTAGGCTTCAATTTAAACATAAATTTTTTTTTGTAATTTGGATTTAAATTGAGTGAGTTATGGCCATTTGGAGTCGGGCCAGCAGTGCCGTGGAATTTAGGGTTTCTCGTGCACATGTTTTGAAGTATATGCACACATACTCAAGCATGTGCGTGCATGCTTGATCCTAGAATTCCTCAGAAACTTAAGGCCTGTTTGGTATGTGTTTCCAATAGTTTTCAGTATTTAAAATTGAAAATTATGATTTTTAAAAGAAAAAGTGTGTTTGGTAAGGGTGTTTGATTAAAAGTGTATGAATCACAATATTCAATTTAGAGTATTTAAACATTTTATTTGGAGAACTCATGTGAACTAGTTTTTAAGTAACATTTCTAAATGACATTATTGTAAATATATTGAAAATTGTGAGACCGAGATGATTTGACCAAACACTGAACATCACTATTAAATCCTTTTCCCCCTCTTTGTCTCTCTTCCACAGTTTCCTTTTCCCCTCTTTCTTTTTTCTTTCACGCCTACATGTCTCTATCTTCTTTGTATCTTGTTAGAAGCACTCTATTATGAGCATCGCCATTAAATCCTTAGATTTTAAGATGATAACAGAGAGTCCTATATAATATTATGAACCTGAGGAGTGAGAACCATGAAAAGGATTGTGGTGCAGATAGACCATGGAGTCTTATTAGAAATCATAATAATCTGAGATTTAGAAGTAAATTACAATCATACACACTATCAATGATGCATGTTGCAATTTCCCTTGGAGTTTAGACTTTTTATACAAATTTCACAAAACCCTCACAATATTGATAGATCCAAATGTGAAATCTATTTAAAAGGAAAAGAAAGAAGAGATATCACTAAGGGAGACGAAGACCACTGATGGAGACGAAGGAAAGATGTTGAGACTGATGCAAGCACTAAAAGGCAAAAGGGCTTAAACGACAATCAAGATCAAAGCCAGAAGAAGAAAACAACACACCAAAAGTCTAAAGCTTCAGCGCGTGTGAAAGAAAGAAAGCAAGTGAATTAGAAATTAGAAGCTCCAACTGTCATGTGTTCATTGGTGTAGTTATAGTGGTTGTGAATTGTGATACTGTCAGGATGGTTGTTAGAATAGTTAGTTAGAGTAGTTATCGTTGGCGCCATTTTACATCTCTGTTTGTACATGTATATATAGTAACCATTGCTTGTAAATTAACACTTGATTTCAATGAATTATAATCAATTCAGAAGTTCTCTCTCATTCTCTAGAAACTTTTTCTTTACATGGTACCAGAGCAGAGTACTTCTGCTGAAGCTCTGTTTTTCCCTTTCTTGTTGATCAATTCCTAGTTTTAGTTTTCATGATCCTTGAAGCTTCTTCAATGGCTTCCACCACTGATTCTTCATAATCAGTCCTTGTTTCAACAAACACTTCACAATCTGTGCCTGCTTCAAGCATGGCCATAGCAAACGAGGATGCGAATAATCCATATTTTCTTCCAGCTAATGAAAATCCAGGTTTTGTTCTCACTTCTCAACCTTTGACTAGTCCTGAAAACTACTTGAGCTGGGCCAGATCCGTGTTTTTGGCTTTAAGTTCTATGAACAAGTTTGGTTTCGTCAATGGTTCAATCACAGAACCATATCCTAATTCTCCATTGTTTAACTCTTGGAGTCGTTGCAATACCACAGTGTTGTCGTGGTTAACCAATTCTCTCAGTTTGGAGCTCAAAGCAAGTGTTATGTACATCAATAATGCAAGGGATTTGTGGATTGATCTTAAGGATGGGCTTTCACAGGGTAATACTCCAAGAATGTTTGAGCTTGAGAAGGAGATTTCTCATCTTTCACAAGGTTCTCTCTCTATGAGTTCTTATTTCACCAAGTTCAAAACTTTGTGGGATGAATTTGTCAATTATCAACCCTTTACTGTTTGTAATTGTGCTTGTACTTGTGGTTCTAAATCTTCTCAATTGGATGCTCAACATAAAGAACATGTTTTTGGTTTCTTAATGGGGTTAAATGATAGCTATGGAAACCTTATTGGTTAAATTCTGTTAATTGAGCCTTTTCCTTCCCTTAGTCTCCGTTTGGATTGGGCTGAACACGTTTTGCGTTTTGCGTTTCACGTTTCAGTCTTTTTTTTTTTTTTTTCCACGCGTTTCCAGCGGAATGGTACTGTAGCATCACTATTGCGGCTACTGTTCATTGAACAGTAGCCGCAACTTTTGACTTTTCCCACAACTTTTACTGTTCACGGATCCACAATTTTCACTTTTCAGCAACTTTTTCATTAAAAATGGGTCCCACGGTACTATTCACACATTTAAATATTATTTTGCTACAGTATTTTCAGTTTTCAGTTTTCAGCGGTATCCAAACGGACCCTTAGTAAAGTATGGTCTTTGATCTTACAAGAAGAGAAAAGAAGAAATATAAGTCATGGGGTTAACATGACATATCCTGTTGAAGCTGCTTCTGCAATGTTTGTGAACAACAGTAACAAAGGTCACACTCAAGGGTATAATGGTAGTAAAGTGGGGGGGCATTCCAAGAAGGAAAGGCCTATTTGTACCTATTGTGGTCTGACAGGCCATATAGCAGATAAATGCTATAAGCTCCATGGTTACCCTCCAAGGTACAAGCTAAAAGGGGGTAACAAGGCTATGGCTAATCACGTTTTTGGAAATTTTGGGAATCTTGATATTCTTGTTGCCTCAAACACTCATCAGATTAATGGTGGTCTGCCAAATGTTTGTTTTCAATCAGATCCTACTCTTGCATCACAGAATGCTTTTGGTGTTCCTGTTGGAAGTGTTGGTTTGCAATCTAGTCCATAACCTTCAATGTCACAGTGTCCAATGTCTCAAGCATAGTGTGAGCAGTTACTCAATTTCTTGAAACATTATTCAGCATCTAAATCAAGTAATGGTACTCAACCCCTCCACCATGCTGCTTCACTGATGGCACCTATTGCTTCCACTCAACCCTTCACAGCTTCTAGTTCCACTACACCTTCTTGCTCTTCTAATTTTTCAGGTAATCCATATTGGATATCACCAAACCTTTCTCATTCTATTTTTTCTACTCAAGTTGTCAATAGACATGCATATAAATCTAATTATTGGATCATAGATACTTGGGCTATTGATCATATGGTCCATTCTGTTTCTTAGCTTACTATTATTACTTCCATGGTTCAATCTTATGTCTATTTGCCAAATGGGGAAGAAGCTTTAGTGACACACATAGGCACAGTGAAAATTTCTTCTACTCTCACACTTACTGATGTTTTGTGTGTTCCTTTAGTTTCAATTTGATTTCTGTCAACAAGCTCACCAAGAATCTTTATTGTTGCCTTATTTTTCTTAGGAATTGTTGTTTTATCTAGGACTTTGCTCAGTGGAGCACGATTGGTTTGGGTAAAGAATGCAATGAGTTGTATTTGCTGCAAGATTCTACTTCTCACACTACTCTTATTGTCACTAATGGTCTTTCTTCTTCAGAATTGTGGCATAGTAGGCTAGGTCACCCTTCTTATTCCAGTTTTCTTTGTTATAGGATGTTATAGATGTTGTTGTTAAGAATAAAATAGATTGTTGTGATGTATGTCCCTATTCTAAACAGAAAATACTTTCATTCTTTTATAGTGTTCATGCATCCACTAAGCCTTTTGAACTAATTTATTGTGACCTATGGGGTCCTTTTGCTACATGTACTCTTAATGGATTTAGATTTTTCTTAACCATAGTGGATGATTTTACAAGATGTATTTGGGTTTATCTTCTCAAGCATAAATCTGATACTCAATTTTTGCTTCCTCAATTTGTTGTTATGGTTAAGACTCAATTTAACAGTCACATCCAAACCATTAGAAGTGATAATGGTACTGAATTTCTTTTAAAAGACTCTTTTCATTCCAATGGTATTTTGCATCAACTTTCTTGTGTTGATACTCCTCAACAAAATGGAATTGTTAAGAGGAAGTATCTACACATTCTCAATGTTGCAAGAGCCTTGAAATTTCAATCAAAAGTACCTTTATGCTTCTGGGGTGATTACATTTTGACTGCAATTTACTTACTTAATAGGATTCCTTCCAAGTCCTTGGGCAACAAAAGTCCTTATGAACTACTTTTCAATTTTGTTCCTACTTATGCTCACTTAAAATGTTTTGGTTGCTTGTGTTTTACTTCCACTCTTTCTCATAATAGGCATAAATTTGCACCTAGGGCCAGAAAATGTGTGTTCTTAGGCTATCCCTATGGAATTAAGGGTTACAAAGTCTTAGATCTAGAATCCAACTCTATTTTTGTTTCTAGAGATGTCATCTTTTATGAGCATATTTTTCCTTATGCTGTTTCTGCTCAACCTTCAACTTCTTATCTGAATGACTTTGTCTTTCCTCATTCTAATTCTAATTCTAATACTACTAATATTTCCCAATTTTTCACTGATATTAGTTCTGCTCCTAATCCTTCTTCTCTTTCCACTCCTTTGATTTCTACTTCTGTTGATTCTACTCTCACAGACCCCATTCTTCCCTTTTTTGCATCTTTAGATGCTCCTTTAGATGGCAATGTGTCTACAGATCTTCCTTCTTCTTCTGCCCTTTTAGTGTCTACAAATGCACCCTTCAATTTTGAACTTCCTTTACTTAGAAGGTTTGTTAGAAACCATCATCCTCCTACTTACCTCTCTTATTACTCATGTAAATCAGTAAGTACCAAACCTACTCCTGGTTTGCCATATGATGTTTCTAAGAATTTGTGTTACTCTCATCTTGGTCTTGCCTTCCATTCCTTTGTTATGGCAGTCACTTCCACTCCATCAAAACCTGCTTCCTTTCATCAAGTAGTCCAATTTTCTAAATGGAGGGATGCCATGGACAAGGAAATTCATGCTTTGGAACTTAATAATACTTGGACTCTGACTCCCTTACCTCCAGGCAAGTCTCCTATAGGCTGCAAATGGGTGTACAGGATAAAGTATCATGCAGATGGCACCATTGAAAGGTACAAAGCTCGTTTGTTTGCCAAGGGTTTCACTCAACAGCTTGGCTTGGACTATTCTGAGACTTTTTCACTTGTTGTCAAGTCTGTTTCAATTAGGCTTGTTCTTTCTTTGGCTGCTGTGAAAGGGTGGTCTTTGTATCAGTTGGATGTTAACAATGCATTTCTCCATAGAGATTTGTTTGAGGATGTTTTTATGTGTCTTCCACTTGGCTTTCACAACAAAGGGGAGAATCTAGTTTGCAAGTTAAATAAAAGCCTTTATGGTCTTAAGCAGGCCTCTAGGCAATGGTTTGAAAAAATTTCCACTTTAATTCTGCAGATAGGATTCATTCAGTCTAGATTAGATTACTCTTTGTCCACTCACACTCAAGGTTCCTCTTCTACAGTGCTCTTAGTGTATGTGGATGACATCTTGCTTACTGGATATGATCCTAGTTGTGTTGCTACTTTGAAGAAGGTACTTAATGCTAAGTTTGGTTTAAAAGATCTTAGAACTTTAAGGTATGTCTTAGGACTTGAGGTGGCTAGAACTGATGCAGGAATCAGCTTAAACCAAAGGAAGTATGCCTTAGAAATTCTAAAAGATACAAGGTTTATTGGTTCTAAACTTGTCAAGTTTCCTATAGAGCAAAATCTGAGGATGTCTAAGTATGAAGGTAAACCTCTTGAGAACCCTACACAGTACAGGAGGCTAGTTGGAAGATAATTGTATTTGACCTTGACAAGGCCTGACATCACCTATGATGTTCATAGGTTAAGTCAGTTTGTGTCACAGCCAAGAGAACCTCATTTGCTTGCAGCCAATAGGGTACTTCAATACATCAAAGGTTCACCAGGAAAAGGGCTTTTCTTTCCAAGCAATTCAGATTTGCACATTAAAGCTTTTTGTGATGCAGACTGGGTAGGATGCCCTGACACCAGAAGATCCCTAACTAGTTATGCAGTTTACTTAGGTGATTCTTTGATATCTTGGAGATCCAAGAAGCAAGATGTGGTCTCAAGATCCTCAGCTGAGGCAAAGTATAGGGCAATAGCCAATGTAGCTTGTGAAATCACTTGGATTTTGCAACTACTTAAGGATCTGAAAGTTGATCATCCGAGGGCAGCTATGCTGTTCTGTGACAATCAGGCAGCATTATATATAGCTACCAATCCAGTCTTCCATGAGAGGACAAAACACATTGAGATAGATTGTCACTTGATGAGAGATAAGATTATGGAAGGTATGATTAAAACTTTTCATGTTGCAACAAATTCACAAGTGGCAGAATATTTACCAAGGCCTCTGGTTTTTTATCTTTTGCAAGATTATCATATAAGTTAGGCCTAAGAGATATTTTTGTTCCAAGGAAAATGAAGTCAGCTTCCTTAGTTCAAGTCACTGAACCTAAGGTTCATGATTTGAAGGGGAGTGTTGAGACTGATGCAAGCACTAAACGGCAAAAGGGCTTAAACGACAATCAAGATCAAAGCCAGAAGAAGAAAATGACACACCACAAGTTAAAGCTTCAGCACGTGTGAAAGAAAGAAAGCAAGTGAATTAGAAATTAGAAGCTCCAGCTGTCATGTGTTCATTGGTGTAGTTATAGTGGTTGTTGTACTGTTAGGATGGTTGTTAGAATAGTTAGTTAGAGTAGTTATCTTTGGCGCCATTTTTCATCTCTGTTTGTACATGTATATATAGTAACAGTTGCTTGTAAATTAACACTTACTTGATTTCAATGAATTAGAATCAATTCAGAAGTTCTCTCTCATTCTTTAGAAACTTCTTTCTTTACAAAAGAGAGCCGTGGGTTTTGAGAGAGACAAAGAGCAGAGACCCATTAAGAGAGTTGAAGGAAAAAATAGAGATGGGGAGTCTCTGAAGACAGAGAATAGGGGGAAGCAAAAGCAACGGTTATAAGTGTGAAAATTTCTCTCACATAAACTAAAAATATTAATAATTCTATTGTATAGGTCAGATGAGATCTAACTTTTTTTTTTCTTTTTAACATATACACATATCAAACTCACAATTATGTTTTTTCACTTAAAAAAAATGTTATTAAAAATATGATACTAAACACATTTTTTGCATTATGGGTACTTTAAACATGTGTTTTCACAACACTTTTTAAACTAACGTTTTCACATCATAATGAACACCAATAGTTAAAACACTACTACCAAACAAACATCACTCCATAATTGGGGATATTGGGCTTTGCCCTTATTTTGTTAAAAAAAAAATAAATCTAACACAATGTCCCTATTTTGAAACTATTTAGGTCCGTGTCCCTGTTTTAGTATTCGATTTTAAAAAAAAAAATCGAGTTACAAGTGGAACTTGACATTAGCAATCTCGAATTCTATGCATATTTTGCCACTTAATTTATTAAAAAAAAAAAATTTAAGTGAAACTTGCCTTTGCTTAAGTCGAGTTTCAATTAAAAATTGCATATAACTTGATTTTGAGGATATCAAGTTTTATACCGAACTCGATTTTGTTAAAACTGAGTTTCAAAAATAGGGACACAGACCTAAATAATTTCAAAACATGGACATATTGTTGTTATTTTTGCAAAATGAGGGCAAAATCCCAATATCCCCCTCCATAACTTCACATTAAAATAGTTTTTGATGTATCACATTATCTCATCATAAAATGTTTAAATTTGAAAATTTGTAAACATTAAAAATTTAAACTAAACTTAACTTTGTAGATTATATAGTAAATAGTATCTAATTCACACAAAATTTGATATGCATATTGAGAACAGGTGAGATTTTCAAAATATTAATTAAATAAAAATTTTTATAGACATTGTAACATTGCAAAGAGTTGCACCAAACGTAACTTTAGTAAGAAGAGAGAGAGAGCAAAATAATAATAATAATAATAAAAGGGGTAAGAATAGGCTGAAAATCACTTACCAAATCCAAGACCAGGAAAAATTCGTGTTAATATCGTGTATGAAATATAGAGAATGATAAACCAGATCTTGGCCGATCGTCTCCTAACAAATTGATTGCCCCTAGCTTCACTTCGAGATTGGGATCCTGTATTAAAAATTAATTCATTATAACGTATAAATAACAAGGTTTAATTAGTGTCAAAGACCCTTAGGTCAGTTGGCATCTCTTCCCTCTGCAACAGTTTAAATTAGTAGAACTGTGCTAAAAAAAAAGGTAAAAATAAAAAATAAAAATCAGCATTAGCAATACTTGATTGCTGGTAAAGCATTCAACCCAAAAATTGAATAGATGGACACAATTAACTAACTCAGTGATATTATTTAATTCTTCTATAGGAAAATTTGGTTAGAGTTCTCCTCTCCCCTACATTTGATCCAAAATCACTTTGCCTACTCGTGATTTAAAAATTTTCACTTTACTTACATGAGTTAAGCTCTGTTTGCTTTTCATAACCTAATTTTTGTTAAAAATATGGGTGAATTTGTATTTTTGTTTCACTTTTATATCTCCCTCCTCCCAAAACATAAAAAACATACAATAACAAGAGAAATAAAGATCTAAAGTAAAAATTGTGTAGTATTGGCTCAAGAACACTCTTCCTCTTTGAAAGAAACATTCTTGACCCTTGTTTTTATTTCTCTTGTTTCTATATGTTTTTTATGTTTTGGAAGGAGAGAAATATAAAAGCAAAGCAAAAATACTCATTTACCCTTTTTTTTTAATAGAGGTGAGTTATGGGAGGCAAACGGAGCTTACTTCAAGTGGGTAAAGTGAAATTTTTTAAACCATGGGTAGACAAAGTGATTTCGGGCATGTGAATTTACAACAATTACCCTTTTTTTAGAGGGAAAAAAAAAATACCTACTTTGACTTATATATAAAATATATAAATATAAGAAAAAAAAACATTAAATTCCAAACCCAACTGATTTTTTGGACTTTCTAATAATTTCAACTCACACAGCCAAAAGTATGGTAGCTCAAACGGTTAGTACTTGGTACCTTCTAGTTTTTTTAAGACACTGTTCAAATTTCCCCTCCCCCATTATATACTGATTTTATAAAATAAATAAATAAATAAGCAATTTCAGCTCACTTTCTACGGTATGCATTTTTCTCAATTCTCACCTTTTTGTTCGCCGTGACTTTCTACATCTGCATTCCGGCCTTTGCATTCTCCTTTATACTTTTAATCACTAGAAATTGAAGGAAAGTAACTAAGTCACAAAAACTCCAAGGGAAGACTGCTGAATAAAATTTTTTTTTTATAGGAGACTGCTGAATAAATTGAATATGTTGAAGTTCTAATTATCCTGTTAATGCATTTTTGCCATAGAACTTGAATTTCTATATCACTATAAGAGTGCGGATTTTGATCCCAGAAGTAATTTTTAAGATTCCAAAATTTTCACTTGACTAAAGAGAGACGATCAAGAAAAAAGAATCATTTCATACCACGTTTAGCCATAATCCACGGCAATTGAAAGAACATGATGCATGTTTGGTAGTTCACTGGGAAATTGTTATTATATTCGTCTATGGGTCCGGAAGATTCACGCGATCCCTTAATAACAGAATCAATCAATCCATGACGGAGAGTTTCTTGCTTGAGCTCTTCAACATGCATACCTTCCACAAAACAAAGAAAGATGACTACAAATTATGTTGGACAATGGACAGAAAAATCTGTAGAAATATAGGAAAGTTATACACAGAATTTGTTTGGAAACAACTTATTAAACTTTTTGCTGAAAATTTTTAATTGAAAGTATGCTAAAATATACTTATATCTTGAAAAAATTTTAAAAAGTGAAAAAATATAGGAAAAAGCAAAATTTTAATAAGTTACGTGAAGACTAAAAGTTAAAGCTGATGTCAAACTCACCCAAAATATAATATATATATATATATATATATATTCTAAACAAAGAATTTTGAATTCATTTAAATGTCATAATTATGGTAGTTATTAATATAAGTTATTATTATTATAATTATATTTGTATTTAAAGAAAATATGATATGACAATATCCTAAATTTTTAATAGACTCATACAAGATGTAAACATAAAAGGTTTTATAAGTAATTCTCAAAAAATTTAAACTCAATTAACAAACACATATTAGGATAATGACGTAAAAAAAATGTGAGTATGCAAAAGGTTGTGCGTTAATATTGGAAGAAGTTAGTGCAAAGAAAAATATTAAAAGAAGTTGAAAAAAAGTTAAAGACTTTAGTATTGTATACATTTTCTTTGATGCATTGTAAGCGGGTTTATCACAAAAATCATTTATGCTCCATTTGTAAAATCTGCTGCTTAGCTTTTTCGCTCATTTATAACTCATTAATTTTGTTTTAAGTTCGCATTAATTTTTATTTTTGTAATGTCCCAGATAATCCAATGTGACTCTAATTTTACACTACTCTAAACTTTTTATTGTAAGAGTGTTTAACCAATCAAATGTTGATTACATTATGGATTGAGGTGATAGAATTTTAACCTATCATATGTCTTTTGCATACGGTGCTTTACTTCTCTTTCCTTTCTCTACATGTACCGTTTTTTAACATGAAGGCCAGAGAGAGAGGCAGGTACAGTACCACGTGTACTCTATCGTATAACTTTTGCAGCTAAATACTTACACAAATAAATGGTGTTCTTCCACCATCCACGGTCGCACCCACTTTTAAAGACCGAAGGTTTTCTTGCTAGGAGATGCAGAGGGGTGATTCCTTGCTCGTTCACACAATAAGCTAACCTTGGGTCCAGATTAAGTATCTCAAACGCCAGATCTGTCAGCCATAACAATTAAAATAATCTTCAATATATTGCATTAGTAGCCCAATTTTAATAGTGTAGTACAAATTTTCTAAAAGCTTCCTACCACAATAACTTTAGGTTCTCAAAAATTTTCCCAAAAATTTTACGTCTATCGAGGTGATAAATTGTGAATAATAAATAATAAAGTGATGTTAGTAGTAGACTTATATGAAAACTAATAAATATTTGTCAATTTAACTATTGTGAAAATTTTTATAAAAACCATTATGTTTGTACTTTGTACATAGTATTAGTCTTATTACAAATAGACAAGATCATTCAAGATGTTAAATATAACAAATGGCAACCATTGTTAAATATTTTGCATATCAAATTAATGGAAGTTGGATTAGTATTATATTAATCTCTTCTGAAGTTCTTTTAAGTTATAATTTTTAATTGCAAGTAATTATAGTTCAAACTTTAAATGTGTGACTTAATTTTTTTACTTTGGATAATAAAGTTATAAAAATTTCATTTTTTTACTTTGGATAATATAATGTCTCTTATTTCGTATTAATGTTTATTAGATAACAACCAATGAATTTGGGGTCAGGTTTTTGAATCCGCCATTCCCTATTTGAAACGTGTTAAAGAAATAAAACATTATAAGAGAACATAATTTTTTTTCCAAAATTGAAAATCAATTCATAATTTATTTAATATATAGGTGAAGTGAAAAAGGTTAAGTAAAAATGCTTACCGAAATACTCCCACCTGATAGCACAGTGTAGGATAGTCTCACCATCATATCTTCTGTAGAAGGGATTGATTGTTGTGGTGTCGGTGTCAGGCTCATCGTTGAACTTGGAGGATAAGAGTATATGGAGCCAAAGGAAGATATCTTTGTGACCATGAAAGGCGGCTAAGAAGAGAGGACTCTCACCAGCTTTGTTACGAGCATCCCCTAAAAACTGGGCACGATCAGCAATAAGGACGCATATCTGCAATTTCCCAGTCAATGCTGCCAAATGCAAAGGGGTATTCCCATCATTGTTTTTTATCCATAGACCGGATTCCAAAATGTCGGCAATTAAATGCACAAGTTTTTCAACAATATCTTCTGCCGCAATGGAGACAGCTATGTGGAATGCCGTGTCCCCTGAAGTGTTGATTTTGGCGGAAATGGCTGAGAATTCGTGTTCCTTATACAAATCAATAACCTTCTGCCATTCACCCGCCACGGTATTATTCAACAAATCTCGGGCGAGCCCATCATCACCCAGATCTTCCAGCCTATCGCCCATTTTCTTTCCTACTAAAGGAACAATGAAGACAAATATTTGATTATAAGAATAAGGTTATGTACCTCGCATGCAATACTGGAAATGTGTTCCAGGTTTTGGGCTATAAATAATGATGATGAGGAGAGAGAGAATCATAATCAAGGTTCAAGGAGGAACCCCTTTAATACACATTACTGTTTCTATAATAGAAAAATTATCAAATTTTAGCCAACCAAACTCAAAATTCACTCACATTAGATTATATAAAATTGTGTAAAAATGCATTAGCATTATTTATTTTGCATTTATTTCATTCTTTCTTTATATGTCCCAAAGATGAAGGAAAAGAGTAGATATTGGTTGTTATGTGTAAAAAAAGAGAGACAATCAAAAAAAATGTGAAATAGATTAATCTGACGTAATGTGTTTTGAAAAATAAATATGTAAAATAGAAAAAAAAATTATGTTAAAATAAACAAAAAATTTTGCATAAGCTAATGTAAATACTTTTGTAGGGTTCCAATTTGATGGGCCTGATACCAGTTATACGTGGTCAGCCCAACAAAGTCCCAACAATGAATTTGTAGAGAGTGGGTAGAACAATAGGGCTGAATTTGGACTTAGCAACGGTTCATACAAACGTCAACTCTGGGAAAAATAATCGAAGCTAAAGTTTAATGACAAATCCTTTTCGTCCGAAGAGGCTTAATATTTCTGAATTTTTTCAATACAACCTTTTTCCCCCCCTCCTTCGTGAGGCCTGCTTCCCTTATATATACACTCTCTTTCCATCTCCACCGCACACTTGTCCTTCATCTAGACGCCCACTTGAGTACCAATCACATCAGCCGTTTGCTTTAACCTGCAGTGAGTGGTGGTGGGTGTGGACGCATTGTTCAGGTGTCTTCTCCACATAAATGCGGCCAGGGAAGTTGCTGCAGTGCATTAAATGCGGTGGTGGCAGCTTTATTGGCAGGATATTCCGTGATAGCCACGCAGTTAGACACGCCCAGAGCCTAGTCCTTGCAGGGAAATCCTCAGCATATCTACCTGATCAAAATCTGGGCTGATCCGATGGATATGGTCTCTTCGGCCCAACTAAGTCGTCTTCGGGTGGAGCATTTGTCCCTCATAGGTTGCTCCCTCGCCAGGGTGGCAAAGCACTGATACTTTTAGCCTCTTCGGACGGATAGCCGTATTTGGACTGGGCCTCGGGCCCAACATATGGCGTTGGGCTTTCTCACCCACAACTTTAAAGGAGTGTTTAATTCGTCGTGATATAACATTACGTCATAATATTATGTTATTGTGATCTTACATCAATGTAATCTCAATATAAGAATACAACATTACATTATTTAGGAAGGTGATGAAATTAAAATGATGTGATATATTTTGTAATTTTAAATTATGGTAATATTAAAAAAAATAAAAAATAAAAAATAAAAAATTTTAATATCATATCATCGTAATGTGCATCACATCAAATACATCAAATACATATTATAGCAAACCAAACACCCACTAAAAGTGAGACAAAAAGATTCTATACGCCCAAAGTGACCCAACAAACCCAAATTTGGGTAAAATGGCTTCTAACTACCTCCGCTTTTGTTAAGCTTAACAACGATGGAAGTGCACTTAGAAGTTAGAAATCCAACCAGCTGGGGGAGGGGTGTTGATCTGTGACCACCAAGGTTGTTTTACAGAATTACAGATACATTATGTTAGAAACAGATTAATTAAACCTTTTTCACCATTGACCAAAATTGCATTCCTATTTGTTACTCAGCGGGAAGAAGAAAAAAAACATTCCTATTTTGCTTTTTGCATACAAAATCTATGTCATTTTTCTTTTTTTTCTTTTTTTTCTTTTTTTTCTTTTTTTTTTTCAGATGGTTAGAAATATATACATTAATATGCTGCTAACCCTATTTTTCGAACCACTTCTCTCCTGAACTCTCAATTTTTTTACAATAACCAACTATTTTACAATATTTTTACAAACTATTATGGTCTACAAACTATTTTACAATACTAAGCAAAATTCACATTTAATATTTAAAATACAATTTTAATAATTAAAAATTTACAACAATGAATTTTAATTATTAAATTAAGATAATTTTAATACACAACATTTTTAATATTAATTTAACAATGTGGGGTCAATTGGATGTCAGAGTGGGTAAAGTATTTTTTCTCTTCAAGTTTGGGGTAGTGTCATTTTCCCAGACCTTAAGGATGGGAATTGTAATTACCCCATATATATATATATATATATATATATATATAGGATTTAACTTTATTTTTTGAAAATTGTATAAAAAATAGTATTTATTTGTTTAGAAACCAGTATAAAAACATTATTTTTTTATTAAAAAAACATTATTTAATAGTATTAAATGTTCCTTAACCACATTTCTTAGATCATTGTTAACAAATGACAAAGGGCAAAAAAATAAATAAATAAATAAATAAATAAAAGACAAATGACAAACAAAATATAAAAATGCGTAAATGCACTTTTAGTCCCTATATTTTGACTTTTTTCCGTTTTAGTCCCTACATTTTAATTTTACCACTTTTAGTCCCTAAATCAATTATCACGTTCCATTCTGGTCCTTTCCGGTAGTAGGCTACCGGAATTTGCTTAGGTGGCAGATGAAACTATTAAAATAATAATAAAAAATTTTATTTTACTATTAAAAATGCCACGTCAGCTTATAAATTAAAAAAAATATTTATTAATTTTAACTAAATAAAAAAATTAAAAACAGATAGTTTAAAAAAGAAATTATATTAATTAAATTTAAAAAAAAATTCTTTACATTATCATGAAGAACATGTTCATGTTCTTCCCAGTCATCATGAAGAACATGTTCATGTTCTTCCTCAAATTTTGGTTGCCAAGGAAATTAAAAAAAATCAAGAACATGCCAACATGGAACACGTAAAATCAAAGGGCACAGATCTACAAAATACAAAGACCTTCAAAGATTCAAAACACAAAGAACACAAATCCAAACCCAACCCTCAATCTCTAGCAAACCCAGAACATCACGAAAAATCAAACCCTCCATACAAAAATCAAACCCAGAAACAAACCCATAAATTTCAAACCCAAATTCAAGAAATTTGTAAACAAACCCAGAAATTTTAAACCCATTGATCTGTGAGAGATTGGAGGTAAATACACTTTAAACCCAAATCCAAACCACCGCCGACTTCAGCTCCTCCACTGTCATCGATCAGTCCATCAAGCCATTGCAACCCACACCAACGTCAAACCCATCCAACGATCCACCCCCACTGACCACCGAACCAACCACCACTTCACAACCATTGATCCGAGAGAGAGCTTTAGAAATTTATCCAAATCCACGATCTGAGAGAGAGAGAGAGACTTTAGAGCTTTAGAAAGATGAAAGAGAGAAGGAGATTTTGGCCTGAGAAAGAGATCTTTAGAGATCTTCGTTTGGGTAAGCAAACCCAGATCTGCGATCTCTCTTTCTTCACCCAACCTCCAACCCAATCGCGCTCCTCCTCACTCGAATTCGACCACAGATACTTCCCCACCGTGAGTCCAGCGTAGAACGAAATGTAAAATGCCGTAGCCGATTCCGACTCCATAACCCAGCTCCGATTTTGAAACGAACTGGTCCGTCCAGCACCACGCGGAGGCAGGAGAGGAGGACGGCGTCGTTTTGAGATGGGAGAGGGTGGGATTGGGAGAGGTAGAGCCGGTGGAGGTGGTGGATTGGGATGTGAGTGTGGTGATCAAGAGAGAGTTTGAGGGAGTGGAGAGTGGTGGTATTTGGGTCTAGGGTTAGGGATACAGTTTTGTGGTTTGGAATTGTGATGAACACCAAAATTGGCTGTGGTGTGATTGTTTGAATTTGAGATTTAATTAATATAATTTCTTTTTTAAACTATCTGTTTTTATTTTTTTTATTTAATTAAAATTAATAAATAAATTTTTTTAATTTATAAGCTGACATGGAATTTTTAATAGTAAAATAAAATTTATTATTATTATTTTAATACTTTCATCTGCCACCTAAGCAAATTCCGGTAGCCTACTACCGAAAAGGACCAAAATGGAACGTGATAATTGATTTAGGAACTAAAAGTGGTAAAATTAAAATGTAGGAACTAAAACGGAAAAAAGTCAAAATGTAAGAACTAAAAGTGCATTTACGCCATATAAAAACACAAAGAAACAAAAAGAACAAAGCAAATGAAGGAACCCAGCAAAGGCTCAGGTACGGCCTCAACAACTTCCATAGTACAAGCCTAGCAGGAAAGTGCCGAAAACATTACCAACGGACCCCACTTTTCACTTTTTTTCCCTTCTAAAATTTAATTTAATCCTATACACGTTTGCTTCGATTATCAAATTTAGTCCTTAAAATTAAGGGTGTGCAGAAAACCCACTGACCCGTCAAAATCCGACCCGACCTGCCGGATTGGATCAGTTTTTAAGGCTTGGTGGGTTGGGTTGGGTCACAAAATTTTTTTTATAGCGGTTCGAGTTGGGTGTGGGTCATAAAATTACAAACCCGCCAAACCCGACCCGACCCATCCATATTTAATATATATTTAAAATATATTTTATATTTAATAATTTTTTAAATCAGCTGTAAATTTAATATATACTAATAATAATATTATATACTATAAATGCTTATATATAATATATTTTATATATATATATATATATATATACTAATAATAATATATTTAATAAATTTAATAATAATAATAACAAAAATTTATCAAACCCATGGGTTCAACCCAACCCATGTGGGTTGGGTTGGGTTGGGTTGGACTTATGTGATAGGTTGGGTTGGGTTGGGTTGAATTTTTTTTGACCCACCATAGTGGGTTGGGTCAAAAAATCTCCTCAACCCAACCTAACCCGACCCATGCACACCCCTACTTAAAATACAAAGAGTAAATTGGATCATTACATCTAAATCTATTAACAAACAACAGTCCAAAAAAAAAAAATTCTGTAATTAAGTTTAATAGATGAAGTACTCTTGAGTGTACCATTCAAAAATATTTATTGTTTTCCATAAAAATAAAAAAATATTATTGTTTGGTCAGTATTTTAAAAACAATGAAAAAAATGCCTTTATTTGCTAGTAGATTTGAACAAAAGAGTCAATTGACCCATTTCATAAAGTTAAGGACTAAATTAATAATAAAAATAAAATTGAAGGGACTAAATTGAAATAAATCTTTTTTCCCTTACAAAAATGAAAAAAAGAAGCAGATTACAGTTAAAGCCTACCTTCCGGAACGGTCTCAGCAACCTCCAGTTAAAGCTCTTTTGCAATAGAATTTGATCTTTGCCTTTTTCAAAGAGGAAGAGTGGGGTAGGGTATTTCAAAAAAAAAAAAACAAATGGACTGGGGTAGGGGATTTTACTTTAATTTGTAGAGTTTAGACTTTTTCGAGGACATATGGATTGAGATTTGAGACCAATATGAAGATAAATTTGAGATAGAGATAGGAACTGTGTGGAACAAAAAAGTTGGCAGTACCTGTTTCTATAAGAGGGAGGGAGAAGAGAGCGGGGGGGAGGGAAGAGAAGAAAAGCAAAATGCTAAAGTATATGAATAACTTTTATCAACAAAAATCTAACGTGTTAGTACAATGCTAAACTTCACGCAATGTCCTTATTTAATTGTAAAGCACTAAAGCATCTGAACGTGATTACTTTAAAAAAAAAAAAAAAAAAAAAAAAAAGGCATAAGAACGTGATTGCGAGTGGGTTGGGTTAATCGGGTTGACCCATATAATAATTTTGTTGCTTCTAATTTATAGTATCTACTTTATGATAATTACTTTTTATCTTTAAGTAATTGGTGTAAATGAGATTCAAATTCTAATCTCTTTCCAAAAAAGAGATTTTATTAGTTGAATTAAATGAAACACATTACAGTAAATATGCTTAAATGTACCTGTTTTTCACGTTATGTACAAAGTTAAATTATCATCAAGGTTCCCCACACTAAAAGTTAAAGTTACACGTATTCCACGTTACATGTGAATTATGAAAATGAATTCCTACCCGTGTTGCACATAGAACTTTTCTTTTTCTAAAGTAAACGAAAGTAATGTGCTGTACCCAGATGAGCAAAATAGAAGTATCTTATTCTACCGTTACCCTAAAATTATGACGGCAGTCATTTTGGGGCTATTTGGTACATAATTTCAAACACAAATTTTCAGTTTTCAAATAACATTACATGCATTTTTACACATTTTTTCACCCACACATATTTTCAAACAACAAAACACATGTTTTTAAGTGCATGTACCAAACACCCCATTTATTTTTGATTAGTAATGTTCATTGTTCACTTGTTCCTATAAAGATAAAAATCATATCCCAATTTTGGATTCGTAGTCTGATAAACAAAAATGAAAAATCCTATGTCTCGCTTTCACGTTCTACTGGTTGGATTCAAATTAGAAATGGGTCTACCTCCATTTTTTTTTTTTTTTTTTTGAGAATACTAAGTATTTTTACACACACATACACGAGAAGAAGAGAGAACATCTTAAAAAAACTGACAGTGGTGTATATTTAAAAGAGTCTACACACACAGAGTACAAACTTTAATTTAAACTGTAAGGGCTCAAAATGTAATGGACCCCAGATAATAAAATTTGTAGAGAATGGGTAGGAAGGACTAGGCAACTCACGAACAAACGACGGTTAGTGTAGTATTTAAGGTCGATCCAAACGAATTGGATTAGGAGTTTTGTAAGGGTGATCTTTCTCTTTGGTAAGTCTTTTGGACCCTCTTAGTGGTCCTTTTTTGTTTTGTGTTTCTAAAATCCGTCTCCTCCCTCCAAGCCGAGGAGGCTCCCCTCTCTTTGAAGGGATCCTTCTATCTATATATTGTTCTCTTTCGTTAATCTTAGCCATCCATCTGTCGGTTATCTGGGCTTTGCGTGTAGGAGTTTGTCCCATCATTAGTAGTTTACAGGCTTTATGTTAAGTCAAAGCCGCCTTTGCAGGCTTTATACTAGTTGAAGTGACTGATGTCTTGGGTTTTCAGGTCACCTTGTCATTAAAGTGGTCAGAATGTTGGTGAGATATATTCAAAGAATATGGGATATTTTCCCTTTTGATGAGGTCGGCGTGCCGAGGACAGGTCATCCTCGGCGCGGCCTTTGGATGACCTGGGCCTTTCCCGTTGTCCTCGGCCTTTACATTGTCCTCGGCGCGGGCCTTGGGCCATATGTAGTGGGCCGAACGTAGTTAGTGTAGTAGGGCCCCACAATAGCCCCTCAAAATTCTGCTGCACGTCCCCCAGGGCAGGGAGGAGGATTTTGACTTCCTCGGCGCTTTTTCTTTTTTGTGCACGGGGTTTGTCCGAGGATGGGCAGGTTTGGGCCGTTTACGCTATAGCGCCATGTTTCCCATGATTTTCGTCCCCGATGGGGTTCATCATTTAACGCCTAAGGGGTTTGGTTTGGCCTTAGTTTCGGACTCGTAGCCCATACAGGCACCTCGGCTTCGATCGGCGTTTGTACTGCCTCATAATGACTGATTCTCATAGAGGTTTGGGTCTGAAGTTTATACAAGACCTTGATTCTTCTTAGCGTTTAGTTTTTACGGGGAAATTTTCTTCCTGCTGACCTGAGGTCTTTGACCATGAGATGCTTTAAGCTTTGTTTAGTGCTCGGTTTTCTCATTTTATGCCTGGTTTCCCCTGAGGCTTGGGTCCGAGGACCATGCAATGCATTGGTTCTGTCCAGTACCTAGTTTTCTCGTTTAATAATCATCTGAAGTATCTGGTTTCCCCATGGGGCTTGGGTCCGAGGACCATGCAATGCCTTGGTTCTGTCCAGTACCTAGTTTTCTCGTTTAATAATCATCTGAAGTATCTGGTTTCCCCATGGGGCTTGGGTCCGAGGACCATGCAATGCCTTGGTTCTGTCCAGTACCTAGTTTTCTCGTTTAATAATCATCTGAAGTATCTGGTTTCCCCATGGGGCTTGGGTCCGAGGACCATGCAATGCCTTGGTTCTGTCCAGTACCTAGTTTTCTCGTTTAATAATCATCTGAAATATCTGGTTTCCCCATGAGGCTTGGGTCCGAGGACCATGCAATGCCTTGGTTCTATCCAGTACCTAGTTTTCTCATTTAATAATCATCTGAAGTATCTGGTTTCCCCATGGGGCTTGGGTCCGAGGACCATGCAATGCCTTGGTTCTGTCCAGTACCTAGTTTTCTCGTTTAATAATCATCTGAAGTATCTGGTTTCCCCATGAGGTTTGGGTCCGAGGACCATGCAATGCCTTGGTTCTGTCCAGTACCTAGTTTTCTCGTTTAATAATCATCTGAAGTATCTGGTTTCCCCCATGGGGCTTGGGTCCGAGGACCATGCAATGCCTTGGTTCTGTCCAGTACCTAGTTTTCTCGTTTAATAATCATCTGAAGTATCTGGTTTCCCCATGAGGCTTGGGTCCGAGGACCATGCAATGCCTTGGTTCTGTCCAGTACCTAGTTTTCTCGTTTAATAATCATCTGAAGTATCTGGTTTCCCCATGGGGCTTGGGTCCGAGGACCATGCAATGCCTTGGTTCTGTCCAGTACCTAGTTTTCTCGTTTAATAATCATCTGAAGTATCTGGTTTCCCCATGAGGCTTGGGTCCGAGGACCATGCAATACCTTAGTTCTGTCCAGTACCTAGTTTTCTCGTTTTAATAATCATCTGAAGTATCTGGTTTCCCCATGAGGCTTGGGTCCGAGGACCATGCAATGCCTTGGTTCTGTCCAGTACCTGGTTTTCTCGTTTAATAATCATCTGAAGTATCTGGTTTCCCCATGAGGCTTGGGTCCGAGGACCATGCAATGCCTTAGTTCTGTCCAGTACCTAGTTTTCTCGTTTAATAATCATCTGAAGTATCTGGTTTCCCCATGAAGCTTGGGTCCGAGGACCATGCAATGCCTTGGTTCTGTCCAGTACCTAGTTTTCTCGTTTAATAATCATCTGAAGTATCTGGTTTCCCAATGGGGCTTGGGTCCGAGGACCATGCAATGCCTTGGTTCTGTCCAGTACCTAGTTTTCTCGTTTAATAATCATCTGAAGTATCTGGTTTCCCCATGAGGCTTGGGTCCGAGGACCATGCAATGCCTTGGTTCTGTCCAGTACCTAGTTTTCTCGTTTAATAATCATCTGAAGTATCTGGTTTCCCCATGAGGCTTGGGTCCGAGGACCATGCAATGCCTTGGTTCTGTCCAGTACCTAGTTTTCTCGTTTAATAATCATCTGAAGTATCTGGTTTCCCCATGAGGCTTGGGTCCGAGGACCATGCAATGCCTTGGTTCTGTCCAGTACCTAGTTTTCTCGCTTAATAATTTATTTTATCTATTTATCCGTAGCCGTTTTAATTCTTGCCGCGTTTTACAATAAGCATTAAATAATTACAGTTTTCAAGCAGAATAATAATAATAGTAAATGCTGGAGTTGGTAGAGGATAAGACCTTGCCGTGTTTTGCCTCTTCGTTTGGTGGGACTCTTCAGATAACGAGGCGTCT
Organism: Quercus glauca; assembly: GCA_023736055.1. NCBI lineage: Eukaryota > Viridiplantae > Streptophyta > Magnoliopsida > Fagales > Fagaceae > Quercus > Quercus glauca. Next base: position 1,016,470 of record CM043326.1, on the reverse strand, counting down.
CCTGGGTTGTCCAAGTGACGCGTTCTGACGCTTCAGTGTCTTCCTGTTTAATGAGGCGTCTCCTCATTAATACCGGCCATGGATTTATGAGGATCTAAAGGTTTGCAAGCCCCTTGGAAATTGGGGCGGCATCATTGTCTCCGAAAATCTCTCCCTGGGATTTAATGTGGATTGGCCTTCACCAATGTTCCTCCCACTATAAAAGGCGCTCCTAGGGCAACCTTCCCCCTCACACCTGATAAACACTCGTTCTGAACTTATCCCAAAAACACATCGCCAAAAATTCTTGAAGGCGCAATCATCTGAGCCCCTTCGCATGAACTGGCCCTGGAAAAGGGCGCTCCTGAGAATGCACAGCCCCTATCAGGAGCCGAGGATGACACTCCAACCCTGGCCGCCGCGTTGGGACGGGTGTATAGGAGATCCGAAGGTTTTCCTTCTTTTCAACCTAATCAGAGGAGGAACCCTCCTCGCCATCTAGAGGAGGATCCAGGAAGAACGTAACCACCTCCCCTTGGGTATGAGTCATTGACCCCCCAAGCCGGCTGCAGCGGGGGTGGGAGGGAAATCAAGCGGAACCCAGAAGTGGGGCCGTCCTGTGCCGCGACCCCTTCCACCTCCTCTGTAGCTCTTCTTCCCTCTAATCCTTCTTCTCTCTTCTTTTTTTGCTCCTCAACGAGCCTCCCTCTTTTCTTTTTCTCTTCTCTTGCTTCTCATCCAGCCTTCTTTTCCATCTTCTGTTCCTCTGCCAACTTTCTTTATTTCTTTTCCTCCTTTCTTCCTTCACTTCTTTTCCACCTTTTGTTCTTCTGCCAGCTTTGCTTTCTACCATTTGTTCTTCATCTCTTCTTCTACTCTCTTTTTCTATCTTTCGTTCTTCTGCCATCGTCGTCCAGCATTTGCCTTTTGTTCTTCTGCCAGCTTTGTCAAGCGTCTGCCAGCTTCGTCAAGCGTCTGCCTTTTGTAGTTAGCTTTAGAACAAGCCCCCTGGGCATTACTTGTAAAAGATGTAATCTTTTTCATATATGAATAAAAGAAGTAGACTTATTTCATGCGTTGCCTTCTCTTTTTTTTTTTTTTTTTTTTTTTTTTTTTTTTTTTTGCATTTGTTTCTTGTTGTTGTAGACTGCCGGACGAATAATGGTGTTAAAAACCGTATGAATCTGCATCTGTTCTTGATTGATTTGTCGTTTTGTTTTCTTTACCCCCACCGTCGTGCTGCTAACGCACAAGTCCTTCCCACAGACGGCGCCAATTGTAAGGGCTCAAAATGTAATGGACCCCAGACAATAAAATTTGTAGAGAATGGGTAGGAAGGACTAGGCAACTCACGAACAAACGACGGTTAGTGTAGTATTTAAGGTCGATCCTGATAAACGAATTGGATTAGGAGTTTTGTAAGGGTGATCTTTCTCTTTGGTAAGTCTTTTGGACCCTCTTAGTGGTCCTTTTTTGTTTTGTGTTTCTAAAATCCGTCTCCTCCCTCCAAGCCGAGGAGGCTCCCCTCTCTTTGAAGGGATCCTTCTATCTATATATTGTTCTCTTTCGTTAATCTTAGCCATCCATCTGTCGGTTATCTGGGCTTTGCGTGTAGGAGTTTGTCCCATCATTAGTAGTTTACAGGCTTTATGTTAAGTCAAAGCCGCCTTTGCAGGCTTTATACTAGTTGAAGTGACTGATGTCTTGGGTTTTCAGGTCACCTTGTCATTAAAGTGGTCAGAATGTTGGTGAGATATATTCAAAGAATATGGGATATTTTCCCTTTTAATGAGGTCGGCGTGCCGAGGACAGGTCATCCTCGGCGCGGCCTTTGGATGACCTGGGCCTTTCCCGTTGTCCTCGGCCTTTACATTGTCCTCGGCGCGGGCCTTGGGCCATATGTAGTGGGCCGAACGTGGTTAGTGTAGTAGGGCCCCACATAAACCTCTTTAAGGATCTACCTAAATGGATTACAAATTTACAAATCTTATAAACCCTTATCAGCGTTTTGAGAGTTGGTTCAACCCAAAAGGACCTCTATTTTTCCAAAAAAAGTATTTTATATTAAATGATATCATATCATCCGTATCAAAATCCAATAAACAAAAGACATGTGTGCAAAAATAACTACTCACTAACATATGTCTTTCATTTGTTAGTTGGTTAGTTATTTTTTACTGACATATTTCACATTTATTCAATCCAAAAGGACCTCTATTTTTTCGAAAAAAAATATTTTATATCAAATGATACCATATCATTCGTATCAAAATCCAATAAATAAAAGACGTGTGCAGAAATAACTACTCACTAATATATGTCTTTCATTTGTTAGTAGGTTAGTTATTTTTTACTGACATATTTCACATTTATTGAATTTTGATACCGCTTCCTATTTTTCTGCATGCCAACTTTTTTTTTTAAATAACTTTATTTTATTGTATGTGTCATCCTTTCAATACAAGCATAAGGACCAGATTTGAGTCCCTAGCCCAAAAGGTGACTAGACTTAGGCCCAAAAAGCCCAAAACAATGAATTTATAGAGAGTGGGTTGGAAAACTGGGTTTTAATGAATCAAACAACCTCTAAGGTGGATTCAGATGACAAGAGAATAAAGATAGACAAATTTATACTGAAGAAAATTGTCCTCGGCACAATTCGAGGAGTTCAGTTTATATATATTTCACTTAAGTTTGGTTACAAATGTCTTTCTTGATTGCTGTAGTTTTTTTTTTTTTTCTCTTAATTTCTCGATCCCTTTCTCTCATTGCCTCCTTCTTTTTTTATACTATCTTCCACTTTCATCTCTACCCTCAACGTGCTGGCTAGACGGTTGGTGTTGATACTTGTCCCATCAGCACCTTCCTAAAGTGTTTAGGGGTAGCTATAAGGCTAAAAAACACTATTCAGAGATCACTTCCTCATTAATGCGGCCAAAAAGTTAGCTACAGAGTATTCAATACGGTGATAGCAGCTTTCTCCTAGATATTTCTGAGCTTCCATCCCTTCTGTATGTTCATAATTCACGTCCCTATCAGTGGAAATTCTTGGAAGGTTACTTTGAATGATAAGGTATACATTTGATTTTTGCTTCGTTTATCCGATGAGATAATACTCCTCAGACCACCTCCCCCAACCTTTCCATTCGCAACATACTCATAGGACTCTAAGCTTAACACCCTCACTATTATTTATTCGTTCTCAGACCAACCAACGTCCTCGGCCAAGACCCAAGCAAGAGAAAAAGTAATTGAAAATATTAAAAAAATAAAAGTTAAATGATACTAAGTCCTTAAGATTAGATAGAAGTTCACTATATTTATTAATTTAAATATTCATCATGTATAATGGGTGCAATACAAGGAGGACGGTCCCAAACTGTAAATTCCCCCTAGAGTCTGGAAAGCTTCCTTTGCTGAAGCATGGCAAGGTTTACTAATCTTATGGTTCTTATCATCACAAAATAAAACATAAAAAATAAATAAATAAATCTTGATGTCATGCTCATGGGCCATATAAAGTTATCAACACCCTCAAGTGCACTTGTTGTAGGGGTGACAATATTCAACATGACCTGCAAACATGATACAAACACATCACAATATTTTGCGGATTAGTTTTTAGTGTAAATGGGTCAATGTAAAAAATGGGTTGGCATGCTTTAACATGATTAAAAAATGGGTCAATTTGTATTGACTTGCTTAACCCGCAATCAACCCAAAATGGCTCAATTAATATAAATAAATGTTACTGTATTTTTCTCACAAATAAATTTGAATTCTTAAATAATTAAGTAATTAAAATAATTTTAATAGTTATATTAATAAATTTTTCATTGAAACTCTAAAGTCTCTGACCCTTGTGCCCAAAATAAAGAGGGAAGGGATGAAATTCTTTTTTTACTTTATTTGTTTATATTGAGTTGAAATGAGTCACATTATGTCTACCCGATTAATTAATGGATTGTGTTAGGGTTGAGGAGGTTTGACACAATAATTAAATAAGCCAAGTTAAAGTTAAATCATATATTCAAATACCCATATCTCAACATATCATGAACACAACCCAAAGGAGGCCCTACCTCAAACTTGCAAAGATCCGGTGGACCATATAAGAGCATCCACATTAGTGGTGCTAAAGTTTTTAGTTTTTAGCACCTAAAAACACCACTTTATTTGTTTTAACTTACCATTACACAACTCACTCCATATCAATACTCTTATTTTCACAACAAAGTTAAACACTGTTCATTTATTTATTATTTTTTCTCTCTCTTATTCTTTTGTCTCTCTCTTCTTCTCTGTCTCTTCTCCTTCTCTTTAAGCCACCAAACCCACTACCCCAAATCAATTACCACCAACATCATAGACACCATCACAGCACTACCAAACCACAATCACCATCACGGCAGCCTCAAGCTCAACCAAAAAAGAGCAAAAAAAACAAAAAAAAACCAACAACCAACAATAAAAAAAATAAAAAATAAAAAAAAATAGCAAAAAACCCCAAAAAAAAAAAAAATTCATAGACCCACAAACCCCACCACCAACACAGCCATAGCAACCCACCACCCATGAACCCACACTAATTCACTCACACTAATTCATAAAGCTACAAAGCCATTTTGGAGATGGAGGAATGGGGCTTGGGTCGGTGGCGAGTTGAGGAAGAAGGATGAATCAGAGTGGGCAGGTGAGATGGAGGAATGAGCTTGGATTGGCAAGAAGGGACGAAGAGAGAGCTTGGGTGAGATTGTGAAGAGAGTAAGTGGATCGAGAATAGGAAAAAAAAAGAAAGAGAAAAAAAGGAAATAAATATTATTGTCATTACTTTTTTACCTATCACTAATAATTTATCACATTAATAATTGTGAAATTTTTTATGTGTTCATAGACTTTCTCCTTCCCAAGAATATAGGGGTTGAAGCACAATTCATTAATGGTAGACATGGCAATATAGGTCAGAAAATTCTGACCCGACCCGACCCGAAAAATACCTGACCCGAACTCGATTTTTTTTATCCGAAGTAAAAACGGGTTGACTCATAACCTAACCCGATTTTTTTGCGGGTCAACCCGACCCGACCTGGATAACCTGTGACCCGACCCGTTAAAAAAAATTCGCTAAATTTTTTTTTAATTAATACCATGTGCATAAAGCACAAAGCACCAAAACTTTATCACAACCAATATAAAAAAGTTTCAGTGCTACTATGCTTTACAGTAGACAAAAGTAGACACAAGACAATAGACATCACAATTCACAACACTACTATCACTGTGACTACACAAGGGCCAAGGCCGCCACAACCATTAAAAAAAAAAAAAAACTCATTCAAGACACAAGACATCACTACACTCAACACACGCTACTGTCACTACACAAGGGCCAAGGCCGTTAGTGTCACAACCATTAAAAAAAAAAAAATTCTCATTCATTCTTGCTAGCTGTGCTTGTAGTCCATGTCCATCACTTGATTCACTCCATGTCTCTATTGTCCAAAGCCAAAGCACAATGCAATTTATTTAAGGTAATAATTATATGAATTAGAAGGTAATTTAATTTTTTTATAGTCATGATTATACAATTTTAATTTTTTATTGATTTACTTTTATGATTTATTAAGTTATATTAAAATATTGTATTGTAGATGAAGATGCTGACGAAATTGGCCAATTTTAGCTACAATTTGCAAGTATGAATATTTGCAGTGCTGAATCTACTACCAACGTTGAGTAGATTGTGATTGATGTGTAATTCTTATAAAATATTTACTTATTCTTCTTTACTTAATATGTTATGTTTATTTTTAAATCTTTTTTGTTTAGTTTATCTTTCTAAGCAATCTAACTTTATTATTATTTTAAATGCTACAGGAACATGTGCACTTAAGAAGACCAATAACTTGCTACTTTGCTGGCTTACTTATTTTGTTTGTTTTAAGATCTATATCTTTTTGAAGTTGTAAACTTGTAATTATATGCATTTTGACAGTGAACTATTAACATTGAAGACTTTTTCCATCATGAATTTATGACTATAAATAATTTTTGCCATGCTCAAAAGTCAAAATTGTTAGAATTGGAAGGATATTAACAAGTGGCATTAAGTGCAATTCATTTGTTTAACTGATTTTATTCATTCTCTCTAAACAGGTTGTCATTGATTTGTTTTTGTAATTGAAAAAAAAAAAAAAAAAAAAAAAACTTTAAAAAATACAAGTCAACCCGACCCGATTGACCAGCAACCCGATTGACCTGACCCGACCCAACCCGACCCGACCCGCCCTGCCCGTTTTGCCATGTCTAATTAATGGTGAATTTGAAATCCCCTAACGATGAACTATGTATTATTTTAAATTCGGATGTTGCTGATTTGTACTCTCAGCCACTACTTTACCTTTTATGTCTTGCTAGTTTAATGCATCTCCCTTTTAACAAAAACAAATTCAAATCCCAGAAAAGGAGGGAGATTTAGTTGAGCTGGCAGCTAATTTGAATGCTGGGACTGTGGGTGAAGAGTTAAATGGGGAGTTTTGGGCCCAATATTTGGACCCGATACTAGTATTGAATATGAGTGGGCTAGCCTGCCACAACCCAAATGGAAAAGAATTATAAGAGACGATGAAAAAGAGACTGATACACAGGAGAATGGACTGGACCATTCAGCCACAAGGGAACATGGTTTACTGTCGGGGAAGCGAGGTTTTGAGACGTGTGAATTAGAGTCTCCTGAAGATAACGTGTTGCGTCCGGAAATATATCTATCACTGGCTATTTAAAGGAAAATGTTTTTTTTTTTTTTCAAACTTCCTCATATATATTTTTTATTGAATGTGAATTTTAAAAATATAACCGTTGAATTACATAATCTTATTATATCCTTAATACTTGCAAAATTTCAAAAACAACATAATCTTATTATATCCTCAATACTTGCAAAATTTCAAAAAAATCAAAGATCAATAGCTTTGTCACCAATGACATGTTTAAATTTCAAGTTTTTGTGGAAAAAAATTATATATAAAAAATAATTTTATTAATCGAATGGTAAATAACATCCGATTTAAACGAAATTCAACATATACATTAAGAACATAAAAACCACGCAATCCAACGGTTATATTTTTAAAATTCACATTAAAAAAAAAGATATAAAAGTAACTTGAAAGGTTTTCCTTATTTAAATTGATGCTTTTCACATTATCTACCACAATAATTCTCATCAAGGCTCCTCTCTGTACAATTTTTATCATATGCATTCCATATTACGCTGTTTACACATGATTTATCATACAAAGTTGGGCTTCAAATTTGTTTAAAGCTATCATTTTTAAGTTATTATATGACAATTTATAAAACTAGGCATGTGTATTTGTTAGGTCCAAAATATTGAATGTTGGCAATCTATTTGACAAAAAGGTTGAGTCTGGGTTAGAAATTTATCAAAAAGGACGAAATTTTGATATGCTCAAGATGAGGAATTAATATTCTTTCGCCTATATCTTTTGCACTGGAATGAATCTCTTAGTGAAACTTGTTTCATTGGAAAGTAGACATTTGGAGATTCAAAACAAACACAAATATTACATAATTTGGACTTAAAATGAGTGAGATATTGCAGTTAAAAGTTGACCCTGAATATTGAATCTAAGAAGGGCAAAATCTACAGGATTTGACTCCAAATCCTTGCGATTTAAAGCAAAGTTTTAACCTTTCTTGGTGAACCTATATAAGCCACTTATTTAGTTATTTCACAACTTCTAGAGGCAATAAATAAAATTATAGAAGCAAAAACCTAAAGTTATTTAGAGAGAAAACCCTAACTCCACTTGTTGGATCTATGAATTCAAAAATAGAAGAAGAAGATTTTGCTGCGACTTTTGTGCGCTAATGATTCTATACTAAGTAGTGTTTTTGACACCATATTTAAGACTTTTAAGGTGTTTCAAGTGAAGCTATTGTGAAGTCAACCTATTGCAATCAAGTTGCTACTGTTGCGATGTGTTAGACACGAAATGGATATTCGTGCACTAAAAAGATTCACATGGTAGAAGAGTTCCATTGGGTTGGAGTTGCGTTCAGATAGTGTTAGTAAGTTCTACTGTAGGTAGCAACTTTGGGATCAAGTATATTCCTTATTGTATAACTTTCATTCTATCATAGTAAGTTCTTCATGTTGGTGGTGATCTTCAAATCACCCTTTGAGGTTTATCCTATCTAAGGCTAAGTACTATTCAAGTTAATGATCCATTCTTATCCCAAAAAAAAAAAAGTTGATGACCTATAAACTCCACCCATAAACTCCATAAATTAGTGACATGTCCATCGATAAAAGATTGATGGTGATGGGACCGACAAACCCCTTGGCTCAGACAAACTCATTAGACATTGTTAGGTTCTAAGGTCTTAGGATTTTATGTATTTAGATCTCTAATTTGTAATGTTGGCAAACCATGATCAAAACAATGTACTTAGTCTTATTTAAGTTTGCTCAAAGTTGGTTTAATATTGTAAAGTTGGAATCGAGTGACTGCAGAAGCATTGGGGCTTTTCGGCCTGGCTCAATCGATCGAAGGTTAGACTCGATCGATCGAAAGTCGGCCCAGATGCGTTTTTCTGCAGAATTCCAACTCAGCCCTAACTCTTTAAACGTCTAGGTTTTTATGTTTTTGCCCTAGGTATATAAGGCAAACCCTAGCTACGTTTTTCAGAGTTGCACAAGTTGTATTGTTGCTCATACATTGCGGTTTTGTGTAAATCTCTTGTGAGATCTAGAGGAGCTTTCCTTTACACAAAGCTTAGGGTTTTCAAGATTGAGATCACATCAACATCTTGATGATCAACTAGGTTGCAGCCATTAAAGCTTAAAGAGAAAAACAAGTGAGGAGCTTGTACTTGAAGAAGGAGTTCAAAGAAAGAAGTAGTCCGTGGATTCGGAGCCTGCGCGTGGTCGTGTCAGGAAGTTACTACTGGTGTGTAGCATTAGGAAGTCAAGCGGGGAGCTTGTAAGTCCTTTTGTAAGAACTTCAATTCTTTCTTAGTGGATTCCGTTTTGCCTTGAGGATCGGTGGGTAAAATCCTCCCCAGGTTTTTCCGGTGTGGTTTCCTGGGTGATCATATCATGTGTTATTTATTTTCCGCTGCTTTATATGTTTTATATGCTTGATATGATCTTGTGATTGTTTTAACCTAGAATTACATAATTTGACTAAGTAACAACTTGGCTAATTAATCTAGGCTACGCAATCTGGTTATAGTTTTAGGGGTCTAAACCGTTCAAGTGGTATCAGAGCGGGTAGCTCTTCTTGTTTGAGATCTTTATCTCAGAGCTGATCCTTGACCCCAGTTGTCATGGAGCATGGACACTCTCTGTTTGTTCCTCCTCACTTTGATGGGAACAATTATGCTTACTGGAAAGTAAGGATGAAAGCTTTCCTGAAATCCATAGATGAGAGGGTGTGGAATTCCGTCGAATACGGATGGGAGAAGCCCACTACTCCTGTGAGTGAGTGGCAAACTTCTCAGAAAGAAGCAGCAGGCTTCAAAAGCAAAGCTATGAACGCCATCTTCAATGCTGTTTCAATGGAGGAATTTAAGAGGATCTCTAATGTTGAGGTTGCTCATACTGCTTGGAAAATCCTCCAAACTGTGCATGAAGGCACTAAGGCTGTTAAAATTAATAAACTGCAGCAATTAACTTCTAGGTTTGAAAACATTAGAATGTCTAATGATGAAACCTTTGATGAGTTTTATGCAAAACTAAATGATATTGTTAATTCTGCTTATAATTTGGGTGAAGTCTATGATCAACCTAAGGTTGTTAGGAAGATTCTTAGATCTTTGACTGAAGACTTTAGACCCAAAGTAACAGCCATTACTGAAAGTAAGGATGTTGACTCCATCCCTGTGGATGAGCTTGTAGGATCTCTTCAGTCCTATGAGTCTGACTTACCTAAGACTGTCAAATCCAAATCAATGGCACTGAAGTCTGTTGATGATGTTGAAGGTGGTGGATTTGATGATGAGCTCTCTCCCACGGAGATAGCTTACCTTGCCAAGAACTTTAGAAATTTTCTCAGAAACACTAATAGAAAGGCAAGGAACACCAACACTGCTGAACCTAGAAACTTTAGGAAGAATGATCCCAGTAAGGTTAACAACTTTGAAAAACCTAGAGAACAAGTAGGTCAATCTTCTAATAACTCTTTGGGTCCTCAGTGTTATGGTTGTCAAGGGTATGGTCATGTCAAATCTGAATGTCCTACTTTCTTGAGAAATAAGGGTAAAGCTATGGCTGTAACCCTTAGTGATAATGAGGTTTCTGATGATGAGTCCGGTTGTGACGAGGATGGAAACTTCATTGCTTTCACTGCTACTGGTACAGTAGATGAAAGCATATCTGCTGAAGAGAACCCTGCTGATGGGGAACTCTCTGAAGACGCAGATCTTCAAGAGGCCTATAACAAACTTTGCAAAATTGCTGCAAAGGATGCTATGAAAGTTGATTTAGGCCTAAAGAAAATTGATGCTCTTGAGCTGGAGAAGAAAAATTTGCTTGTGAAGTTATTTGATGCTAATGATCTTTTGAATAATGTTAAATCTGAAAACATGCTGTTGCTTGATAAAGTTAGAACTTTGGAACATGATTTATCTGTTGCTAGATCTGCTAGTTCTAAACTTGATCACATGTTAAATGTTCAAAAGTATCCTTCTGATAAAGCTGGATTAGGATATGTAGAAAGCATCTTTGATTCTGGACCCCATTCCACTGTCTTCGTTCCTTCTTCTTCTTCTTCTGAACCTCTTGTGAGTATGGTCGTGAGTGAAACTGTAAAACCCCCTGTGAGTGAGGTTGTTAAACCTGTAGAAGTTTCACCACCCAAGAAGATTAGGGTAGACTTAAGAGAATCCAAACCTAAGGAGCCTACCAAACCGAAGGACAAGATGCATGGTAAACCTGCTTGGGTTTGTCATTATTGTGGTAAGTCTGGACATATCCGTCCTAACTGTTACAAGCTTCAAGCTGATAAGAGAGCAAAAAGACCAAAAGTGCCTGTGCCTCAAGCACAAGATCCTATGGCACTAATTGGTGAATTGGTAAAGGCGTTAAACCTTTATTCTAATTCTGGAGTTGGGAATCACTCTAATGTGAATAAGAACTCCAATGCTCGGGGTGCATCTAAAAAGTTTTGGATGCAAAAGACTCGATCTAATTGAGTCTTTCTGACATGGTCCTTGTGCTTCATTGCTCTATTCTATTGTGACCACTGTTGTTTGGTTTTTTGTGTTTTTCTTTTGTTCTAGGACTTGCATTGCATTGCATACATGCATTTCATTCTAGGATTTATTTGTTTTCTCTTTAATAAAAAAAAAAAAAAAAAAGGAGAAAGCAAAATCTGTGTTGAACACTATTTATCTTGATTTTTGAAAACAAGGTTGGTCATTCTTTTTACACATGTCATGTCTTGTGTACCTTGTTTAACTTTGATGAGCTTATTTGTTGCACTTAACTAGTTGAAACTTTGTAGTGCATGTTGTGTGGGAAAGATGTGTGTGGTTCTTAATCACTTTGCCTTAATCATGAAGTCACATGTTGTTGACTGTCGGACTTGATCCTTTTGAGAAAGGCATAAATAACCATCTCACCACTGTTCACTAGCCAATCATGAACACCTTAGTGCATATCATAAGATTTAGTGCTCTAGAAAGTGTAGCACATGCACAAAAAGAACATAAGGTGTAGCCTCAAATTAAATTAAAACTGGTGTGTACTATTAGGCTGAATGCCAATTCATATATAAATAAGAGGCAAAATTAAAAGAAACTTACATGATTGCAAGCTTTTGATCTAGGAGATGTGGGAGTTATAGGATGTAACTCTTTAGGTGATAGTCTCTTTTAATTCTATGTGATGAATTGTGTAGACTTTGTGCTTGATTGCCATTCACATATCACCTCACATGTATCTCAAGTCTTTGCTAGTTTCACACACTACACAAGTTACTCTTTGTTAAACACTGTACATGCTAGTGTGTGTGTTCTTGGTCTGACCAACCAAGTTTGAAAATATCTTGAGATTTGTGCACAACATAGTTGATGCTTGAGAAAATTAATTTGGAAGATGATGAAACTTGTGTTTGAGAAAATTGGGTTTACAATTTTGGGTTTTTGAAAAAGCATTCCATCTCATACTCATGCATGTTGTATTCATTGTTCAAATGCTTTGAGGAGTTGTTTCAACATTGGGTTTGCAAATTTTCAAAACTGTGTTTTTCCCCAAAATTCAGTGTGTTTTTACCCATTTCGATCGATCCAGAGTGTTTTTCGATCGATCGAAAAAGTGCCTCAGAAAGTGCTAAAACGTCTGTCACTTTCGATCGATCGAATGTAATTCTCGATCGATCGAACATCGTGAATATGCTTTTTAAAAAAGGGAAAATCTGACTTTTTCAAAGTTCATAACTTTTTCAAAACTTTTCCTCTTTCTCTCTCCGACGAGGCAAGTCAATTTCTTCAAGTTTTTGTCGTTTTCTTCCGATCTTTTTGCAAAATCTCTCTCTCCTCAAGCCGGTATGTCCTTAATACCCTTGCTTTTCAATTTATTTACTTGTTTTCATGCATTTTTCATGCATTTAAGAGGGGATTTTCGGAACTTTTCAATTTGGGATTTTTGTTGATTCGGACAAAATTATGTGCAATTGATCAATGGGTTTTGTTGGGGACACTCTATACACTTGTTCTTGAGTGTTTAATTTGATCAATTTTGAGTTTTGTGGAAAATTTGAATTTCTAGGGTTTATACTAGGTCCGAATTGGGGCTTTTTGTAAAATTGGGTTTAATTGATGAAATTGGCTTGTGTAATTGATGCAATTAGTTATTATAACCTGTTTCCAATAGTGTATAATGATTGATTCTTCAATTTGTTGCAAAAAATTTTTCAAGTGGTTATCAAATTTTTTGGGTTTTTGTTGAGAAACTCTATGTTCAAGCCAATTTTATGAAATTAAACTTAATTTGATCCTAATTACTGCATTAGTTCATGCATCATATCATCATTAATGATTCATGCATCATATAGATTTTCATTCTATATTTTTTTGTGCTAACTTGCAGTCTGCCCTTGGTTTTATTTTCTGTTCTTTTTGGTTTTCTCTTTGTGTCTCTGTCCTATTCCTTAGCACCATGCCTAGGAAGACTAGAGCTCGTAAGACCATCCCCACTCCTACTCCTTCCCCTCCATCTTTTGATAGTGAGCGGTTCCCCACTGAGAAAAACCAAGAGATTTTTGAGACTTTAAACCTACATAGGAAGATTTGGGCTGAGCGTTCTGTTCGTTTAGATGAGGTAGATCCTGCCATTAGGGCAAATTTTGAGCGTAGGGGTTGGTTACCTTTGTTGACCGTGTCTGACCCTCCACCTCCGGCTACCTTGATTAGAGAGTTCTTCTCGAACCTCTCTGTCCGCATCTATGATTCCAACACTCTAGTTAGGAGTTGGATACGAGGTGTAGAGTACTCCATTACTCCTCAGGTAGTGGCTGATGCTCTAGAGGTACCGTTGGTTAGGGATCCTGTTTACCCCTATGATGAGTCACCTGAGCTGAGTGATGTCATGTCCTACATCACTGGATCTTCTATCCAGTGGGGTTCTGATCCTCGGATCACTACCGCTGAGCTTCCTGAGACTACCTACCTATTCTTTAGGATAGCCTGTCATTCACTCTGGCCTATTTCTCATCTGCACACCATTCCTCTTGAGAGGTGTGTTTTTCTTTACGCTCTTGTTACAGATGCTCCTATTAGTTTCCCCCATCTTTTTCTTCGTTCTTTGAACGAAGTTTATAGGAGTTCATCTACTGCCCATGCCCTTGTTCATCCTATTTTCATTCATAGGATTTTACTTTATCTAGGTTTAGAGGACTTCCCTGCTTCTGAGCCTGTTCATGTTATTGGTCCTATAGGTGCGTCTTTTCTTAGACAGAGGGCCGCTCATCTTCGAGCTGGTTCTAAACACCCTAGGTCTGATCCCTCTAGTAGCGCCCCTCCTTCTTTTTCTACAGGTCCTGCTGGTGAGGCTGTTCCAGATTCTGTAGGTGCTGCTGCTGATCCTCCACCTTCTGCGGCTGACTTCGATGTTCGTCGTACTCTGGAGACTGTCATGACCGTTCAGGCGGCTCATGGTCAGCTTTTGGTGGATCTGTTCGACGAGATTCGTGCTCTGCGAGCGGATTTGGCGCATCTTCGTTCTTCCTCACCACCTTCTTTTGATGATGGTCTACGATGCCCTTTGGCATTCCGTCACAAAAAGGGGGAGTAGAGTTTTGACTTGTAGAGTAGATTTTTGTTTGTAAAGGAGATTTTTGTGTTAGGGGGAGTTTATTTTTTTTGTAGCATGGGATATTTTTTTGTGGAGTTTTTTTAGATTGTATCTAGGTGCTTCACTTTGTATATCATTTTTGGGATGTTCATGTTAGGGGGAGTAACATTAATTGATATATTGATATACATGTTTCTTTTGATTCTTGTTATCTTTGTGATTCACTGCTTATTGATTTATATTTATGAGTTGCTTCATTGATATATTTCTTATATTGTGTTGTGTGAACCTTACAAGAATATTATACCTGTTTATATACTATTTGCTGCCACACATGCGTTTATGTGTTTGTTGAGTATTTCAGGAATATACAGGTTGATTCGACAAAGCTGCTGTCTATACTTGCAACCGATGGATAGTAGTTAGGTTGAACTTTTATTTATGAGCATTATTATGTAAAGGGCTATTACTTGTAAACTTTGAGCTTTTATTGTGTGTTTTGTCACGGATTGCCAAAGGGGGAGTTTGTTAGGTTCTAAGGTCTTAGGATTTTATGTATTTAGATCTCTAATTTGTAATGTTGGCAAACCATGATCAAAACAATGTACTTAGTCTTATTTAAGTTTGCTCAAAGTTGGTTTAATATTGTAAAGTTGGAATCGAGTGACTGCAGAAGCATTAGGGCTTCTCGGCCTGGCTCGATCGATCGAAGGTTAGACTCGATCGATCGAAAGTCGGCCCAGATGCGTTTTTCTGCAGAATTCCAACTCAACCCTAACTCTTTAAACGTCTAGGTTTTTATGTTTTTGCCCTAGGTATATAAGGCAAACCTTAGCTACGTTTTTCAGAGTTGCACAAGTTGTATTGTTGCTCATACATTGCGGTTTTGTGTAAATCTCTTATGAGATCTAGAGGAGCTTTCCTTTACACAAAACTTAGGGTTTTCAAGATTGAGATCACATCAACATCTTGATGATCAACTAGGTTGCAGCCATTAAAGCCTAAAGAGAAAAACAAGTGAGGAGCTTGTACTTGAAGAAGGAGTTCAAAGAAAGAAGTAGTCCGTGGATTCGGAGCCTGCGCGTGGTCGTGTCAGGAAGTTACTACTGGTGTGTAGCATTAGGAAGTCAAGCGGGGAGCTTGTAAGTCCTTTTGTAAGAACTTCAATTCTTTCTTAGTGGATTCCGTTTTGCCTTGAGGATCGGTGGGTAAAATCCTCCCCAGGTTTTTCCGGTGTGGTTTCCTGGGTGATCATATCATGTGTTATTTATTTTCCGCTGCTTTATATGTTTTATATGCTTGATATGATCTTGTGATTGTTTTAACCTAGAATTACATAATTTGACTAAGTAACAACTTGGCTAATTAATCTAGGCTACACAATCTGGTTATAGTTTTAGGGGTCTAAACCGTTCAGACATCTCTGTCCACCACTCCACATCACTAACGAATGGAGACAAGCCATTTAATGAAGTATTCAATACCTCGGACGGTTACAAGACCAGCTGTATAGACCGTTGGAGGCTCATTAAAGCCTACATTACTAAGCCTAAAGGCGTTACCAAAAGAGGCATTAAAGCCACAATAAAGGCCACAACGGCTAGATACTGTGAAACCATATATAAACACTCTTCAAAACTAGAACAAGGTATACACATTATGATATGCTAATACACCATTATTTGGATATTCTCTGAAAAAGCTTTTACACGTTAACTTTATCATCAAAGACCCTATGGCAGGCACCACACCAGTGACCACCTAAGGAAGGCCCTCAACGATGATTGCAAGCACAAGAACGAGGTTGCTGACTCATTTGGACGAGTCTACTTGACTGACGATCTCTGCTTTATCAGTTTGGCGCCATCTGTGGAAACAACATTTTCGTACCTAGGTTCGAGAACGTAATTCCATTCAACTCTAAAGTCCAAATGGAGCCTGATAGGCCAAAAATGTATTGACCCCTTGTGATGAATTAATTGATTAATTTGCCAAGTTTATAAATTAATCAAATTAACATGCAAACACGTGGTAGCATAAACAAGTCATCAAATAAACTAAGTATGCAGTAGAAAATAAATTGACACAGTGATTTATTTACGAATGGGGAAAACTTACACCGCAAAAACCTCACTGGGTGATTTTAAGGTCACCACTCCCGAGAATCCACTATAATCACAACAAGCGGTTACAAGTAAAGGAATCCCAGTACCTTATACCAACTTACAGTTGAATCCTTACCCCAATACCCAATTGGACTTGTTCTGTAGTGACAATCTCTCCTTGTAATGAACGGCTCCCAGTACGTGACTAAACAATTGCGCAGATCCCAATACGTGACTTCAATCACCAACTAGAGAAGGTTGTTGGCTACAAAATTCTTCAGTTCATCCAGCAATGAAGATTGAGAAGCTACTTCATTACAAAGCCCTACGGTGCATAAACATAGCAGCTTCTTCACAAGAAATATGAACTAGGGCAAATTTTGTCTCCGGTCATACTTTGCTCAAACAAACTTTACTCAACACTTGTGCAACTTGTGTCCCTTTTGATGTCCCTTTAAATAATTCTTTTATATGTCTAGGGTTATGAGAAAAGAAAGCCCAAACATACAATCACGGATTGAATGAAAACAATCCTAAAAAACTGAATTTCATAAACCTCGACAAATACCCTATCTGTCGAGCGAGACACGGGCTTCAACAGCTCTACAAATCTCGATAGATAGCTAGCTGTCGAGCTTTAATGAATAGCACTTTCTACACTTGGACAGACTTGCATGACTTTAACACTTGAACTTAAAACAAGGTTTCTTGAAGTATTAAACACATCCTAGATCTATCCAATTACAAATAAAGTGCGTTTTGTCAAAAGATTAGCCAATTATATAAAATAGTAATATATGTTCCTAACAAGTGAATCACATATATACTAACAATCTCCCCATTTGGCAATTCGTGATAAAACCACAACAAACAAATGAACATATGAGAGAAGTCATAAATCACTCAACTCATATTCACTTGTTGAATACAATAAAATCTATCCTAACACAAACTCTTGAAAAACTTTGCAAGAAGAGAGTTTATGGCAAGTAGACTTTCACAACCTGTATTTCTGAAATACTTTAAACAAAACTCATTAAGGCAACTTAGTGTGAAACAGAAATAATAGATTGCATACAAGATATAAGAACCATGTGTATAAAGTAAGAAAAGAAACAACACATGCAAGGATAGGTGAAAAGAAAAACATACATCAATATATAAAGAATATAAATACAATGTTTGTCAAAACAGTCATCAAGTCCTCACTACATCCCTCAATATACACACTCCCCCTAACAAAAATCTCTCCTATACTAACTCTCCCTGTATGTATAACTACTCTCATAACCAAAACTACTTCCCCTTTTTGTCACGAGTGACAAAGGGTAATAATGTGAAGTAGACATCTCATCTGAGCTGGAAGAGCTAGCATCTCCATCCTCATCATCATCGTCGTCGTCGAAACCATCATTGTCCTCGGATGCCTCGGGAGGAGGAGAGGGAGACTCCACAAAGCCACCAAGGCGAGCCTGCTGTCTAGCATTACGGCCGACACGGGTGTTCACCTAACACAACTCATCAGTGAGAGTGTCAAGGCAAGCATCCATGCGCTGAAGTTGTGCCATGATCGCATCCAGAGTCACACCTCCAGCTGAAGTAGAGGGAGCAGAGGTGGATGGAGCTAAATGAGTGGGAGGAGCTACCGTACCGGACCACCTTGATCGAAACTGCGCCTCGCTCCGTTTAACGGTAGTGGCGTCAATGGCACACATAACGAGAAAGTGGTCAGAAACGGGAAAGGGAACAGAAAAATGGTGTAAGATCCTCGTAATAACGGAAGGAAAGATGAGCTTATTACAAGTCGCCGTATCCCTATAGACATCTATGATAGATAGAATGAAATGAGAGGGAAAATCTATAGTGAGATGCTCTAACAAAGAAAGCAAAAAATCAAGCACAAGGCTTTGTAATAGAGTTATAATGAGAAAGAGGGTGCAAAATAAAAGTCATCACCATGTTCATAAATCTAGAACCTTTAGCAAAGGTCGAACATGGAGTAAACTGCCGATCACCCCAAACAAAAGGGTGCTCGCAAAAAGTAGAAATCATCTCGTCTTTGGACACAGTCCTCAGACGCTTACAACTGGGGTAGTCAGGATGCTCTACCCTCGGGACATGTAGCACCTTGAATACAATATCCGAAATGACAACAATGCACGTACCTCGAACACGAGTATGAAAAAGAGGTACAGAATAATCCAGTCCATGCATGTTAGAGTAGAACTCCTGGATCAGCATGGAAGGATAGGTGACCGGGATGTCACACAGTGACTCCCAACCCTAACTGCGAATAACAGTGGATAGGTTAGTGTCGGAGAAGTCTGACAAGATGACTCGGCGTTCGGAATGAATGCCTCATCTAGAGAAGTTCTCTGAGAAGTCCTTTGGGGCATCCTCATCACGGAACCAAATAGAAGAGGGGGTAGGATCAGAAGACGAAGATGCCCCAGAACGAAAAGGGTTCCGGGACGGAGCAGACTTACATTTCGGTGCCATGACACACTAACGTAAACTAGAGAGTGAGGGGGAAGAAAGAAACACTCAGAAAAGTCCCAATGCAATTCAAATATATAAAATATATAGAATGTAAAGGACGTATGCATGAAAATGCATTAGCATGTGACGTGCAACAGTAATATCATCATGGGCTCAGCCTAATCTAAACCTACCAGCACGCAAACAATTTAACATATATAACACACATCTAAATGCATGAAAATATAGTTATAATGCATATGGGATGCAATGCATGTAGATTTTAAAGCATTTTCACAAAAACCAACCCAAAAATTTCACAATAACTTCATCAATTTTGAAAAACCCCAAAAATGTTTCAAAAACCCAAAAACTTAGGTTAGAAATCATGAAATGCATGATTATGGGGGATTTAGACACTTACCAAATGAAGAAGAACTTGATTAAGGTCGAAAATCGCTTGGGAATGAAGTTTGGAGTGAGAGAGAGAAGTTTGGGAAGTGAAAAGGTATGGACAGATTGAGAGAGATCGAGAAAATGAAGACCAAATCGCACTAAACAAATATATAGAAGTTCAGTAAATCTCGACAGATAGAGGTGTTGAGAAAGGTGTCAAGCTTTAAAAGCTTAGATAGATGCAACTATTGAGCAAGTGTCTAGAGGTGTCCACAGCAAAACAAGCTCAATGGATCGAGGAGCTATCGAGGGGACATAAACTTTCTCAATTGATCCACCTAGCTATTGAGAGGTGTCGAGATTGCGATAAAAAGCAACTGAAGAGCTCGACAGATAGGCTAGGTATCGAGAGGTATCGAGGAGTTGTCGAGATTGCTTAAAAATAATTTTTCAAGAAGAGAAAAACACAGATATGAATGCAATCAAACGTGCAACTCAATCAATGATCCAAATAGCATTTTGAACTCTCAAAATCATCTCTCAACCATAAAAAATTTAAGCACATAAATCCCAAAAACACACACACATACTAAACAAGTCTAACCAATTTTATATTTCAAAAACAAGTTAAGACAGTTTAGTGAGCATACATTAACACATGTAAACCTTGTGATGGCCAAATCACATTGTATCTGCACATGTATCAAGAGTAGAAAAGAATATTGCGTGTTGTGTGTGAAAAACATCGTAAGATTGCATAAGTATATACATGTTATGACAATTTGAGATATGAGAAAATCACTTTAACTCACACACAATTATAACTGTTGATGGAGACTATCACCTTCGAGGTACATCCTATAACTCCCACATCTCCTAGAATACACGCTTGCAAGTACATCCTAGAATACATCCTATTAATTGTCAAAATATTATTAAGTGATTTATTAGTTGTTAAGATAATTTTTGTAAGTACAATTCAGTTACATAAGTTTTAAGAAATTTAAATGGGTTTTGGTGATTAAAAGATTAAGTCAAACCCATTGTCTTCAAATAACAAGGCTCTATAACTCAATTGATTGACATCTTCTTCTTCTTTTTCTTTTTTTTTTTTTTCATATAAATAGAATAGAATTTCACTTATAATATACACCAATCAATTTTTAGTGTAAGTGGAGTTTGATTGGTGGACATTTTTTAATAAATAGAATATAATTTCACCTATAACGTCTACTACATAATAAATGCTCTTATCATTAGGCTAAAACACCAATCAGTTTTTGGTGTAGATGTAGTTTGAACCTAAGATCTCTTATCAACGATAAGAGACTTTACCAGTTAAGCAAACTAGAATATATTGGTTGGCATTTCTTGGCATTTTCAACGAAAACATTCAGAGTTCAAACCTCTTTTCCTTGTTGTAACTATTGAAATTATCAATAACAAAAAATTAATAGAATTCACTATTATATGAGAGGAACAAATACCAATCATTGATTCACTATACCTTCAAAATACTAAATAATTGCTTAAGGGGAGAGAGAGAGAGAGAGAGAGAGAGAGAGAGAGAGAGAGAGAGAGAGAGAGAGAGAGAGAGAGAGAGAGAGAGAGAGAGAGAGAGAGAGAGAGAGAGAGATTCAACATAAAATACTTTAACTATTCAATTAATTTTTTTTTTCGAGAAACTAAAATTATTCCATTATTGAACTCAAGCCCAAAAAAAAAAAAAAAACACATCTTATCCCAAATTAATTTAAAATAGCAAAACAATGCATCTCATATTAATTTAAAATAGAAAACAACTTATTTCAATCCTTAAGCACACCATCAATCTCGATTGATAGAAGAAGTACAAATATTCAAAAATAATAAAGAAGAAACCCCTAGAGAGAAACAGCCTTATTGCTTGATCGGGGCACCTTCTTGAAAATAGCCCATACAATATCAACGTAGAGCGGTAACTGTTGTATGGCAAAGAATACTATCGGTAGGCATGTAGCTGCATATACCGGAAAGGCCTTGTCTTTCAATTTATTCTTAAGCATAAAGTAATGTCCAGCACAAAAAGAAATCAACATTGATGTAATGGATACAAGGAGAGAAGTTAAGCCAAGTAGAAGTTTCTTTGGCAAGTCTCTACGAAAATCTTTCTGTTCATACCGAGAAGTGAGGATGGCAAGAAACGAGAACAATGCAGTGATGGAGAAGCAAAGAGCAACGAGTGAGGAGACAGCAAAGATGGTAAGCATCGAGTGGCTTTCAAGGTTTGGTGCCCCGTTTGTTTCATTATGGCTGCCCGGGATAGTGCTCGACGAGGCAAAGGCAACGGTTGCAATGAGAGCAGCCACAACTGAACAAGATTCAGAGGTTTTGTTTAGCCACTCGCCTCCACTTTTTACTAATCCCTCGTGTGTTTCGTTGAAGATTTCTTTTGGGGTCATACCTTCCTTGTTAACTTGATAGCAGAAGTGTTGCGGCATGTTATCTTCTACAAACTGCATGCATTAATATATATACAAATGAGAATCACTAATGCACAAGAAAATTTTTTAAAATATTACTATTTTTTAATTTTTTTTTCGTAAATGTAGAATTTAGTAATTATGGTAGTTATTAATAACCATGAAAGTGTTTATATATTAAATTATCTAATCTTCCATTTAAAGAAAATAAAACATAGTAAATTTTTAATGGAGGATGTAAATATAGGAAATAAAATAAAGAATCCTTATAAAATTTCAATTCAATTAAAAAATATATAACAGAATGATGGAATAGAAAAATATGGGTTTTCAAAAGTTTATGTGTGGCAACATAAGAGGAAATTAACCAAAAAACAAAGGAAAAAAAAAGCTTCGGAGAGGGAGAAAGAGTTTATTGATTAACGTTCAACCGTGAAAAATAAAATTTTATATACATATTTTCAATTTTTTAATGAAAAGTATATAAGAGATGAGGGAATTTTTAAAAGAGAGGATTTTGTGCCCACCCGTACGCAGTAATTACCATACACAAGGTTAGGTGATAGCTAAAAAGATGTGAAAAGTGCCTGTTACGATGTGCTGCAATTACATTGTTGTATGATAAAAATTGAGGACAAAGCTGATTTTGAGTTCACACCTCGTACCACTTGATTTCCCACTGCATTTGCAATGCAGCTCCAGGAATTAGCCAAGGCTTTTGCTTTCCTATCTGGGCTGCCAGATGCAATGCGTTGTTTTCATTCGCATCCACTTCATGAATTAGTTTACATTTAACAAACTCTTGCTCGAGCAGATGTTGTAATACATGTGTTTGCCTGTTTTCTGCGGCCAAAAGCACAATATTTTTATCTTTGTTCCTGTAATTAATGGCCACTGGAAACTCTTTGAGTATGTACTCAACCATTTCTGTAATACCATTTCTTGCTGCAAGCAATATGACTGTCTCTGTCTTTTCTTTGCTCATGTCATTAGTGTCAATTGGAAAGTTTTGAAGTATTTGATTGACCATTTTTGTGATACCATCTTTTGCCGCAACCAATACGGGTATCTCTATCTTTGCGGTTTCAGGCATTTTCCTTTTCTCTGGCAGTAAAATAAGTAAGGGTGTCTCTGTCTTTTCCTTTTTTGGCGTTTCCTCCTTTCCTGCTTATAACAAAAGAATTAATTATAATTGATATTTCTCTACATATAACTCAAATCAATTGATTTCATATATGGCTGATGTACTTTCACACCTCTAACATTCTTTTTCTCTTCTAATTCCGTTTCGGAATGGAGAGCACTGGAACTGTCTGCTTGTGATGGTAGTCTCTCCCAAGTTTCTGGCCGGCTGATTGTTTGCCCAGGATTCGACCCACTTGTGAAGTCGAAGTTAGCTTCTTCACCTTTTGTACTTTTGACAAGAATTTTCATGATTTGAACAGAATATACATGCTTCTGTTTTATCCTCCTTATACCCTCTGATTGTTATGATCATTAAAGATAATATATATATATATATATATATATATATTACAAAAAGGAAAATATGTTAATTAGGTATATATTTACTTAAAAAGCTAACAAATTGACATGTTCATGATGATGAATGTAAACGAAATCACATTAATAAAATTATTATAAATAATTATAAGTTCTTTTATATTGGTATGTGTTGTGTTGGGGTGGGGGGTGTTAAAAGTAGGTTGGAGTCTAATACAGTGACATACCATATCCAAAGCCCAAAATAACCCGGATGAATATTGTGTACAAAAGACGGAAAATGTTAAAACAGTCCGCATATTGTATCCGTAGAAATTCATGCTTCGTAACTAATCTCGGAGCTTGGGATTCTGTTTCTGTGCCAAACAAAAATAATTCATCATAACATGCAAATAACAAGATTTCAAAAAAAATTATTTTTAGTAATAAGCAAATAACATACGTTCACATCCATCTTTGTAAAATAAAAAATGCTTCATATTTTGCCCAACCAACCCCGAAAGCCATCTTCTCAAAAAAAAAAAAAAAATCCTAAGACCTACCATATCAAGTTTTTATTCTTTTTTTATGTATCCCAAGAATGAATGAAGAGAATTTATGGTAATTCCTAACTCTTTATAACATCCATAAATATTAGGTTCAAAACTTCTTGTTAGCATCTTGAAGCTAATCTCAAGGGATATCTCATTATAATAGCTTGGTGTATGTGAGAAGGGAGGACTGCATGCTATCAAGACGTAGGAGCCAAAATGATATTTTGGCCTACCTTTTTTTAGGTTAAAATTTCAATTTATGATGTTCGATCAGCTGTCCATTTTATAATAATTACTCTTATCATTAAGATAAAACATCAATCAAATTTTCATTTTTTATGTAGGAGGAGTTCAAATCTTAGATCTCTTATTTGAAGACAAAATTTTTTATCACTTGAATTAATTGGAACTTGTTGCATTAGCAACATTTGAAGGTTAGTAAAGCATTCAACTCAAAATTTTAATAGATGGACCAGACCAACTACCCATATTAAATCCAAAACCCAATTGATTTTGAAATTTTTCTAACAATTTCAACACAAAAAATGAGATAGAGGACTTGTATTAAGAAATGCATAATATCAAAAGGAATACAAATCTCTATCTTAGTTTTTGTGTTTCACTTTATACTTGATTAATCACAACTTGTCATGTATTTTTTTTTTTTTTTTACTATTTTTGTAAAAGAGGGAGGTTTGAGTTCAATGCTTCCATTATACTAGACCCGATCGGATGATGACACATGTCCAAAAATAGACACGTGTCACAATCTCAATGGGTCCAGTGTTACTGGACACTGGACCTAATCCGGACCCTTTGTAAAATAACCATAGTTTCAAATGAAATTAAAAAATTTAATACACAACATACCACAATTGATGCATTAATTTCTTACCTTTTCGTTCTGATTGACCAGTAACATTTTGTGCGTTGGGATTCTCTACATCTTCATTCCGGCCTTTGCATCTTTCAATCACTAGAAAAAGGAAAGCATTTCGGTTACAAACCTAAAGAAGAGAAAAATAGATCAACAATATTTTCATGCGGGGTTTTTGGCTTCTGTTCTATATGTTGAAGTTTTAATTATTCTGTTTGACTCATTTATGTAGTAAAGCTAGAAAATTTAAAAATTTGTTGAAATTAAATTTTTTTTTATTTTTGCACATGATTAATTAGAGACATCAATATCAGTGAATTGGAAGGTATTGCGTCGGCCAAAGGCAAATGGAAGGTATTCGTGAGCTTCAATCGTTCAATGACTGTTAGCAAAACAGTGTTGGAGGCAATCCACAACCAAACCTCTCTACTACCCCAGGTCTTAAAAGCAAAGATTACTATCCCCGCAGCACATTCTTAGAATCAAACCATAAAAAGAGAGGCTCTTATGCGTGGCAAAGTATTATGGACTAGGATGCATGGATATGGATAAGGACATAGGTACAAGTACGGGTATACAATACAACAACACCAGCAATTTAAAAAAAAAAAATTATAAGATGTTACAGCAGGTATGCTAGTGTGTTATAAGTCCTAGTCTTTCTGTTTCTGTTTTCTAAGTTGTAGGGTATGCTTTGCTTCTTTTGTATTTAGTTTTGTGTGTTCAATATTAGTCTGTCTTCTATAAAAAAATAATTTTTTTTAAATCATTGACATTATTCTTAAAAAAGAAAAAAAAATCAAATAATGGAAAAGCAACTCCGTGAATCTTAAAAACCTAGAGTTAAATGATACGAGAAAAATTTATACCCTCATCATTGATCTAAACATTCTTGTGTTTCCCTGAGCTCATGTTTTGTCATCGGTTTTGCAATAACTTATTTTTGATTAAAGTAAATGTTATTGATTGTCCCAAAAGTTTAAACTATTGGGACATGGTAGGATTTACTGATTATCTCAAAAGCTTGGTGGGATTTACCAATTGTCCCAAAAACTTAAATGGGAGATATAATGGAGGAGATAAGAATTGAACTCAGGATCTTATGCTCTGATACCTTATTAAATTACTGATTGTTTCAAAAGCCTAAAGTATTGAGATATGATAAATTTAATTATTTAACCACATAATTTTAACAATAAAAAACAAGATCCATTCCATACCGGATTGAGCCATCTTCAATAGCACTTGATAGAACGCAATACATGTTTGGTAATTCTCTGGGAATTTGTGAGTAATGTCTTCTACGGAAGACCCCTTAGTAACTAAATCAACCGATTCTTTACGAACAGTTTCGTGCTCCAGCTCTTCAACATATATACCTTTCACACATCAACAAAGGATAACGATAGGTGATGTTGGACAATAAAATAAAAAAATAAAAAAAATAAAAACAAGGTAAAGTACCTGTGATGTAGGTACAACTTTGATCTCCAAAATTGAAGAGAGTTTGTGATTTGAATCTAGACAATTGAGTAATACTTACAATAATATATGATGCTCTTCCACCATCCAAGGTGAGAACCACTTTTGAAGACCGAAGGCTTACTTGCTAGGAGATGCAAGGGGGTGATTCCTAGCTCGTTCACAGCATATGCAAGATTAGGTTCCACTAAAAGTATCTCAAACGCCAAATCTGTCAACCATAATAATTAAAACCAGTCAGTAATGGATATATAAGAAAATACTCAGCATATATAGGTAATAGGAGTATGAAAAGAAGTTAAGCAAAATGCTTACCAAAATACTCCCACCTAATGGCACAGTGAAGGGCAGTCTCACCATCATTTCTTCTGTAGGCAGGATCGATTGATTTAAGGTCCTTGTCGGAGGCTTTCAAGAGTAACAGGTGCAGGTAAAGGAAGATTTGTCTGTTACCATGAAAAGCGGCTAAGAAGAGAGGGCTCTCACCGGCTTTGTTACGAAATAATTCTTGAACCACCAAATCTTTAACCTCCAAAGATTCATCAAGTTTGGCAGCAAGGAGGATGCATATGTTCAATCTTCCCGTTGATGCTGCCACATGCAAAGGGGTATTCCCTTTATTGTTTTTTGTCCATAAACCCAACTCAGAAACACCGATAATTACACGTACAAGTTGTTGAACCTTTTCTTCTGGCGCAATGGAAACAGCTACGTGCAATGCCGTGTCCCCTGATGTGTTGATCCTGGCCTCAATGGCTGATAATGTGTGTTGCTTATACATCTCAACAACCTTCCCCCAAGCACCTGTCACGGTATACCTGTTCAAATTGAGGGCAAGCCCATCGTGATCCACTTCCGGCCTATCTTCTTCCATTCCTTTGTTACTACTAGGAACAAATCATGAATAACATTAGATATAAGAATTAAGAAAGGATCACATAATTTTGTACCTCGCAATAAAGGAAAAGTGTTATCAGCTTATGAGCTATATATATAATGACAAGGGAGAGGAGAGAGTGAGTGAGAGAACTTGCCCCTTTTTTACAACAAGAAAAGACAAATAACACACCAAAATTAATAGGAACTAGCCTCATATATTATATCCTGTTGTCTCAAATAAGCTTGAAAATGATACAACAAAATGCTTGAAAGATTCAAAATTAATGTAAAGGGGATAATGCTTAGAGTGTGAACCCAACTTTTTTAATTGAGTAACGATGATGTTGAACAAAAATGAAGTCTTGCCACAAGTTGAGCTTGAGATGAAGGCAATATTTCACAAGTTTTTCAAAAGGTTAAAGAGAATTTTGAGTTGATTGAATGGATAAGAAAGAATAATGTTAACTTGAAAATCGTTAGGAATTTTATGGAAGATCTAATCAAATTCAAAATTGTGGTGAAGATAGGACTGATAAAGCCCATTAATTTTTTGGATGTAAACTGTAAAAGAAAAAAAATGAGTCGGTTATTAGTTATCGCTTCAAATCAAATAAAACGTGAAGAGAAGAATTTGGATTGTGCCGAATTATTGAGATTTTCTTTATCTAGATATATATATCCAATACATTTGTAATATTTAAAGTACTTTCACTTGTTTTAAGTTAAAAACCTGACGAAGAAGGTGTCCCCCCACCCCCCTAATTGGAGAGTAAGTTATGTAATAAGTTATGTAAGGTAGAATATATATGTATATATATATATATATGAGGATCAATTTTTATTGTCTACTTACTTAATTATTTTATTATATAATTTTTATATTTTAAAAGTTAGGTTTTTATGTCCTTATTTTAATTGTTTTTTAGGGTTTTCTGAACTAAATTAAAGCTTTTCTAGAGTAGTATACTAGTTAGGATCAATCTAAGAATACTGTTACATTGTAATTAGGTTTTATGGAGCCTATATATTGACACCCTAATTAAATTAATTGTAAACGAAAACAAAAATCCAATATATATTGACATTTTTCTATTTTCCTGATTCATTATAGAATAAATGTTTATGTCAAGCTAGGGCAAGATCTAACCCTCTTATATCTTCTGTTTCACATTAAACAGCAGAATGAATCTTTGTCACATGCAGCTCTTTAGCAATAGAATTTAACCTTGTCTTTTTTAAAGAAGAAGAGTAGGGTAGGGGAATGCATACTTTTTCGAAAAGGACATGCTTTAAGACCAATGAAAATAAATTTGACCTAGAGCTAGGATACGTGTGGAATTGATTAAAAAAAATGGCAATATGTACTGATTCTATACTCTTAAGCCTATTTCCATTTATGGACACAGAAAAAAGCAGAGAGAGAGAGAGAGAGCATAAAAAAAAATAAAAAATAAAAAAGTAAAGGACTAAAGAAAAAAGGAAAAGAGAAAAGATTAGTTATGCTCAAAACTGGTAGTGGTAAGAATATAGAATTTTCCTAAAAAAGATGTCTAGTAGCTCATAGTCGGACTTTTCACTTTCCAGCCTAACATACTTGTGTTGACTAAAAAAAAAAGTCGTTAATTTATATGCTTTGCAATTAAATCTAGATTCATATTAAAAAATAGAAGGAAAACAAATCAGTGTCCCCTGCAACGGGCATATAATGAGTATGGAAATATAGTTTTATTGAAAATCTAAACCAGCCATTAGAAAAAATTGTAAAGCATTTAATCAAAACCATCATGCAACTATCTGGTTAACTGGTTAAGCTGAAATGGAAGATTAAGTTTCCTCCAAGATGGTTCTCATATCAGAACCCTAATTAAGTAACATGTAATCCACTTTGCTTCTGATAATGAATCTGTCTCAAATGTTTACATCTAATGTTTAGATACGTGCTTTTCAAGTTATCTACGAACAAAATTCCTCCTCCTTAATTACTATTTTAAGTTACATGTATTACAAGTTACACGTGAATTAGGAAAATGAATCCCTGCATGCCCTTGTTTCATAATTCACACTGAACTTTTCTTTATCTTAACTGGGGAAGAGAGGGAGATTTCTTTAAAAGAGAGAAAAACGAAAGTAATGTGCTATATATATATTACCGACATGAGCAAAGTAGAAGCATCTTTCCCTTTACCATAAGCTCACAGCTTTCTTTTTCTTTAAATCTTTTTCCCCCTTGTTCTGAAAACTTCACTTTTGTAGAAGTTAAACTGTTGTAAGATAAAGGAAATAGCAAGATAAGACCAAAAAAAAATGTGAAAAATGAAATTATATATAAGCTTCTTCTTCAAGTGGTCATCTAATATCATCGCTTGATACAAAATATAAGTAAAAAAACACACATTTTTATCTGAACTAACACATGCATAAAGATACTTCACTCGGTTTAGGGAATTACTCACTAGGATATTTTATGTCTCATCAAGTATCTTATGATTGCCTCATTATAATCTTGCAAAAGAAAAAACCTATATGGTACAAAACCTTAGAGAAAGAAAAATAATGCAATCATTATATATCCTTCGGAGAATTTACTCCATCATGTGAATACTAGCAAGATTTGGACTGATATGGTGTGTGGCACCAGTGTTGGGAACCAATTAGAAATCTGATAAGGAGTATCTATGAAGCAAGGTGAGTTGATTAAGGCGTCGCTAGGAAAGAGTAGCAATGATAATAGGTAGCAAGTGTATGATTGAAGCCATTACAAAATTGAAAAGTTGAAAACGAGAGCTATTGTCGTTAGGGTACGATTGTCCCCGTGTGAGTCGTGTGACCACTGGCCAAACCTACTCCTTCACCCAATTAATTACATGTCCTGGTGGTTTGAACTAAATTAATTTATGGGCAAAATTCGTGGGCTTTGTGCTATTGATGAGTTCCTTGGGCTGAGTTTTAGTTTTTCGGCCTATTCATTTGTTGTTTAAAAATTTGCCACTAACAATTTTATCTACTTCTCAAAGGATCATTCTGGATGGTTGGTGATGGAACTGGCCTGACATTAATTAGAGAAACAACCTGGATACCCTCTTTAGTCTTTAGAAGGCCCTTAACAACACATTTTGTTCCAACGATGTTAACTAGTGTCGGACCTTATACAAAGCAACCCAGCCCAATGGTCAATGGGATAGAGAAAAAAAAAATCTTAATCAGAAAGGTGGTTTGACAAGGAGACAGCCCAAAGACAAGCTCCTTGTCAAACCACCTTTCTGATTAAGGTTTTTTTGACAAGCTCGACTGGCTAAACAGTAATTCAGGCCCCTACTCGTCAAGGCCAGCCTATTGGCTGGACCAAAAAGAGCGATTCAATGAAACAGGCCCACTTGACAAAGTGCAATTGGAAAGCTCTACGGAAACTAAAAATTCATGAAGGATTGAAGCTTCTGGTGTGAAAGATAGTACGGAGATTGGAGAATCCTCCCCACCAGGTCAGTTTTAAGTGAAAAGTTCACAATAGGATGCACAACTCGTCGTCTCGTCCTCTAAGCAATGAAGAAATAGAAACCTTAGAGTACCTATTTATAGAGTGCCCCATCACTAGAATCGCATGGTCTCTCTCCATGGCCAATTTGATTCTATGAACTTCAAATTCAAACTATTGTGGATTGGATCCAAGTAATACTACCCTTCAAAGGCTCTCAACATACCACAAAATGAGGAAAATAACTTCATATTGTTTGGTGCGTTTGCATGTGATGAAATTTGGATTAACAGGAACAATTAATGTGATCAAATCAGAGGAAATACCTGACCCTAAAAAAATTATGGAGCAAATTATGTGTTTATAGGAACCACCAAGAAACATGGGAATACAAAGCCCAAGAAAGTAAAAATATTTGCATCTGAACTCCCCCTTCTCCCAAGTATGTATAGTAGAATTTTGATGCAAGCAACAATTGGAAAATACAAGGCCAGCCTAGTTTTGGTGGGTAGAGACCACAAGGCAGAGGTAAAGTTTATCTGGATTGAATTAATAGAATGCAATGATCTATTGATAGCAGAAGCAAGGAAAGCAAAAGAAAAAAGACTCAAGACCTTATTATTAGAAGGTGATGCACTGACAGTTATCCAAGCAATCCAAGACTCCTCATTAAATCCTCACCCGTCAATTGAACATGTGGGGTCCCCAACAATTGAACATGTACTTATTCAAAGACAACAAGGAAAGTGCCGATATAGGAGAACTATGCTAGCATTATAGCCGCGTTTTTGAAACCCTAGTATAGCCTTTTCTTTTTTCTTTTTTTGATCAAATTTGAAATACACTATGAACTATACTCAAAAGCTATAGTAACTTTTAAGAAAAATGTGGTAAATTATATTACACACATGATACAACGTGCTCTTTTAAGCAATTTAAAACACATAAGTGTTTTAATTATCTTTGTTAACAAACATATATTATCAATATTTATTATGGTTTAAAACCTATGGAAGAAGACAAAGTTAAGGAAAAAAGAAAAGAAAATAAAATAGCAAGAGTTTTAATTGAAGAGAGAGAGAGAGAGAAATACCCTATTGTTATAAATTGGAAAACAAATGATAATAGGATCTCAATTTTATTTTTTTATTTTTTTGGTAATAAACAATAAAGTGTAATATCGTAGATAATTAAATATTGAATTTCAAATTAAGTGTAGTATTGTAGCTAAACTCAAAAGTTTCAAATACAAAAATGTTCATAGTATAGTTTTTGAATGTTCAATATGTGTGTAAAACACCTATGAACGTTTAGACCCCCAGCTTACAAATTACCAACACTAACTTATTATCAAACAATATATGTGCAGAATATGAAAATAAGATAAAACATAATTGGTAAAACAATTTAAACCATAATTAATTGCAACCACAACAGTAATTAAATGGCAAAGATAAAGGGAAGAGAGATGCAAACACAAAGACAACACAGCGATGTGTTATCGAAGAGGAAATCGAAGTCCTCGGAGTAAAACCTCTCCCCCACCCTCCAAGCGGTCAATAATCCACTAGAGAATAAAGTTGAGATACATGAATAGCAGAAGACCCTCTAAGCTTCTTGCTCCAACAGGGTTACGCCGAACCTTGTCTTTTCTAGCTTACTGGATCCCGTAATCGCTCATTGCATCAACCAAAATGAATTGGTCACTTCCTAACTGCTTCCCAAGCACCAAATGTTTTCTCACAAATATGGGTATGGTGAGATAAGGATTTGGCTAATGTACCTCTCAAGGATGTATCAATAGAGAGAGTGAGAGTAGAGTAATTTAGAGAATCAAAAGATGAAGATTGTGGATGAGTCAATCTTGTTTTTCTCTAGGGTTTCTCTATCAAAATTCTCTCTAGAAGTTCTCTACAATATGTGGATATAAGGGTATTTATAATAAAGAGTGAATGGAATACGAAGAGTCAATTTTGTAACAAACAGAGTGGTCTGGCGACTCGAGCTCACGATTGTAACGAGTCGCGAGTTTGAGTTGCAAGCTAACGGCCTGGCCAGCTGGAAGTTTTGTCCTGTAGTGCAACAGCTGGCGTGACTCTTTAGCTCCCTTGCATACTTCACACGTGTACCCCTTTTAGCGACTCGCTAGTTGCGAGATCCAGTTGCGAAGCCCTTCTTGAGTGCACACTCTTGAGCTTTTCTTCACACTTTCTCACACACTACCCTTACATGATTTCCACCTAAATATAAGAATTCTAAATGCTGAATTACAAGCAAATTTGGCACGAAATAAAGCCAACAAAATTATTGAATAAATTCAACCTTACAATCTCCTCTTTTGGCTATTCCATGACAAAACCTTAAAATAAACTCTAGACTTAACATGTGAGTTGGGAACAGTTGAACAAAACTTACTCACACCTAACTCTAGAATCTGTAAAGCTCTTGAACCATACAAACAAGTATTTCCTGAAAACAAAAACACAATATGATCATTGAAAGCAAAAAACTTGAAATGTATATGGAGTAAGCACAATGCAATCAAGCAAAAAGGAATGAAGCAATAAAGCATGGCTTGACCAAAAACGAACAATCACTATAAATAGTGACCACAATGAACATTCACATAAGAAATGAACATTCGGACATGGAAGCTAATAAACTTAATGCAAAGTATCATTTGCATGTCCAGCAATCAACCGATACAATAACACAAGAAAATTGCATCAAGGATAAAAATCCAATAAGGGCATAAGAGTAATGTACTTAAAGAAATGCATAACATTAACAACAAGTACTAAGCTACAAAGCATGAGTACAAATCAGCACAATATAAAAATACACAAAATAAGTCCTGATATATCACTACAACAAAATGTATTTTTAGTGACGAAAATTAGTGAGGAAATATTTTTCGTCGCTAAAAATACAGCTTTAGTGACGAAATATGAATTTCGTCACTAATAATGAAAAAAATTATAACATTCAGTGACAAAAAATAAATTTCGTCACTATTGTGATCTAAAAAATAGGCGCCAATGGAGGGAACTTTGGCGCGAGTTTAATTAATCTATAGTGACAAAACATTTGGTCGCTAAAAGTTGAAATTTTTAGTGACGAAATATTTCGTCACTGTAGATATTACTATGGATAGTATTAGTGACGAAAATCTTTTCGTCACTATAAGGAAGAATTAGTGACGAAAAATATTCGTCACTAAAAATAATAATAGGTTTGCACTTATATGTTTTTAGAGACGAAATTCATATTTCATCACTAAAAGTATGATTTAGTGATGAAATATGAATTTCGTCTCTAAAAATTTTAACAAAGCCCGGTCTTTAGTGACGAAACTGGAATTCGTCACTAGAGACGCCTAATTTCAATACCCAGCACACCCAAAAAAAATAAAGAGCCACAAAACAAACCGTCAATTTTTCGGTCAAAAAAAAAAACTCAATTCTTTAGCTCCTTTAGGCGACGATGACTCCAACCACCGTCGCCGATTAAACTCAACAATGACGCTTCAGCTCGTGAAGGTTGCAAATAAACCGTCGCCGTTAAACATACACCGATACCCACTCCAAATCACCGATACCCACTCCAAATCACCGATACCCACTCCAATCGCGACCCTTCGCATTCCTTCAAACCGGTGACCATTCGACTTCTGGCGACCCTTTGCATTCCTTACCGTCTCCAAAACCCAGCCTCACCGTCGCGACGGTTCGCTCGCTTCAGATCGCGACGGTTCGTTTGCTTCAGATCACGACAGTTCGATCTATTCACCGTCGCCAAAACCCAGCCTCACCATTGTGACGGTTCGCTTGCTTCAGATCACAACGATTCGCTTGCTTTAGATCGCAACGGTTCGCTTGCTTTAGATCGCGACAGTTTGATCTATTCACCGTCGCCAAAACCTAGTCTCACCGTTGCGACGATTCGCTCGCTTCAGATCACGATGGTTCGCTCGCTTCAAATCACGACGGTTCGATCTATTCACCGTCGCCAAAACCCAGCTTCAGCTCGCGATGGTTGCAAATAAACCGCCGCTGTTAAACATACACTGGCGACGCTTCAGTCCTTCCAGCGACGCTCGCGACGGTATTTTTTTTTTTTTTTTTTAACCTCAAGTTTGGTAAATTTTGATTTGGATTAGATGGAATTGTGTGTGCCGGGCTATTTTGAGTGTCATATTTTTTGCTAAGTTCATGAAAATAAGCTATTTCTTGATAATAGGATTGTTTTTGCAGATTGTAAACCGTTACTTTTAGTGGGTTTCCTTTGCTGAAAAATGAAATATTTCTTGGTTTTGTGCTTTTGGTGTATTTTTATTTTTTTTATTTTTAAATTCTGTTGCATGTAACAATTTTTTGGAGTATAGATTTAGGTTCAATAATATTATAAGTTTTTTAAATTTGTGGATTCATATAGATTTTAACCTGGTGTTTGGCATGAAGAAATGAGAAACAATGTTTGATGTTGCTAGTTTTTGGGCAAAGTACACTACTTTGCAAGTGTAGACAACTAGCCTACAATCCTAAGGAACTCCAAGGAAGAAAAAATTATGTTATAAAATGAGATTAAAGCTGTAAGCATATTATAAAGACAACACAATGTCTAATTCACATTCAATTATTTTCTTTTTCTTTTTCTTTTTTTGGGTATAAAAGTTGATTCTATAAAGTAAATATTGTATGATTTTATTTATTTATTATTATTAAGCTTTATAAAATCCTACATGAAAGGATACATGTACTAAGAACTTATAACGTTAACAAGTCCTAAAAAAATTTAAATCCAGAACTTTCCTGTGGTGTTATTTAGTCCTTTCTGAAAAAGCATGAATTTTTCACTTATATTTTCAAGCAAAACTCATACATACAAATGTATACATGCACGTACACATATACATGTATAAATGTGTGGCTGTGTGTGTGTCTAGTTTAATAATGTTTACATTATATAGTCCGGCTCCCCTTAAAAAAATTCATGTCCTGTCTCTGCCTTGTTTTATCTTGTTTGAATATATATAGAGGTTTCACTTTTTTTATCTAATATGATATTGAAGTACACAACTTGCTATAGCTTTCTAAGAGTTAAGGGTTAAACTCTCTCAACTTAGAACTGTCATACATTGAAGTTGATAATTGTTTCTTTTATCATACTTCTGATGTTTGTGATTGGTTTTGTGATGGGTTGTTGTATTGGAGTAAGCGGGTGGCTTGCATGGTGTTATAAGATGGTTTAAGTTCATATTGGAAGTGTTTTTAATTTCTTGCAAATGTGAATGAAACTTGTTGATTAGTAGCAATTGTGTTCCTTTATTTGATTTCAATACTTGTAAGCATTATAGTTGTGATGTTTGTGATTGGTTTTGTGGTGGGTTATTGTGTTGGAGCAAGCGGGTGGCTTGCATGGTGTTATAAGGTGGTTTAAGTTCATATTGGGAGTGTTTTTAATTTCTTGCAAATGTGAATGAAACTTGTTGATTAGTAACAATTGTGTTTCTTTATTTGATTTCAATACTTATAAGCATTATAGTTGTGATGTTTGTAATTGGTTTTGTGATGCATTGATTAAAACACTTTTTGGTTAATACTTTATTTGCTTTCTACAACTTATACATTAGGAGTTGTGATTTTAATTTATTGGTGTGGTTACTCTTAATGCATTGTTAGAAATGTTTCTTATAACATAGTTAATGTTTTTACTTTACGATTTTAATGAAGCATTGTTTTTATATTTGTGCAAATTTCTTATTGATGGCTTTTAGGGGATTTACTTTTGGTATTACTTGAAGATATATGAGGACATCTTCCCTTAGTTCTAAAATAGGGTTTAGGTAGAGTTATTGTATGTATTGCAAACAATTGTTGTATGGAAGGAGTTTAAATTAGATACTTGTTTTATTTTTTACTTGTGGAATGTATGAATCTTTTTTTATAAATGTGTTGTTGAAATAAATGTGTAATTCAAATGTGAGGTTTTAATAATGTAATGACAGGTTATAGGTTAATATCAAAGTCATGAAAAAAATAAAAACAGAAAATAAGTTTTAGTGACGAATTTTTTCATCACAAATATAGCAACAAAAAATTGTTTTAGTGACGAAAATTTCGTCACTAAATATAGCAAAATTTTGTAAGAAATGGTTTTAGTGACGAATAATTTCCGTCACTATATATGCCTGGATTTTCTTAAAAATAGTTTTAGTGACAAATTTTTTCGTCACTATATGTACCCAAACATAGTTTTAGTAACGAAATTATTCGTCACTAAATATGATTTAGTAAACTAAAGTGTTTTTAGTGACGAAATATTTTTGTCACTAAATAGTGTTTTTAGTGAGGAAAACATTTAGTGACGAAACGTTTTCGTCATTAAAAGTTTTTTTTTTTTTAAATCAAATCGGACTTTTAGTGACGAAATTGTTCGTCACCAGGACTTTTAGTGACGGGGCTACAGTGACAAAATGGGCTTCATCACTAAAAGTCCAATTTCGTCACTAAAGGTCCTTAGTGACAAAAAACTGGACTTTTAGTGACGAATTTTTTTGTCACTGAAAATACATTTTGTTGTAATGTATGATAAAAATTAAGCAACATAGTCTTGCTTTTCAACATCATTAATACTCCCCCTTTGATCAAGCTCTTTCTCCCCCTTATCATCATCATATCCCCCTTTTTGTCATGGAATAACTAGTCCTCATTTTCTTCTAGTTTTCTTTGAATTTCATCCAATTGAGTTTGGAGAGAAGGGAACTTCGTATCACAATGGATGTTGTGATGGTTCAGGAGAGAGGCGAGTCCGGACATCTTAGTGCTTATGTCGTGGATGGTGGTCATAATGTTGTCTAACTTCTCATCATAGGAGGATGAGCTAGAGTGTGAACCACTATGAGTAGTTGGAGTCTCTATTTTGATTCCTTTCCGACTATGACCAATGTTAGCGTTGAGCGTACGAATGTTGATTAGACTTGGCTTAGGGTAGGGAGACTCATCTTTCGATGGATGTATGCCTTTGAGTTTTAATATCCTTAAGATGAGGTAGCAAAAAGGAATGCAGGTCCTTGAGTCAATTCTGGTAACAGTCTTGCACAAAATATGAAAGATATGAGCACAAATATCGATATCTTCATCCGTAATCAAATCATGAAGAAACAAAGTTCTCTCAAGATTCATGTACCCGATGCTAGATAGAGGATATAGATTGTGGAACATGATTATGGTAAGCACCCTTAGTTCCGGAGATAGTAAGCAAACACTGATTGAGTTCCCATTTGGTGAGAATTCCAAATTTCTCCCAAGAGCGTCCCGAAGTAAGTCATCATACACCGGTGGATTAGTAAACATCATACACTGGTGGATTTGTAGACATCGGCCGATTGATGTGTAGGATTTCTGCCAGATAAACGGGGGACATTGAGAAACTCTTTCCTCTAACCCAACATTTGAGCTCCTGTCCCTCGATAATGGCATTAGCATAGAACTCTTTCACCAAATTCTGATATGCTTCATCAAGATCGGAGAGAAGGAAGTTCCAATCCTTGCTGGCAAACCATTTAGGAATGTCAGTGTCCAAGAACACCTATGAACACCTAACACCTATATTGTTTTAGACACTAATGGCCTGGCCAGCTGAAAGTTTTGTCCTGTAGTGCAACAGCTGGCGTGACTCTTCAGCTCCCCTGCATGCTTCATATGTGTGCTCCTTTTGGCGACCCGCCAGTCGTGAGATCCAGTCACGAGGCCCTTCTTGAGTGCACACTCTTGAACTTTTCTTCACACTCTCTCACACGCTACCCTTACATAATTCTCACCTAAATACAGGGTTTCTAAATACTGATTCACTAGGCGGAGTTCAGGGCCTCTGTTTGTAACTGATGTCTCTTTCATCATCAGAAGAAACATCACTGTCAGGGGAAGCTCACTTCCTTTTTGCATGGCGCAGCTCCCTCTTCAGTCGGTCAATCTCCAGCTGCATGCCTTTGTCACCCCTTGCATGGGAGATACGACTATCACCCTATGACTAGCTCCTCTCGTCATGTATTGTATGCACACTTCCTTCACGATCGCCTCTTCGCTCGAGGTTGAGGAAAGGATCACCACGCTGGGATGCCCTAGACTTTGCTGGTTATTGACCTAGTTCAGCCATTGTCAACCACTGCTTTCACTCCGGCTCAAGTTCTTCCCACAGATGGCGCCAATTGTAAGGACAAGATTTGTGGCCCAAGCCCAAAAGATACGGGATGTGAGCTTTATAAGCCCAATACAATGAATTTGTAGAGAGTGGATGAAAGAATTAGGCTGTTTGTGAAATAAGCAACAGTTAATCAAGATTTTAGAAGGTGAGTCAGTGCAAAAAGCATGCTTGAAACTTATATAAATTGATGCTGAAGAGATACATTATTGTCCGAAAGGCTAATATCATTCTTAGAGCCACAGTAAATTCTCATTTCTTTCTTCCTTTTCTTTTTTCTCCAATCCCCTTTATGAGAGATCTCTTACATTTATATAATCTTCTTTTTTAACATCTTCATCGTACACTTGTTCCTCATCTAAGCATTCACTTGAATACATATCCCATCAGGTAACTTCTTTAGCTCTTTATGAGTGGTAACCGCTGAGATGACAATGTTCAGAGGTCTTCTTCACATAAATGCAGCCAGAGAAGTTGCTGCAGTGCATTAAATACGGTGGTAGCAGCTTTTGCTTTAGATATTTCTCTATTCTTATCATCTTTATACGTGCATAAAGTTCATCCTTATCGTTGGAACTTCCTGGAAGTTCACCAAAACTGCCCAGGTATTAGCTTGACCGATATTCTTCAAGTCCAAGGGGTATGCACTCCTCGGACTATATTCTTTTATCTTTTCCTTAGGTGATTTTCCATTATGGGGTCTTTCCCAATCGTTTACTCCTTCTTGGTCGTACCCACATCTTCAAATAAGGCCCAAAGCCTAATATACGAATTTGGGCTTTTATCTCCACAATAATAATTATAACTACATTAAGAGAGTTAGAAAAAATATTTTCAATAATCAAATTATTATATTTTAATAACTTATTATATTAAGGTAATGGGCAATAGCATCTTTGTTGTTTAGGGGAAGGAGGGTTTCGGCTCTGCTAGGAACATAGGTACATATTCTCGGATCTCCGTAATTAATAAGAGTTTGTGATTTGTAATTTGACAATTGAGTAATAATAATTTTTTTTTTTTTTTTGGTGGAAAGAGTAATAATAATTACAATAATAAATACTAATTTTTTAAAATTATTATAACTATATAATTATAAAATAAAAATTCCTTCAACTACATGCTCGAGTTGGAAGCAGCTGGTGTTTTTGTTCTTCCATATGGGCTGTGCCTTATGTCAATGGTCTGCTCCCTATGAGTCGAACTATTGTTGATGTACACTTAGAGAACAAATTCAGAACCTATATAGTTCATTAGAATTTTTTTCTACCTTTTCAGTCAAAAAAGAACTTATATAGTTTAGTGTCTTTATTAACGGGGGTGAGAGAATCAGAAAACACTTAATTATTCGATTATTGAACTCATAAGCAAAACATTTTCAAAAGGTTAAAGTCTCAGTAAAAACACACTTGTAGACATAATTATATGATGAACAAAATTTAGTTACAAATTTAGTTGTAACCTAAGCCTACAACCTTAATAAAATAAATATTACTACCTATTTTGAAAATCTAACCGTTGAATTATACTCTTAATATACATATCGAATTTTGTGTCAATCGGATATTATTTAAAATATGATCTATAAGTTTATATTTTATACATAATTTTAAACTACAAAAACTTATAATTTAAACAATTTATTGATAACATATCTATTAATTTTTAATTTTTTAGAAAATTTACAAGCATGGAGGATATAAGAAAAATATGTAATCCAATGGTGGATTTGTCAAAAATCACCTCAAATAAAAAAATATTAAGAAATGTTGTAGGCTTAGATTACAACCAATTTTGTAACTAAACTTTGTCCATCAAAATACACCCAAAACAAACAGTTGAATTCAACATTGAATCAAACCTTGAAACTCAACCAATAGAAAAAGTAAAAACATTCAAACAAGCTCAAATTAAGTTGTAGAATGTAGAATAGAAACACCCTACAGAGAGATCAATCCACATTGTAGCTTGGTCAAGGCACCTTCCTGTAAATAGCCCTTAAAAGATCAAAGTAGAGCGGCAACCGTGCTATGGTGAAAAGGATTACCGGCAGGCATGTAATTGCATATACTGGAAGTGCATTGTTCTTAAGTTTATCCTTAAGCACAAAGAAATGTCCTCCACAGTAAGTGATTAACATCGACGCAAGGGATACGAAGAGCGAAGTTAAACCAAACAGAAGTTTCCTGGACAAGTCACTACGAAAATCGTTCTGTTGGTATCGGGAAGTGAGAATGGAGAGGAACAAGAACATGGAAGTTACAGAGAAGCCTAGGGCAACAAGTGAGGATGCAGCAAAGATGTCAAATGCTTGATGGCTTTCGAGGATTGGTGTGCCACTGCCCTTGACACCGCCTGGGATAGTGATTGATGCTGTAAAGGCAATGATGGCAACGAATGCAGCCACAAGTGAATAGGACTTAGAGGTTTTGCTTAATCACTCACCTCCCTGATGACGAGGTCTTCATGGGTTGTTGGTGAAGATTTTTGCTGGGGTCTCACACCCTCCTTGTTGAGTTGTGTCATGGGAAATGGATCTATCTTTAAAGTTTTATTGGGGTTGAAGCTAGCTTCATCATTTTTTTTTTTTCATAGGAAATACTTGACCATTTAACCGTCTCTCTTAACCTTTTCATTGGGCCTCATGAAAACAGTTTATTAGATTGTCAAATGGCTGGATATGAATTAAAGATAATTTAGACATAGACTTGCATTATAAAAATTTTGAACTTTAACAAAAATGTTGTGTGTGTGTCTAAATATATATATATATATATATATTTATTTATTTATTTATTTTTGGTACACCAATATTGATATGTATCGAAATATTTCATCTCCCTCACTAGCATAGGAATTAATATTTCTTATTTGCCTTATAAAAGTTATGATAAGAAAAATACATTTAAAAGATAGATTTTTACATTTATTTGGACTATTTTAGTCAATCTTTATATTTTTACTAATTTAATATATATTTATATTTTAAATAATTATTAAATTAATTATGACGTCATCACGATTTGATCTCGATCCAACCTCAAAAATCTTGAATCTCTCCTTTTTATGGTTCTTTGAATGGTCTGAGTCTAAAAATCATCCATTATCATAAAATGACTTTAATTTAACTAAGAACTTTGTATATATTTCAAATAAATTAAAAAAAAAAAAAAAACAAAACAAAACAAAAAAAAAAACAAAAAAAAAAAAAACAAAAAAACAAAACAAAACAAAAAACCTTGATGGGGTCAAAGGATCTTCCATCCACAAGAATGAACTCTAATGGTTCATTTCAATTGAGGGAGAGGGAGAGGGAGAGGGAGAGGGAGTGGGAGTGGGAGTGGGAGTGGGAGTAGGAGTAGAGTAGAGTAGAATAGATTTGGCCCAAAATTAGCTTATTTTCAGCCAACTCTACTCTACTCTCATCTACTCCCCCTCTCTCCTCCTCAATCCAAACAAGTCCTAAGGAAGAGGACATCTTGAGGAGCCTCTAATTGAGTAATTAATATAACATATGGAGGCATACACTTAACCCAAAAGACCTAATCCCAATGTGTAATTATATTATATTAATCACTCATTTATCTCATCATTATTCAATGTGGGATTTTACTTACACATGTATATCCAACAATCTTCCCCTCACGTGTGAGTCTATACCTCTCTGTGAGCTTTAAGACTTCTATGTGGGCCATGAACAACAAGTCCTGCTCACTCCCCCTTGCCTTATGGGCTTTTTCTTCGTTAACGTGTCATATATGGGTCTCTCATATGTTATTCTTGGGAACCACATTTCAATTCCACAACTCATCCATGGGAATCTCATGCCAGACCGTTATCCAGCACCATTAGCAATACTCCATTGTTAGGCATTTTTCCAAAATTGTATACATGAGTTTTATGGGCTTTGCCTTATGCAATCCATATACTTGTGAGAGCTCCAAGTACACACACCTCATCCCTGCTCTAGCTGCGAAAGGGACCTTGATAACCTTGCCACCTTGCCTTACACCATTTGTTAGGGAGATAACACATAGATGAGACACATTGAGTAGTTAATATAATATATAAAAACGCACTTAACCCAAAAGGTCTATGCTTAATGTGTATAAGTTCAACTATGTTATATTAAATATTCATTCTTTACACTATTATTTAATATGAGATTTCAATCACACATGTATACCCAACATAGACAAGCACCAAATGGAAGACATGCCAAGTAAGATAAAGTTTGTAGGTACAACAAAATCTCATAACAACATTGTTTTGAGTTAAGGTGGGTTCAGATGTAATTGAGAATTTATTATCATTCATAATGTGAAAAAGCATGTATTTAAATATCTAGTTATATTTGCTAGAATCTTAGAGACATTCATCACTGTACACTAGGGTATCCACAAGTTAGGTTTGTGCTCAACACAAACTCGATTAGATCACTTCAGGTGGGAAAGAACATAACTCACCATCAACCTCGAAGGAACCACGGTTTGGATGGCTCGGTTGGATTCAAGTTTTCTTGCAACAATCTGTCACTCAACCAAAAGCCATCAAATTTCAAAGAAGGAGAGCACCGTCAACCACCGGATTGATAAGATCGGTCAAATCTTGGTTTTGGCCTAGTCAGATTTGTCATTTTGACAAGTATCTGTTAGGTTTGGACAACGGTACCACACACAACACTTGTTAATTTATCAATTCCATGAAACATAATTTGGAAAATAAGACCAGAAAAATATCTATTATGTAAAATTTAGTCAACCATTTTGTTGGCTTTATTCCATGTCAAATTTGCTTGTAATTCAGTATTTAGAAACCTTGTATTTAGGTGAGAATCATGTAAAGGTAGTGTATGAGAAAGTGTGAAGAAATGCTCAAGATTGTGCAGTGAAGTAGGGACTCACGACTGGATCTCGCAAGTGGCTCGCGACTGGCAAGCCACCAGAAGATGCACACAAGTGAAGCATGCGGAGAAGTTGAACCGTCATGCCAGCTGTTGTACTACAGGACAAAAGGTCCAAACTGGCCATTCAGTTAGCTCGCGACTTGAACTCGTGACTCAGTCAAGTCGTGAGGCCAAGTCGCCAACCAGCTCTGTTTTGGAAAAATTACTCTTCGCATTCCGAACACACACCACTATATATAGACATTTATACCCACAAAATGTAGAGAGCTTCCAGAGAGAATTTTGAGAAAGAAACCCTAGAGAAAAACAAGATTGACTCATCCACAATCTTTACATAGAGATTCTTCAAATTTTTCTACTCTCACCCTCTCCATTGTTACATCCTTGAGAGATTCATTAGCCAAATCTTTTTCTCACCATACCCATATCTGTGAGAATACTTTTTGATGCTTTGGAAAGCAATTAGGAAGGGACCAATTGATATTAGTTGATGCTATGGGCTATAGCGGAATCCAGTAAGTTAGAAAAGATAAAGGTTCAGCGCAACCTCGTTGGAGCAAGAAGCTTGGAGGGCTTAAGTACACTGGGTAGATTAGGCTTGGAATGTCTATTGTTATTCATGTATCCCAACTACATTTTCTAATGGATTATTGACCACTTGGAGGGTGGCGGAAAGGTTTTACGCCGAGG
This sequence comes from Quercus glauca, assembly GCA_023736055.1. Classification (NCBI taxonomy): domain Eukaryota; kingdom Viridiplantae; phylum Streptophyta; class Magnoliopsida; order Fagales; family Fagaceae; genus Quercus; species Quercus glauca. Next base: position 972,186 of record CM043326.1, on the reverse strand, counting down.
GTTTTGATTTCCTCTTCGATAACACATCGTTGTGTTGTCCTTATGTTTGCATCTCTCTTCCTTTAATCTTTACCATTTAATTTCTGCTATGGATATGATTTTAATTGTTTTAGATTGTTTATCAGTTCTGTTATTAGCTTATGTTCATTTTTCACACATATATTATTTGACATTAAGCTTGAATTGATATTTTTGTATTTGGGGTCTAAACGTTCATAGTGTTTTACATGCTATTTGAACATTCATATTGATATAAGGAAAAAGAAAGTAATCTTTGAAAAATATAAAATTACATTAAAAAAAAATTTATCCCATATTTTTTCCTACATCATTCATGGTTCAAGCCTTAAAGGATTCCTTATCATACATTGAGCATAAGTAATTTAATCTTTTATGGTGCACCATTTTTAAGAGATTTAATTTTGAAACATAACGTGGAACACGCAACAACTTAAGATCCAAGTCTGATGAAGTACACAATCATGGAGGACAATTTTATATTTCACTCTAAGCAAATGCTTGTAAAGAAAATAACAAAAGAACTTTATGTCCCCAACTTATATTCCCGATACTTTGATAACAAAGAACAAAAGAACTTTATGTTCCCGATACTTGATAGAACAGCAAGAAGCCAAGAAGAATAAAGAGGTAAAACAAATGCTAATGCTTCCTTCTAATATAAAAGCGAAGTTCTTGTATTGGAAAACCAAAAAACAAAAAAACAAAAGAACTTCGCTGACTAAAAGAAAATATAACTATAATGAGTTTAGGTTAAGGCTTTCGTGCCCATTTGGGATGCAATTATAAACTAATTTATTGTTTATTTTTTTTACTATTTGTAAGTTTTACATGAGCCGCCAATTTATTTTATTTAACTTTTTCTTATTTTCTTACTATTTATGCTCATGATCCGACACCACATATTTACAATCATCTATCATTTCTTGAAAAAATTGCCCTTTACCTTGAGTTTGTGAAAAGAAAGTTTTAATGTAAAACAAGACAAAGACTTATGATAAAATAATTCATATGTAATGTAGGATATATATGTTATATAAAATTAAGTAATGCTACAAACACAAATTATTTTACAACATTTTTACAAACTTCTAATGTGGCAAACTCTTACTATTTCTAATATAGGCTCATCACTAACATTACATTTTTACTTATAATAACTATTTAGAAAATGTTAAAGTCACATCAACAGTTTGTAAAAATATTGTAAAATAGTTTGTGTCCATAACATTACTCTATAATATTTAGGCTTGGATGCCAAGTTATAAGCTTCGTAAAACTTAAATACGGAAATTTATTTAACATTTTAGAGTACAATAATGTGCCCATTTAATACCAAGTAATATATTTGCAAATATATTCTAATCAAAAAAATTATTAGATACTTTTAGATTATAGATATATAGTACTTCATTTTCTTACATAAATGATGGATCTAATCATGATATTAGTTAGTTACTAATATGTGAAATGGCTGAGGAAGTAATGCGCCATTGTATTCTCAGTCAAGAAAATTAAATAATTACTCTTTTAATTCATTCTATGTTAGTTATAAAATAAAAGTTCACAGATTTGACTATAAAAATCCAAAAACAAAAATTCAAAATAAGAGGAAATTCTTAATATTTATTGAAAAACCACATAAAATATATGACATTCTTAAATCATAAAATTAAAATTGATCTCATACTTAATAGTTCTACGGTGCAAAACCTTATGAGAATTTCGAAACATATCATGAAACATACATGTTCCACGAAACAGATCGTGAAACACACATTCAATAGCTTAAGATCCAAGTGACCAAAGTTTGTGATGGGACAGATCGATCATGAAACACACATTCGATAGCTCAAGATCCAAGTAACCAAAGTTAGATTCGAAACAGATCTTAAAACACACATATAACATCTTTTAAGATCCAAGTAACAAAAGTTAGTGGTGAAACTGTAAAACAATTGCACATTCAATGTGAACTCTCACTCTCTACCTCTCTCTCTCTCTCTGTTTCTCCCTAGAAAGAGAGGTAAATAGAAGATTGCTTTTTATTGAAATGAGCATCTCAAAAGAATTTACAGAGTAGCTTTGCTTTTATATGTTCAAGCAAGCATAAAAGGAAAAAAAAACAAAAAAAACAAAAAAAACAAAAAAAAAAACAAAAAAACAAA